>CM055121.1:812579805-813054805 GCA_029206835.1 Rana muscosa | reverse complement strand
TGTGGTGAGACACCTGTAAGGGTACCCACATTTTTGAAAAAGAAAGTCTAATTTCCCTGCATTTCACGTGCACAGTGCTCTAGCATGACTAAAGGTCTATCATTCACACACCCACGTACAGGGAAGAAGATAAACATTAAGGGGTATTTACAGCTGAGCTGACAAAGTATGTATGTGGTGTTAAATGTCCCCTGTGGAATGTAGAGAAAGCATCCCAAAAAGTCAGATACATTCTTACAACATAAATGTTTCATATGATTCTTAGGCTAAATTGCCAGTGGCCAAACATTTTAGACGTGACCACTTAGTATCACAACAATTTTATATATACACACATACACACACACAGTCGTTACGGAAAGTATTCAGATCCCCTTAAATTTTTCACTCTTTGTTATATTGCAGCCATTTGCTAAAATCATTTAAGTTCATTTTTTTCCTCATTAATGTACACACAGCACCCCATATTGACATAAAAACACAGAATTGTTGACATTTTTGCAGATTTATTAAAAAAGAAAAACTGAAATATCACATGGTCCTAAGTATTCAGACCCTTTGCTGTGACACTCATATATTTAACTCAGGTGCTGGTCATTTCTTCTGATCATCCTTAAGATGGTTCTACACCTTCATTTGAGTCCAGCTGTGTTTGATTATACTGATTGGACTTGATTAGGAAAGCCACACACCTGTCTATATAAGACCTTACAGCTCACAGTGCATGTCAGAGCAAATGAGAATCATGAGGTCAAAGGAACTGCCTGAAGAGCTCAGAGACAGATCTGGCCAAGGTTACAAAAAATTCTGTTGCACTTAAGGTTCCTAAGAGCACAGTGGCCTCCATAATCCTTAAATTGAAGACGTTTGGGATGATCAGAACCCTTCCTAGAGCTGGCCGTCCGGCCAAACTAAGCTATCGGGGGAGAAGAGCCATGGTGAGAGAGGTAAAGAAGAACCCAAAGATCACTGTGGCTGAGATGCAGTCAGGAGATGGGAGAAAGTTGTAGAAAGTCAACCATCACTGCAGCCCTCCACCAGTCGGGGCTTTATGGCAGAGTGGCCCGACGGAAGCCTCTCCTCAGTGCTAAAAAAACACCTGAAGGACTCCAAGATGGTGAGAAATAAGATTCTATGGTCTGATGAGACCAAGATAGAACTTTTTGGCCTTAGTTCTAAGTGGTTTTGATTGGAGAAAACCAGGCACTGCTCATCACCTGTCCAATACAGTCCCATCAGTGAAGCATGGTGGTGGCAGCATCATGCTGTGGGGGTGTTTTTCAGCTGCAGGGACAGGACGACTGGTTGCAATCGAGGGAAAGATGAATGCGGCCAAGTACAGGGATATCCTGGATAGAGTTGAGCGGACACCTGGATGTTCGGGTTCGACGGGTTCGGCCGAACTTCGGAAAAAAGTTCGGGTTCGGGTTAAAGTTCGGTCCCGAAGTCAATGGGGACCCGGACTTCTAAGGACTAAAAAGGCTCTAAAAAAGTAATGGAAAGGGCTAGAGGGCTGCAAATGGCAGCAAAATGTTGTTAAGAGCATGGCAAGTGCTCTGCAAACAAATGTGGATAGGGAAATAACTTAAAATAACATAAAAAAAATAAACAAATAAAAAAATATGCTGGAGGCCCCCTTTTCAGCAGAAGAGGTACGGGAAGTCATTAAGAACCTCAGAAACTCAACGGCACGATGCCACACATATGGTGAGAATGCCCCAGAATACGCCCTTTCTGGAATAAATTATTCAATTTAATGGATAAGCTAGTGGGAAAATAAAATACTTTGAAATAAAAATGTAGCGGGGTGTTAAATTTAAGGGAAGTGTTTGAGTGGTAAATAGGCTCAAACACCCTAATTCTGTAGGATTCATGGACCATTTTGTCCTCGGGGGACAGTATTGGTGTGCAGTTCCCTGCGGCCTACAGGTGGCGCTGCCATGGTAGGCTAGGGTTGAACCGCCGATACAGTGCTGTGCCTTTTGTGTCCCCTCTTGGCAGTAGTACAGCGGGGCGGGGAACCTGCTGTGCATGCCGGGAGAGCATATAAAAGGGGTAGACCTTTGGCCTGGGGGCTGATGTCCAGTGGGGTCCACGCCCAGGTGCCTTCGGCCTGGGTGCATGTGTTCCTGTTCCATCTCGGGTACCTTTAGCCCGGGGTGAGGTACTATCCTGGAGTTCCTGGTGCCCTGGGTATGGAGGCCTAGGTGCGGGAGTAAAGCCTGGAGTCCAGAGCCTTCCTCTGGAGTCCGCTAAGGGTCAAGGAGTCTTAGGGTGCCGCCTCGTGTAGGGGACCATGTTCCAGGGAAGGGAGGATCATTCTGATGGACCGATGCGGGAGTCAAGGTGAAGGAAGGGTCTGTTGACTCCCTGGAGAGATGTCTTCCCCTTGATATGGGCTAGGTTCATAGAAGGAGAAGCTCAAGGTCATCTTGACTGTATCAGAGGCCTTATTCACCCAGCCCGTGGCAGGGGCCTTATACACCCTGGTCTGTGGCAGAGACCAAAGTTCTCCAGGTCCGTGGCAGGGGCCTTGTACACCCGGTCTGTGGCAGAGACCAACCTCAAGGTCTGTGGCAGAGACCGTGCACCTAAAACTGTTTGAGAAACCTAAGTAGTGAAGTGAATGTGCTACGTTTGTGCCTGGACCTCCTCCACACCTTAAGCTGTCCTGTTTCTTTGCTCTAACCTTTTCTATCCGAGTAGAGTTTATTTTGCCATGAGAGAATAAGAGTTGTAATTTCAGCTGGTGTGGACATTGACTTTACTGGGAATTAAAGGACTTGACTCTACCTACAGTAGAGGTGAGAATCATCCTCTGGAGGAGTTTTGACTCCGGCTGTGGACACGGCCCGTCAAGTACACCGCTCAACCTCTTTATATAGGAGGGTACGGGCTGGTAGTGCGGTGTGCCTTTCTCCCTCCTGCGAGGAGCCAACAACATAAAGGCAGGTAAGGGGGAAAGGATCTGTGCGCTACAAAAAAATAAAATAAAATTTATAATCTTGACCTAGGAGGACGAGGTCCATATGGAGTAGGAGGTTGAGGTGGCGGTGGATGTGGCTGTGTAGGTGGAAGCGGCGGTGGAGGAGGACAAGGTAGCCAACACTGGTTCAAAAATACAACAATGGCTGGGTAAGGCCGGTGATGTGTCGAATTCTGTCCCCCGTCAAATAGTGTCCACCCTGTACTGCGCTTGCTCAGTATGTAGGACAAGGGGATTTCAAAAATCTCCCAAGACGAACGGCGCCTGCGTGGTGAGTTCAGGTGAAGGCCACACCATCCGTGGTTCAAGCCGAGCCAAGTGAGGCCGTGCCCGAAGCGTGGTGATCAAACCGAGCCCGTGAGGGGCCCTGTTACTATGTGCTACCGTATGTCCACTTGGATGCTGGGGCTTGAACCTGCACTCACGGTGCAGGCGCCGTTCATCTTCGGAGATTTTGTGAATCTCCTTGTCCTCTGTACTGCGCAAGCGCTGCGCCTTCGCAGTATGGGCCGGACACAATCCGATGGCCGGACAGTTTTTGTCACAACACCGGTATACATGTCTATTCTGCAGAAGGTAAGGACAAGTCCTGTGGGATCCATGCCTGGTTCATTTTAATGAACGTGAGCTTGTCCACATTGGCTCTGGACAGGCGGCTGCGCTTGTCTGTGATAACGCCCCCTGCCGTGCTAAATACACGTTCAGATAATACACTGGCTGCAGGGCAGGCCAGCACCTCCAAGGCATAAAGGGCAAGCTCAGGCCATGTGCCCAATTTGGAGACCCAGAAGTTAAAGGGGGCAGACCCGTCATCCAGTACGTGTAGGCCTGTGGACACATACTGCTCAACCATGTTGGTGAAATGCTGCCTCCTGCTAAGACGTTCCATCTCAGCTGGTGGTGCTGGTTGTTGTGGCGTGCTGACAAAGCTTTTCCACATTTCAGCCATGCTAACCCTGCCTTCTGAGGTGCTGCCGATGCCCCGGCTGCGTTGGCGAACTCTTCCTCCTCCTCCTCCTCTGCCTTCGCCTTGTGCTTCCACCGTACGTCCGCTGTCAGGTGGGAATGCCACCAGCAGCGCGTCTACTAGCGTGCGCTTGTACTCGCGCATCTTACGATCCCGCTCCAGTGAGGGAATTAAAGACGGTACGTTGTCCTTGTAACGGGGATCCAGCAGGGTGGCCACCCAGTAATCAGCACCAGTTAAAATGTGGGCAACTCGGCGGTCATTGCGGAAACACTGCAGCATGTAATCGCTCATGTGTGCCAGGCTGCCCAGAGGCAAAGAAAAGCTGTCCTCTGTGGGAGGTGTATCGTCTGTGTCCTCTGTATCCCCCCAGCCACGCACCAGTGATGGCCACGAGCTGGTCTGGGTGCCACCCTGCTGTGAAAATGGCTCCTCCTCCTCCTCCTCCTCCTCCATCTCCTCCTCCACCTCGTCATCCTCCAGAACTGTGCCCTTTCTGCCGGACAATTGTGTACCTGCCGTTTGTTGGTGCAGGAA
Organism: Rana muscosa; assembly: GCA_029206835.1. Taxonomy (NCBI): domain Eukaryota; kingdom Metazoa; phylum Chordata; class Amphibia; order Anura; family Ranidae; genus Rana; species Rana muscosa. The sequence continues at coordinate 813,050,315 of CM055121.1, read as the reverse complement.
CCCACCCTCATAGCCACTTGTGAAAGACTGCCCTGAAAGCCTTTGAAATGATCCCGCTTCCTCCTCCTCCTCCTCATCCTCCTGTGCCACATCCTCTTCCATCATCGCCCGAAGCGTTTTTTCAAGGAGGCATAGAACTGGGATAGTAACGCTGAGAACGGCGTCATTGGCACTGGACATGTTGGTGGAGTACTCGAAACAGCGCAACAAGGCACACAGGTCTCGCATGGAGGCCCAGTTATTGGTGGTGAAGTGGTGCTGTTCCGCAGAGCGACTCACGCGTGATTGCTGCAGCTGAAACTCCACTATCGCCTGCTGCTGCTCGCACAGTCTGGCCAGCATGTGCAAGGTGGAGTTCCACCTTGTGAGCACGTCACATATGAGGCGGTGAGCGGGAAGGCCGAAGTTACGCTGCAGCACTGACAGGCGAGCAGCAGCAGGGTGAGGACGCCGAAAGTGCGCACACACAGCCCGCACTTTCTGCAGCAGCTCTGGCATATTGGGGTAATTTTTAAGGAACCTCTGGACCACCAAGTTCAGCACATGCACCAGGCAAGGGATGTGCGTCAAACCGGCTAGGCCCAGAGCTGCTACGAGTTTTCGCCCATTATCGCACACCACCAGGCCCGGCTTGAGGCTCACTGACAGCAACCACTCATTGGTCTGTTGTTCCATGTCCCTCCACAACTCCTGCGCGGTGTGGGGTTTTTCCCCCAAACAGGAAAGTTTTAAAACTGCCTGCTGTCGTTTACCCCTGGCTGTGCTGAAGTTGGTGGTGAAGGTGTTACGCTGACCGGATGAGGAGGCGGTAGAGGATGAGGAAGCGGAGTAGGAGGAGTTAGCAACAGGAGGTAAACTGCAGCGCCTTGCAATCCTCGGTGGTGGAAGGACATGCACCAAACTGCTATCTGCCTCAGGCCCAGCCGCCACTGCATTTACCCAGTGTGCTGTTAGGGAGATATAACGTCCCTGACCGTGCTTACTGGTCCACGCATCCGCAGTTAGGTGGACCTTGCCACAGATGGCGTTGCGCAGTGCACACCTGATTTTGTCCCCCACTTGGTTGTGTAGGGAAGGGATGGCTCGCCTGGAAAATAAGTGGCGGCTGGGCACGACGTACTGTGGGACAGCCAATGCCATCAGGCTTTTAAAACTCTGCGTCTCCACCAGACGGATTGACAGCATTTCAAAGTCCAGGAGTTTTGAAATGCTGGCATTCAGGGCCAGGGATCGCGGGTGGCTAGGGGGGTACTTCCTCTTCCGCTCCAATGTTTGGGAGATAGAGAGCTGAACGCTTCCATGGGACATTGTGGAGATGGTTGGTGACCCAGGTGGTAGTGTTGCTGGCAGATCCTCTGTTTGCGGGGTGGCAGGTGCCACTGTCACTACAGAGGTGGATGAAGAGGCCGAGACTGCAGCAGAAGAGGAAGCAGGAGGAGCCAGAGACCTTTCTTAGTTGTTGAGGTGTCTACTCCACTGCAGCTCGTGCTTTGCACTTAGATGCCTGGTCATGCAGGTTGTGCTCAGGTTGAGAACGTTTATGCCTCGCTTCAGGCTCTGATTGCACAGCGTGCAAACCACTCGTGTCTTGTCATCAGCACATTGTGTGAAGAACTGCCACGCTAGGGAACTCCTTGGACCTGGCTTTGGTGTGCTCGGTCCCTTGCTGCGTTGGGCAGTAGCAGACATACTGTCTAGGGGACGGACGCTCCGCTTTTGCACCCTGCTCCCTCTTCTGCTGTGCTGGTGGCTCTGTGCGACCACTGCCTCTTCCTCCAAACTACACTGGTCACCTGCATAACGTTGATTCCATGTGGGGTCGAGGACCTCATCGTCCTCCACATCATCTTCCACCCAGTCTTCACCCCTGCCCTCCTTGTCTGTCTGCACAATTGCGAAAGCAGCAGCAGTTGGCACCTGTGTTTCGTCATCATCCGAGACGTGCTGCGATGGTCCTTCCATGTACTCATCATGAAACATAAGTGGTTGGGCATCGGTGCACTCAATCTCTTCCACTTCTGGGGCAGGGCTAGGTGGATGGCCCTGGGAAACCCTGCTAACAGAGTCATCGAAAAGCAGAAGAGACTGCTGCATGATTTGGGGCTCAGACTGCTTGGCTGATTTGCAAGGGGGTGAGGTGAAAGACTGATGGACATGGGTTTCAGGTGCCAACTCTGATCTTTCATCAGAAGAGTGGGTGGGAGACAATGTGAAGGAACCCGAGGCACTGTCAGCAACCCAATCTACTATCGCCTGTACTTGTCCTGGCCTAAACATTCGTACAGCCTCATTAGGCGCGACAAAATACCGCCGCAGGCTCGGTCGCCTACTCGCACCTGAGGAAGGTGTTTCACTTGTGCGTGTATCTGGCACAGATCCACCACGTCCTCTCCCTGCAACAGGAGCTCCACCAGCAGCACCATGACCGGGGCCACCACGTCCCTTTGACCTTCTCCTCATATTTTCCAAATTTAGGATCTTGCCCTAAATGGCTGTTTTTGGAAGAGCAGAACACACCCACAGTACGTAACCGCTGAATCGCACAGCTACAGAACTGCAGAAAATGCTATTCAAAAAAATGTTTTTTTTTTTAGTATAGCACAGTAGAAGAAAACTATATAGAAATTGTTTATTTCACACACCTCCACATATGTATAACACACTGCAAAATATTTTTTGTGGCCCTAAATGGCGTTTTTTGGAAGACCACAACTCACCCACAGTACGTAACCGCTGAATCGCACAGCTACAGAACTGCAGAAAATGCTATTCAAAAAAAATGTTGTTTTTTTAGTATAGCACAGTAGAAGAAAACTATATAGAAATTGTTTATTTCACACACCTCCACATATGTATAACACACTGCAAAATATTTTTTGTGGCCCTAAATGGCGTTTTTTGGAAGACCACAACACACCCACAGTACGTAACCGCTGAATCGCACAGCTACAGAACTGCAGAAAATGCTATTAAAAAAAAATGTTTATTTTTTAGTATAGCACAGTAGAAGACAGATATATAGAAATGGTTTATTTCACACGCCTCCACATATGTATGACACACTGCAAAATATTTTTTGTGGCCCTAAATGGCGTTTTTTGGAAGACCACAACACACCCACAGTACGTAACCGCTGAATCGCACAGCTACAGAACTGCAGAAAATGCTATTAAAAAAAATGTTGTTTTTTAGTATAGCACAGTAGAAGAAAACTATATAGAAATTGTTTATTTCACACACCTCCACATATGTATAACACACTGCAAAATATTTTTTGTGGCCCTAAATGGCGTTTTTTGGAAGACGACAACACACCCACAGTACGTAACCGCTGAATCGCACAGCTACAGAACTGCAGAAAATGCTATTCAAAATTTTTTTTTTTTTTTTTAGTATAGCACAGTAGAAGACAAATATAGAGAAATGGTTTATTTCACACGCCTCCACATATGTATAACACACTGCAAAATATTTTTTGTGGCCCTAAATGGCGTTTTTTGGAAGACCACAACACACCCACAATACGTAACCGCTGAATCGCACAGCTACAGAACTGCAGAAAATGCTTTTCAAAAAAAATGTTTTTTTTTTAGTATAGCACAGTAGAAGACAAATATATGGAAATGGTTTATTTCACACGCCTCCACATATGTATAACACACTGCAAAATATTTTTTGTGGCCCTAAATGGCGTTTTTTGGAAGACCACAACACACCCACAGTACGTAACCGCTGAATCGCACAGCTACAGAACTGCAGAAAATGCTATTCAAAAAAAAATGTTGTTTTTTTAGTATAGCACAGTAGAAGAAAACTATATAGAAATTGTTTATTTCACACACCTCCACATATGTATAACACACTGCAAAATATTTTTTGTGGCCCTAAATGGCGTTTTTTGGAAGACCACAACACACCCACAGTACGTAACCGCTGAATCGCACAGCTACAGAACTGCAGAAAATGCTATTCAAAAAAAAATGTTGTTTTTTTAGTATAGCACAGTAGAAGAAAACTATATAGAAATTGTTTATTTCACACACCTCCACATATGTATAACACACTGCAAAATATTTTTTGTGGCCCTAAATGGCGTTTTTTGTAGACCACAACACACCCACAGTACGTAACCGCTGAATCGCACAGCTACAGAACTGCAGAAAATGCTATTAAAAAAAAATGTTGTTTTTTTAGTATAGCACAGTAGAAGAAAACTATATAGAAATTGTTTATTTCACACACCTCCACATATGTATAACACACTGCAAAATATTTTTTGTGGCCCTAAATGGCGTTTTTTGGAAGACCACAACACACCCACAGTACGTAACCGCTGAATCGCACAGCTACAGAACTGCAGAAAATGCTATTAAAAAAAATGTTGTTTTTTTAGTATAGCACAGTAGAAGAAAACCATATAGAAATTGTTTATTTCACACACCTCCACATATGTATAACACACTGCAAAATATTTTTTGTGGCCCTAAATGGCGTTTTTTGGAAGACCACAACACACCCACAGTACGTAACCGCTGAATCGCACAGCTACAGAACTGCAGAAAATGCTATTAAAAAAAATGTTGTTTTTTTAGTATAGCACAGTAGAAGAAAACTATATAGAAATTGTTTATTTCACACACCTCCACATATGTATAACACACTGCAAAATATTTTTTGTGGCCCTAAATGGCGATTTTTGGAAGACCACAACACACCCACAGTACGTAACCGCTGAATCGCACAGCTACAGAACTGCAGAAAATGCTATTCAAAAAAAAAATTGATTTTTTAGTATAGCACAGTAGAAGACAAATATATAGAAATGATTTATTTCACACGCCTCCACATATGTATAACACACTGCAAAATATTTTTTGTTGCCCTAAATGGCGCTTTTTGGAAGACCACAACACACCCACAATACGTAACCGCTGAATCGCACAGCTACAGAACTGCAAAAAATGCTATTCAAAAAAAATGTTTTTTTTTAGTATAGCACAGTAGAAGACAAATATATGGAAATGGTTTATTTCACACGCCTCCACATATGTATAACACACTGCAAAATATTTTTTGTGGCCCTAAATGGCGTTTTTTGGAAGACCACAACACACCCACAGTACGTAACCGCTGAATCGCACAGCTACAGAACTGCAGAAAATGCTATTCAAAAAAAATGTTGTTTTTTTAGTATAGCACAGTAGAAGAAAACTATATAGAAATTGTTTATTTCACACACCTCCACATATGTATAACACACTGCAAAATATTTTTTGTGGCCCTAAATGGCGTTTTTTGGAAGACCACAACACACCCACAGTACGTAACCGCTGAATCGCACAGCTACAGAACTGCAGAAAATGCTATTCAAAAAAAATGTTGTTTTTTTAGTATAGCACAGTAGAAGAAAACTATATAGAAATTGTTTATTTCACACACCTCCACATATGTATAACACACTGCAAAATATTTTTTGTGGCCCTAAATGGCGTTTTTTGTAGACCACAACACACCCACAGTACGTAACCGCTGAATCGCACAGCTACAGAACTGCAGAAAATGCTATTCAAAAAAAATGTTTTTTTTTAGTATAGCACAGTAGAAGAAAACTATATAGAAATTGTTTATTTCACACACCTCCACATATGTATAACACACTGCAAAATATTTTTTGTGGCCCTAAATGGCGTTTTTTGGAAGACCACAACACACCCACAGTACGTAACCGCTGAATCGCACAGCTACAGAACTGCAGAAAATGCTATTAAAAAAAAAAGTTGTTTTTTTAGTATAGCACAGTAGAAGAAAACTATATAGAAATTGTTTATTTCACACACCTCCACATATGTATAAAACACTGCAAAATATTTTTTGTGGCCCTAAATGGCGTTTTTTGGAAGACCACAACACACCCACAGTACGTAACCGCTGAATCGCACAGCTACAGAACTGCAGAAAATGCTATTAAATTTTTTTTTAGTTTTTTCAGTATAGCACAGTAGAAGAAAACTATATAGAAATTGTTTATTTCACACACCTCCACATATGTATAACACACTGCAAAATATTTTTTGTGGCCCTAAATGGCGTTTTTTGGAAGACCACAACACACCCACAGTACGTAACCGCTGAATCGCACAGCTACAGAACTGCAGAAAATGCTATTCAAAAAAAAATTAGTTTTTTTAGTATAGCACAGTAGAAGACAAATATATAGAAATGGTTTATTTCACACGCCTCCACATATGTATAACACACTGCAAAATATTTTTTGTGGCCCTAAATGGCGTTTTTTGGAAGACCACAACACACCCACAGTACGTAACCGCTGAATCGCACAGCTACAGAACTGCAGAAAATGCTATTCAAAAAAAATTTAGTTTTTTTAGTATAGCACAGTAGAAGACAAATATATAGAAATGGTTTATTTCACACGCCTCCACATATGTATAACACACTGCAAAATATTTTTTGTGGCCCTAAATGGCATTTTTTGGAAGACCACAACACACCCACAGTACGTAACCGCTGAATCGCACAGCTACAGAACTGCAGAAAATGCTATTAAAAAAAATGAGTTTTTTTTAGTATAGCACAGTAGAAGAAAACTATATAGAAATTGTTTATTTCACACACCTCCACATATGTATAACACACTGCAAAATATTTTTTGTGGCCCTAAATGGCGTTTTTTGGAAGACCACAACACACCCACAGTACGTAACCGCTGAATCGCACAGCTACAGAACTGCAGAAAATGCTATTCAAAAAAAATGTTGTTTTTTTAGTATAGCACAGTAGAAGAAAACTATATAGAAATTGTTTATTTCACACACCTCCACATATGTATAACACACTGCAAAATATTTTTTGTGGCCCTAAATGGCGTTTTTTGTAGACCACAACACACCCACAGTACGTAACCGCTGAATCGCACAGCTACAGAACTGCAGAAAATGCTATTAAAAAAAAAATGTTTTTTTTTTTAGTATAGCACAGTAGAAGAAAACTATATAGAAATTGTTTATTTCACACACCTCCACATATGTATAACACACTGCAAAATATTTTTTGTGGCCCTAAATGGCGTTTTTTGGAAGACCACAACACACCCACAGTACGTAACCACTGAATCGCACAGCTACAGAACTGCAGAAAATGCTATTCAAAAAAAATGTTGTTTTTTTAGTATAGCACAGTAGAAGAAAACTATATAGAAATTGTTTATTTCACACACCTCCACATATGTATAACACACTGCAAAATATTTTTTGTGGCCCTAAATGGCGTTTTTTGGAAGACCACAACACACCCACAGTACGTAACCGCTGAATCGCACAGCTACAGAACTGCAGAAAATGCTGTTAAAAAAAACATTTTGTTTTTTTAGTATAGCACAGTAGAAGAAAACTATATAGAAATTGTTTATTTCACACACCTCCACATATGTATAACACACTGCAAAATATTTTTTGTGGCCCTAAATGGCGTTTTTTGGAAGACCACAACACACCCACAGTACGTAACCGCTGAATCGCACAGCTACAGAACTGCAGAAAATGCTATTCAAAAAAAAATTTGTTTTTTTAGTATAGCACAGTAGAAGACAAATATATAGAAATGGTTTATTTCACACGCCTCCACATATGTATAACACACTGCAAAATATTTTTTGTGGCCCTAAATGGCGTTTTTTGGAAGACCACAACACACCCACAGTACGTAACCGCTGAATCGCACAGCTACAGAACTGCAGAAAATGCTATTCAAAAAAAATTTAGTTTTTTTAGTATAGCACAGTAGAAGACAAATATATAGAAATGGTTTATTTCACACGCCTCTACATATGTATAACACACTGCAAAATATTTTTTGTGGCCCTAAATGGCGTTTTTTGGAAGACCACAACACACCCACAGTACGTAACCGCTGAATCGCACAGCTACAGAACTGCAGAAAATGCTATTAAAAAAATGAGGTTTTTTTAGTATAGCACAGTAGAAGAAAACTATATAGAAATTGTTTATTTCACACACCTCCACATATGTATAACACACTGCAAAATATTTTTTGTGGCCCTAAATGGCGTTTTTTGGAAGACCACAACACACCCACAGTACGTAACCGCTGAATCGCACAGCTACAGAACTGCAGAAAATGCTATTAAAAAAAATGTTTTTTTTTAGTATAGCACAGTAGAAGACAAATATATAGAAATGGTTTATTTCACACGCCTCCACATATGTATAACACACTGCAAAATATTTTTTGTGGCCCTAAATGGCGTTTTTTGGAAGACCACAACACACCCACAGTACGTAACCGCTGAATCGCACAGCTACAGAACTGCAGAAAATGCTATTAAAAAAAATGTTGTTTTTTTAGTATAGCACAGTAGAAGAAAACTATATAGAAATTGTTTATTTCACACACCTCCACATATGTATAACACACTGCAAAATATTTTTTGTGGCCCTAAATGGCGTTTTTTGGAAGACCACAACACACCCACAGTACGTAACCGCTGAATCGCACAGCTACAGAACTGCAGAAAATGCTATTAATAAAAATGTTGTTTTTTTAGTATAGCACAGTAGAAGAAAACTATATAGAAATTGTTTATTTCACACACCTCCACATATGTATAACACACTGCAAAATATTTTTTGTGGCCCTAAATGGCGTTTTTTGGAAGACCACAACACACCCACAGTACGTAACCGCTGAATCGCACAGCTACAGAACTGCAGAAAATGCTATTCAAAAAAAATTTAGTTTTTTTAGTACAGCACAGTAGAAGACAAATATATAGAAATGGTTTATTTCACACGCCTCCACATATGTATAACACACTGCAAAATATTTTTTGTGGCCCTAAATGGCGTTTTTTGGAAGACCACAACACACCCACAGTACATAACCGCTGAATCGCACAGCTACAGAACTGCAGAAAATGCTATTCAAAAATTTTTTTGTTTTTTTAGTATAGCACAGTAGAAGACAAATATATAGAAATGGTTTATTTCACACGCCTCCACATATGTATAACACACTGCAAAATATTTTTTGTGGCCCTAAATGGCGTTTTTTGGAAGACCACAACACACCCACAGTACGTAACCGCTGAATCGCACAGCTACAGAACTGCAGAAAATGCTATTCAAAAAAAATTTTGTTTTTTTAGTATAGCACAGTAGAAGACAAATATATGGAAATGGTTTATTTCACACGCCTCCACATATGTATAACACACTGCAAAATATTTTTTGTGGCCCTAAATGGCGTTTTTTGGAAGACCACAACACACCCACAGTACGTAACCGCTGAATCGCACAGCTACAGAACTGCAGAAAATGCTATTAAAAAAAATGTTGTTTTTTTAGTATAGCACAGTAGAAGAAAACTATATAGAAATTGTTTATTTCACACACCTCCACATATGTATAACACACTGCAAAATATTTTTTGTGGCCCTAAATGGCGTTTTTTGGAAGACTACAACACACCCACAGTACGTAACCGCTAAATCGCACAGCTACAGAACTGCAGAAAATGCTATTCAAAAATACCCCAATTTGGTTGTCTTTAAAAAGCTAGAGCCAAGTGGTACAATGGTTTTATTATGATATATGTGTAAAAATTAATTCTCTCTAAATTTAATATAAGACTTGATATTTTATCAAAGCCGTGTTCCTTATATGACACTGGGTCTGGACACGTTTAAGAAGTGTAATCAGGAGATCTGTTGGTTTGAGAAAGAAAGTGTTAAAGAGAACAAAAGAGTGTTTACACCTTCCGTGAAATAACGGAAAGACATTTCAAGAGCTACCAAGTGTTAGATGTACAAGTATCATTTAAGTATTGAATTGTGAATATACTTTGTCATATAGAGCTGGCATAGAAATGTATGTAAATATTATCTGGACATAATCCATCAATTATCTCTGATTGTAGAAGTATATCCATTCATTTGTTTTATCACGACTTATACCTGATTTTAATTTGCACTGTACTTTAGTTAATAAATATATATAATATTTTTAGCAATATTCATTTGTGTTACTTGTCTTCAAACTAGCATGGATAAAAGAACTTCGAATTTCTTGTTAATATTGTAGGAAATGGGGAATCTCCAAAATTAAGATATACCTATTTCCGCAATAATTATTTTTTTACATTTCAGTATAAACATTCTGACATATTGTAGGCACTATGCTGAGATGCGTCAATGTTTCTGACAATATCTATGGAGGCTAGAAAGTCTCCTCTCTAGAGCGAGGTTACTACTGAGCAGACAGACTCCATCCGAAAGGACTGTATCCATAGATACCCATTCAGGGCACTTAGGTTTAAAATGGGCCTTGTGTCCCCATTTGGTTTCTGAACCGTGAACAGGTTTGAGTAAAAACCTGTGCCCCGTTCGAAGACAGGAACCTCTACAATCACTCCTTAATGCACTAGATGCTCTAGTGCCTGAAACAATAAGTTTTTTGGCGTATCCGAGGGAACGCTGAATCTTAAAAGACCTCTGAGGGGGAACCCCCCCGCAACTCCAGCTTGTAGCCGCGAGATATAATTGAGGTAACCCACTCATCTTGAATTGTCTTCCAAATGTCCGCAAAGTGCAGCAAACTTCCCCCCACAAAGGGAGTGCATGGTGCTGCGTTTGGAAGAATTTTGGACCCAGGGCCTTTTCTGGCCCTGGCCTTGCATTTTGCCTCTGGCTTTAGCGCCCTGTTGGCGGAACTGCCCTGGCGCTGAGACCTTGGAGGAAGCAGTCCCTGAAGTTTTAAACGAGGGACGCTTGGTGCTTTTCTTCACAGGAAGTAGAGAACTCTTCCCTCCGGAAATCTTTTGGATATATTTGTTCAAATGATCACCGAATAAACATACCCCATATAAGAGAAATCTGCTGTATTGAATCTTTTAAGGCATAAACAGCAAAACACAGCGCTCGAGGAATATCTGTCTTATTTTCAGGCAGATCCTCCAGGTTAGGCCTATCAGGGCGTTTGACTTGATACTTTACGGACTGGCAAATACCAATTGCTGCAACAGCTGGCTGACTAGCTGAACTGGCCAAAGAAAAGGAAGCCCTAATAATGACTACAGTTTCTTGTCAACATGGTCCTTCAAGCCCTGTGCGTTATCTACCGGACAAGTTAAGTTCTTATTTAAGGAAGAGACAGCTGCATCTACGGCTGCCATGCACCATTTCTTCATGAACTTTTCATCCATGGGATATAAAAGGGATAACCTTTTAGGAGTAAAAAAAAATCCTGTCAGGATGTTCTTAATCATCGTACACCGCTTGTTCCAACAGATGGTGTAGGAGGATCCCAAAGAGGACCAGGGGGGCTCAGTGACCTCTGCAAGAGGCAACTTAAAGGCAGAGCAGACCATTTCCTTTAGAGTCAGGATCAAAAGCCTCTGACTGAGAGGCAGACATCAGCTGTATTTCTTGTCCAGATTGATCAGAAGCAAACTCCACTGCCGGGCACTCCGCTGAATCCTGAGCTTTAAGCTCTTCCCCCATCCTCAACCCATTCCTGCTCCAAAGTAGGAGGCTCCGGGGAGGGGGATCTGTCACGCTTCTTGCCACCCTGCGGGATGTTGGCAATCATGCCAACTATCCTGTGCTCTAACCCGGCTAGGGCTGAGGACAGTTCATCCTTAGTGATAAAGGGTGAGGCAGCACAACACCATATAGGCGCAGCGGTTTAGATTGCCCGGAAGCCCCTGGTCTTACAGGGGATACAACACCAGGGATACGACTAGGTTCATCAGGAACTCCTGATGACATAGGTGTGCCCTTCCCTGTAGCGTTTGTTCTGCACCTCTAGCCGCAAACAAAGGGTGCTTGGGTGTATATTTAACACACCTCAGAATGGAGACCCTTTAATAGGGCTCACCAAGTCCCTATGTAACAATCCTGCTAAGCACCTTTAGCCTGCCAAGCAACATCTGGTGACTCATGTGACCCGGGTAAGGAGAACTGAACCGCTGAAGTGCCTGTTCAGAGCCTGCTCTGTGTCCCACAGCTGCCTGGAAGCACTGCATGCTTGGCTTACACAGCTTATATAAGCTGGGTGTGCACGTGCATGGTCCCGGCGAATGGGCGTTCGCATACAACACGAATCTTCATGCGCCCAGATAAGGCTGATGCGCAAGTACGGCCTAGCCGCCAAACAAACCAACTGCTAAGTCAGCAGTGTTTTAAAAAAATGCACGTGCGCCATGGCCGCCAAAAAAAAGCTGAGCACAGCGGCAATCTTGCACGTGCGCCATCATACAGGTAAAAAGCAGCCAGACAAAAGCAAAAAAAGTACACTTTGCAAACACCCACAGCTAGCCCAAAACTATGGTCACCACACACAGGTATCCAGCCTTTAGCTATCTTGACTGATTGTTACAATCACTGGGACTCCCCACAATAATAAATCAAGTGGTTTCACTTACCCGTCCAGGTGCAGGGTCACTTAAAAACCAAGGGCTTAATCTTCACCCTTCACGGCGGGTTCCTGTCACTAGGACCTTCAAGGACTGGGTACTAGGCTTGTGCAATTCGTTTCGTAACGAATCGAAATTCGTCCGAATTTAGCAACTTTCGGACATTCGGAAGCATTCGAATTTCCGAACAGAGCAATTACGAATAAAACCGAATCCGAAATAAATTATACCGCAAAATAGCGAATGCCCGAAGGTCTTCGGCAAAATTCGTTATGAAAAAAGTTACGAATGTACGAATCCATTCGAAGCACAATAACACTCACTCTGCTCTCTGCTTCTCCCTCACCATGCTGAACTCCCTCTCAAAATGGTGTACAGGGGGCGGAGGCTATAGCCGCATGAAAAAACGAAAGTAAAATACGAGATTTCGAATCCATTCGAAGCACAATAACACTCACTCTGCTCTGCTCTCTGCTTCTCCCTCACCGTGCTGAACCCTCTCAAAATGGTGTACAGGGGCGGAGCCTATAGCCGCATGTAAAAAACGAAAGTAAAATACGAGATTTCGAATCGTTACAAAAAACCGCTATGTATTTAGAAAAGTACAAATCCATTCGGAGCACATTAGGCATAATAGGCAGCGTCGTTGTGAGAGAGACACGGAAAATTACGAATCAACGAACCCAAAAAAAGTTACGAAAGTAGGAGTTGTGTCCAGAATCAACGAAAAACAACGTACTCTACCGAAAGTACGAATTATAAAGCAACAAAAAATTCAACGAAAAATGTCGCTTGCAAAAATACGAATGAGTCCGAACACGAAAAATCCCGTCTAGCAAAATTACGAATGATTACGAATCAACAGGACCGGAAAGAAACGAACCGAAACGGCACAAATTTTTCCGTTGTGCACAAGTCTACTGGGTACCCTTTCATGTTTAGGGTCCACTCCCTTGGACCCGTACAGCACCCTGCAGGAGATGCCTTAGCGCTGTAGTGTCCAGGACCATTCATCTAGGCATAAAAGCCTGTGTGAAATGGATCCTATAGGTTAATCCCTTGATTCATTTTTTAAACCGTTTGTGGGAATAGAGACCTGGAGCTCAGAGAGCTCACACCTTGCCAACCATTTTGCAGACACTGGTAAAAAAAAACTGAGGTGCTTCCTGTATGGGAGGGGTTATATAGGGGATCACTTCCTGTCTAAAGACTTTGGTCTACCAGTGTCCATTCACCTGATGAAGTATAACCCAGCAGGTAATGAATATTAGTCTGACTGTGTCCCATGATGTTTTTTTTATTTTCCTTGCATGCGATTGGGTATTCTTTTTTTTTTAAATCAGTAAAAAGTTTTATTGAAAAAACAATATAACAGACATATGCCAATAAGATAAAAATCAGAAATAATCACAAAAAATAAAAAAAGGGAAAAAAAAATGCAGATATCAAACAGGCAAGTCTCATATGCAGTAGATATATTACCCATCTCCTCATATCTACTAAATCTTGTACTACGTGTACTATGACAAATAGAGACATATATATCAGAGACTACAGACCAGTTTGAATATGTAACCAGTGATCCGTCAAATATTTACTGATATAACATTAAAAGCAACAAAATAACAAAAGAAAAAAAAGAGAAAGAGTAAAAAAAAGAGAAAAAGAATAGTGATTGGGTATTCTTTGCAAAGGGAACCTTTACCTCATTTACTAAGCTCTCGAGCAACTGCACTTAGAGTGCAACTGCATTTGCAAAGTGCACAGTCTATTTGCCTTTAGTAAATCAACCCCACAAACTCCACCCCCTCTCCTTCTCCAGCGTTTTCAACTTTGTGAGCTTCTACTTTGTTCAGTGCCCAGTCCAGTGTGACAGCGTGGCGAATATTCTCCTCCCCCTGTTTCAGTGATCATCAGCCAACTGCTCCACACTCAGATGAACAGCTCCTCTCTCCATCCTGTGTCTGTGTGATCTGTCAAACAGTGCAGACTCTTAGCAGGTCAGGCTCTGATTTATAAGTCACCCTACACATACTGCTTCTACTATAGTTGCTGTTAATCGATCTCCCCACATTAAAACTCTTACCCCCTCTCCAGAAGACTAGGGCCACTTGTGTTTGCAGATTGTAAACAACTTTTTTACCCATTGTAGCTATCTACTACTTGATTGGCAGAATCTCCTCCCCATCTAGCTGCTAGCATACACAGATTCCTCCATAAGCCTCACCCTGATCTTTCACTGAAGCCAGGAAAGAACAGGAAAAGGTCACATGACCACTACACAACCCATTGAAAAATATGTTAGATTTATTTTAAGAAAGAAGAAGCAGAACAATTATATGTAGCGCCCATCCCAAATGGTTGGGACGCTATTTAAATTTAAAGGGATGTCTGAGCCAGTAGTTGGGCTCAGACGTTTCAATTACAACTTGTTTTGCCTCCATTTAGCTGTGGCTTGCCCGATAGTAGTTTTCCCTTATTGCCTGTAGGTGGCGTTACCACCTCAGGCACCAGTTGGAACACGGACAGGCCATGGTGCATTGAGTGGCCCTTCTCTGCAATGGTACAGGGGGAGTGGTGAACCCGCTGTGCCTGCTGGGAAGGGATACTTAAGGGGCAGACACCATTGATTAGGGTCCTTCTTCACCTCGTGGCCCTCAGGGCTCAAGGTATGTGTGGTTTTGGTCTTGGGGCCACTCTTGCCCGAGGCTGCATCACTGTCTAGTAGGCCCAGCTAACCTGGCTTGGGCCTATATCCAGAAAAAGGGATCCCAAGCTGTCCATCCAAATGGGGAGGAAGCATCTTAGTGAAGGAGACCAGGGGAGTATCTAAACAAATATATAAACAAAAATACAGTGACAATTTTGAAAAAAACA
Source organism: Rana muscosa (assembly GCA_029206835.1). NCBI lineage: Eukaryota > Metazoa > Chordata > Amphibia > Anura > Ranidae > Rana > Rana muscosa. The sequence continues at coordinate 813,034,988 of CM055121.1, read as the reverse complement.
AAACAATATTTTTTACTTTTTGCCATAATAAATATCCCCAAAAAATATATAGAAAACATTTTTTTTCCTCAGTTTAGGCCGATACGTATTTTTCTACATATTTTTGGTAAAAAAAAACGCAATAAGCGTTTGATTGGTATGCGCAAAAGTTATAGCATCTACAAAATAGGGGATAGTTTTATGGCATTTTTTTTCTACTAGTAATGACGGCGATCAGCGATTTTTATCATGAATGCGACATTATAGCGGGCCCATCGGACACTTTTGACACCATTGTCATTTTTACAGTGATCAGTGCTATAAATATATATAATATAGTGATATAAATATAAACTGATTACTGTAAAAATTACACTGGCCGGCGGCGCGTGTCCATAATGCCACTTCTTAAAGGGGACGTATAAATACGCTCATCTGCCTGTCCGTGCCATTCTGCCGACTATATGTACATCGTCGTGCGATGGTCGGCAAGTGGTTAAAGTGATACTAAAGGTTCGTAATTAAAAAAAAAAAAAACACAACATGTCATACTTACCTTTGCTGTGCAGCTCGTTTTGCACAGAGTGGCCCCGATCCACGTCTTCTGGGGTCCCTCGGCGGCTGTCTCGGCTCCTCCCCGCATCAGATAACCCCCTTTGGGTTACCTTGCGGGCTCGCTCCCGAGTACAGCATTTGCGTCCATAGACACGAATGCTGGACTCAGCCCCGCCCCCGGCACCTGCATCATTTGGATTTGATTGACAGCAGCGCAAGCCAATGGCTGTGTTGCTATCAACCTATCCAATGAAGAGCCAAGAAGACCAGGCAGAGAAGAGCCGAGAAGCCAGCGTGTTCTCGACGCGGGACTTTCGAGGGCTCAGGTAAGTTAACCGGGGGGGCTGGGGGGCCTGTAACTATCAGATGTTTTTTCACCTTAATGCATACAATTACAACCCCTTTAACTTAACCATAAAATCCCTACCAAATACCCATAGAAGAGTAAAAATACATCCTACTAGTGGCTAGACTTAACATAACCAGACTTTGAAAAAATGTCAAATCTCCTGGTGTGCTTGAGGTCATTAAAATGACCCAGACCCACCACACATATACGAAATTACTGACAAAAGACAATATATCCTATATCAAAATGGGAAAAAAAAAGTGGAATCCGTGGTCTTACTGGTATAAAACTTATATAGCAAAGTAAATATATGCTTCTCTCATGCAAACCCCCTCTGCCTTCCTTCTTCCCTTGCTACCCTTCCTATCCCCATGAATTAATTAATTAATTACATTAATCCCTCCTCCCCCTACCTACCTTCCCTCCCCTCTTTTAAGGCTGGGTTCACACTGGTCCGACAAACACTCCGACATTGGGAGCTCATGTCGCATGACGTGTGAAAATCAATGTTTCCCTATGAGAGCCGTCTTAACTGGTCCGACACAAGTCGGTCCGACTTTGAAAATGCTCCCTGTACTACTTTGGTCCGACTTTAATCCTACTTCAGCCCATTGAATATCATTGAAGTCGGATCAAAGTAGGATACTTGTCCTAACCATCCGACTTTTGACATCCGACATGGTGATTACGGCCGGGTTCACACTAGTGCGACATGACAGCCGTCCTACTTTGGATCTGACTTTGCCCTGCGACATGAAGCCGACATATGTCCCACTTTCAATGAACGGGGATCCGACTTGGATCCCCGCCAATAGCAGGCACTGTGCTTGGTATGAATCTTGAGGGGGAACTCCACGCCAAATTTTAAATAAAAAACCGACATGGGTTCCCCCTCCAGAAGCATACCAGGCCCTTGGGTCTGGTCTGGATTTGAAGGGGGACCCCTACGCCAAAAAAACGGCATGGGGGTCCCCCCGAAATCCAAACCAGACCCTTATCCGAGCACGCAACCTGGCAGGCCGCAGGGGAAGAGGGGGGGACGGGAGAGCGCTCCCTCCTGAACCGTACCAGGCCGCATGCCCTCAACATGGGAGGTTTGGTGCTCTGGGGCAGGGGGGCGACCTGTGGCCCCCCACCCCAAAGCACCTTGTCCCCATGTTGATGAGGACAGGGCCTCTTCCCGACAACCCTGGCCGTTGGTTGTCGGGGTCTGCGGGCGGGGGGCTTGTCAGAATCCGGGAGCTCCCTTTAATAAGGGGGCCCCCAGATCCCGGCCCCCCACCCTATGTGAATGAGTATGGGGTACATTGTACCCCTACCCATTCACCTGGTGGAAAAAAATGTCAAGAAAAAACACAACACAGCTTTTTAAAGTAATTTATTGCACAGCTCCGGGGGTCTCCAGTGTCGTCTCTGTGCTCTCCGGTTCCTTCTTCTTTCCGCCGGGCCTCTGCTATCTTCTTCCAGCTCTTTTGCTAGCGGGGCCCGGTCTTCTTCATCGCCTTCTTCTTCTCCCGCTCTCCGGTGTCGTCTCCGCGCTCTCCGGTTCTTTCTTCCACCGGGCCTCTGCTATCTTCTTCCAGCTCTTTTGCTAGCGGGGCCCGGTCTTCCCGTCGTCTCGTCCGGCTCTCCGTTGTCCTTCTGCCGGCCCCTCCACTATCTTCTTCCAGCTCTTTTGCTAGTGGAGGGGTCGGTCTTCCCGTCGCCGTCGGCGTCTTCTTCCCTCTTCTCCTTCTCGATGTTGACACGTCGCTTCCTCCTGCTGTAAAGCTTGGCTATTCGCTCATCAACAATTTATATAGGCTTCTCATGACGTCACAGTCACATGCTCCGGGTGGCCCCGGAGCATGTGACTGTGACGTCATGAGAAGCCTATATAAATCGTTGATGAGCGAATAGCCCAGCATTACAGTGGGAGGAAGCGACGTGTCAACATCGAGAAGGAGAAGAGGGAAGAAGATGCCGACGGCGACGGAGAAGACCGGCCCCTCCACTAGCAAAAGAGCTGGAAGAAGATAGTGGAGGGGCCAGCAGAAGGAAGAAAGAAAGAACTGGAGAGCGAGGGAAGAAAGCGACGGAGAAGACCGGGCCCCGCTAGCAAAAGAGCTGGAAGAAGATAGCGGAGGCCCGGCAGAAGGAAGAACCGGAGAGCGCGGAGACGACACCGGAGACCCCCGAAGACAGAAGAGACCCCCGGAGTCGGAAGAAGACCCCCGGAGCTGTGCAATAAATTACTTTAACAACCTGTGTGTTTTTTTTCTTGACATTTTATTTCCACCAGGTGAATGGGTAGGGGTACATTGTACCCCATACTCATTCACATAGGGTGGGGGGGCAGGATCTGGGGCCCCCTTATTAAAGGGGGGCTCCCGGATTCCGATAAGCCCCCCGCCCGCAGACCCCGACAACCAATGGCCAGGGTTGTCGGGAAGAGGCCCTGTCCTCGTCAACATGGGGACAGGGTGCTTTGGGGTGGGGGGGCGCAGGTCGCCCCCCTGCCCCAGAGCACCAAACCCCCCATGTTGAGGGCATGCGGACTGGTACGGTTCAGGAGGGAGGGGGGCCGCTCTCTCGTCCCCCCCTCTTCCCCTGCGGCCTGCCAGGTTGCGTGCTCAGATAAGGGTTTGGTTTGGATTTCGGGGGGACCCCCACACCGTTTTTTCGGCGTAGGGGGTTCCCCTTCAAATCCAGACCAGACCCAAGGGCCTGGTATGCTCCTGAAGGGGGAACCCATGCTGGTTTTTTATTTAAAATTTGGCGAGGAGTTCCCCCTCAAGATTCATACCAAACACAGTGCCTGGTATTGGCGGGGATCCAAGTCGGATCCCCATTCATTGAAAGTCGGACATATGTCGGCTTCATGTCGCAGGGCAAAGTCAGATCCAAAGTAGGACGGCTGTCGTGTCGCACTAGTGTGAACCCGGCATTAAAGGAATTTATCTCACACTAGGATTGTTTTGATTGATGACGTATGAAAATCAATGGTTTCCCTATGAGAGCCGTCTTAACTGGTCCGACACAAGTCGGTCCGACTTTGAAAATGCTCCCTGTACTACTTTGGTCTGACTTCGATCCTACTTTAGCCCATTGAATATCATTGAAGTCGGATCAAAGTAGGATCCTTGTCCTTACCATCCGACTTTTGAAATTCCGACATGGTGATTACAGTAGCAGTAAAAAGAATTTATCTCACACTGGGATTGTTTTGATTGGTCAAAGAACATGTCAGACTATCACAAAGTTGGATCAAACTAGTATCCTGTTCATTCAAGTCGGATGGATGTAGGACCAATGTAGCACCAATGTAGGACTGATGTCGCAGTGCAAAGTAGGATGAAAGTCATATGACTGTCATATAGTATCAGTGTGAACCCAGTATAAGTCATTTGAATGAAAAAAAATATGAAAAAGCATACATTTATTCTAATCAGACCAAACTAATATTTTCTTTTCAGTGTTGAAACATTGCTTTTGAGCAAAAGATCATTAAGACGATCCAACCAAAAATCAATTGATTGATCGTTCATCATATAGCCAATGTATTAATGCTCAAACATTGTCATACCGCGTGATAAAGATAATGGCGGTAATAGCAAAAGCAATCATAGAACTTAAAAAAAAAATCCAACTTTTTTTTTAAACAACTCCGTTGTCCAAGGTAAAACTATGGATAGTGTCATATGTTTTTGATTCTAGGGAATTAATCCTGCTGCCTTACTGGTTTAGGAAGGAATTTTTGTTTTACCCCTGAAGAGGTAAAACTGCCTATAGCTGTCCAAGTGTGGGTTGTCTTGCCTTCTCCTGAACACAACTTCCTGAATTTGTTAGTATCCTGATGTAAATTCTTTCAGTCCAATTACCTATGTAAGGATTAAGCTAAAGTAATATTTTCTGTTCATAGAATTAAACAAAGCATGACATTTTTTTAGTTTGATACATTAAATACAGAAATCAGCAGGAAACATTAACAGTCCTTTAGCAATACAATTTTGAATAAAACACAGTTCAGTACTGAAATACATAATTTTTTCTTTCAGATTCAGACACTTTTAACATAATACCATCAGAAAATAATCTTTGTTATAACATAATTCCCATTTCCAGTGGTACTTTAGCAATTCACAGTTGCTGTCTCTAGCTAAAATAAATTGTTTTTTTTCTGCTCAAACCTAGATGTAAAATAAATTGACTCAGGAATACAGAACTAATGTGATCCAAATACAGTTTAATTTAACAATTTATATATTGCGAAGTGTTGCTACTATAGAAATGCAGTGATAAAACCTTTAAATAAAAAATATACGTTCAAGGAGTTTATTTAAAAAAAATATAGGAATTAGGAAATGTTTGCACAGTGGTTTAAACTGGCTCATTTAATTAAAGTGGACCAAATATCTAACAATGCACAATTCCATGGGTGGCACTTCAATTTTGCCAAACATGCAATGTATTGCACTGATTTACTAAAGGATCATTGTCACACAAAAAATGCGTTTTCCAATCATGTTAAAAGCATTTTTTACTTGGATCATCTGCACATGAGGGGATGATTAAAGTAAATATTCACACAATATATTGTGCAAAGATTCTTAACTCCTGTAATAAATCTTCCCAATTGAGCCTAGGCTGTCCAGATGCATCTTGTGAGAATGATGTCATAAGGTCGTCACCCTTCCCATCTGTCAATTCAATTCAGAATTGGGCAGATTAGTCTGTTGACATCAATCTCCAAAGATGTACAGAGACGGCCTAGGCAACTTGAGGCCAGGAAAGGATGAGGGTCTGTTTTATTTTATATTCATATCAACACAACAATGCTATGTTCCCATATTACCCAAATCAATCAACTCATCCATATCAATCAACATGATTTGAGCTCACTGTTGTTATCCAAGTGTGGCTTGTTTAGCTGCCATCATCTGCTGCATCTTACACATTGCTCCTTGTCTAGGCGTTCATTTGAAAGCATTGCAATATTCAAATGAAATTAGTGCAAGTTGCCTCTGGACACACCTAGAGGAGCTTCACCTAAAAGGTGGAATTTTTCTGAACTGTCAACTATATATACATATTTTAAATGCATCAGTGGAGGAAAAAATCAGTTTTAATAAATCTAATACAAAAAATGTCCCATTCTGTGAAAGGACTAGCAAGACAAGAAAACATTCCATGTAAAGAAGCGTAGAGTTTACACCTTAGTCACCAAACCCTAAGTGTGATGATCATCCTGGCATGCTCCTTTCCAGCTTTGCATGGTTTCTGGGATTTTTTTTTTCTTTAGAGCCGGTTCACACATGGGTGACTCGGGAGGCGACTTGAAGTCGCCCCAAGTCGCGCTGTTTTTAAAACTGAAGTGAATGGAGCCGTCTTAATGTACACGACTGCAGTCGCTCCGACTTCAAAAAAGGTTCCTGTACGACTTCAATCCGACTTCTAGGCGACTTGTACCCATTGATTTCAATGCAGTGTTGCAATTGTTCTGGCTGTGAGCGGTGTGCTTTTTTCTATGTGCATCCTCTCTGCGAGGACATTCAAGCTTGGCCCATCCCCTTTGGAGTGTTCCCATATTGGGGGATCCTCTTGGTGGAATTTTGTCCCCTGGTAAATCGCGGCATATTTTTTGCCGTCCAGGACCTTGCACTGTAAAATGTTGTGGTCCGAGAGCTTCCAGGACCTTGTATCACGTGATGCGCGGCGCTTTTGCGTCACCGTGTCATGTGACTCTGCTTCCCCCTAATGATTGGATCGAGCGGCGCTAGTCTTCTATATTGCATGACGCACGGCGCTTATGCGTCATGAACGTCATGTGATCTTGTGCCTCCCTCCCCCTTCCCTTTAAATGCGGCTAGTTTGCACTACAGTCCTGTCTTAATTTTAGACGGCAGGTATACTCCAGGCTGGTAACAAGTGCCTCTGTGTCAGCAACAAGGTATGTTGAGCTGCTAACATTGGGTTCAAGATAAGGGGGGAGGATTTGTTCCTTTCCTCTCAAACGGATGTTTTTTAACTTGAAGCTATATATAACTATATGTCATTCTTTATATAGATCTGAAGGCCAGTTAAACTGTAGCCTGCTTGACACTATAGAGGAATACAGGAACATAGAGATTCAGTGCTGGTCCCTTTTTGTACAACTTCCTCTTGGATGTCATAGCACACTGATATAGTGCCCTTTTTCTTGTTTCTCTCTTTTTTTACAATTTTCATAATTTTAGCTATATATTTGGCTGTTTTAGATTTGAAACTAATATGCCAATATTAATTGTGAATTTAATTACAATATGCAGGAGTGTGTCATTTGGCTGCCGTGCCCATGTCCTGGTGATGCATTGGGATCTTTTGGGAGGTTGGGGAGTCCTCCTTGCTCTTGCGCCCTCTTGCGCTTAAGACACTTCCGCTGTCCTTGGGAGTTTGTCAGTCTGGTTACGAGTCTGCACGATGACATGTTAGGGTATGTGTGTTCTTTTGTATCATGTAATGCTTTATTTTTTAGGCCAATTCATACAGATAATTAATATGTTAACATGTATCGTTGTTCAATTTGATTCTATTTGTATTATGCAGTGTGATCCCGTCTGGATACTAGCCCCTGATGAAGTGACGAACACTGTCCCGAAACGCGTTGGGCCTCTGGACCTTATGTTGGGATCCTTGCACCTTCGTATCATCAATGGTTTTAAACTGTATTATTGTATATTTGTGTAGCGCCCCCCTCACTCCCCTCTTTGCATCAGCTCGTTTCTCTTCTTGTCTAGGGGTACCTCAGAGGGGAGAGAGCGGGGACACCACGCCTGACCTTCACCACAGGTGTCAGTGCGGTGTAAGCAAAGTTCTTTCTATACCTTCGGGTCAGTGTTGTGCACCTAAGTCCTCCACGTGAGATTACCTTGAACAATGTCCAGCAGAAAAGAGCCCCACACCATTAAAGTCCAACACTCCTTTATTCCTCTTGAGTGAACAGCATAATCAGTTAGACTCCCTTAGAAAACAGAACAGAAAAGGAGGTGTGGATGCGAGTAGGCCCAGACACAATTGGTTCTCCACTTTCCTCCCTGAAAGTGGGTTGGGGTCTCCAAGCGAGGGGGAATTTCCTTCCAGGCGGTCTCCGGTGGGAGGCTCACCTGTCACTGGCAATCTGCTGCACCCGGTCTTCAAGTGAGGAGCTCCCCCCGGTCCATTACGCCTTCCGCATTCGGGTTCCCAATCCCTGGGTTCCCTAGGACCTCCTTCCCTCGCGGAACTCAGTGTTGGGCACCGAGCTCAAGACCACCATCTGAGTACCTCACCCCAGGCTAGAGGTGCCTGGGATGGAACACGACCTCCGACTGTCCTCTAGGCCTAGGCCGTCTAGAGGACCGACACGAACCACCGCCCACAGGCTGAAGGTGCCTGGGACTCGACCCCGTGACAAAGATGGCCGGCCCCTTTATACCCTCTCCCAGCAAGCACGGTGGGCTCCCCGCCCCACCATACCGCTGCCGAGGGAGGACAAAAAGGAGACCCGGCACACAGCAATGGCTCAACCCCCAGCCCATGGCGACAGCACCACCTGCTGGGCTGCAGGGAATTACACATCACTGGTGTCTTTGCCAGTTAAATTTACACCCGGGAAAGTACATACCCACTACACTTGTATAATTTGTAATAAACTTTTTACATATTCACCCCTTGTTGTCCTTAAAGTCCCATCTTTGGGGGGTTTCTCTTTCTTTTATTACATTTTAGGGATGTTGGCATTTTACTAGGTCTAATTTGATGTTCAAAAACCCTTTTTGTATTGATTTCAATGGAAGTTGCCTCAGAAGTCGGATCACTGTCTTTACTGCAGCGACTTTTTAGGAAGTGAAAATAGTTTTTAGGGCAAACCCCTCCCTTTCCCCTCCCTCCCACAGAGCTGATTCAAGGTTGATTGGCCACTGGAATGCCTCCTGTCCTGGAGGCGACTTGTAAGTCGCCCCATGTCGCGCTGTGGTGCAGGCTCAGGTCGCTTCCAGGTCGCCTCCAAAGAGTCGTGTTGCCCCTGTGTGAACGGGCTCTTAAGTTATTTTGTGTAAAGATTCTTTGTCATTATGTATTCTCCTTAAGAACTATGAGTTTGTAAGGATTGTACATTATTCCAGGGAGTTAATCCCTGTCAGGTGATCTATCCCAGATCCCCAGCTAGACCTTTTTTTCTATCATGCTTCCAGCATAAGACCTTCAAATGTTGTTGGTGTTAATACTGATAACTTTGTTTTGGGCTTTGTCTAATGGGCAAACTGCTCTGTATTTTATGAATGCATAATTGTTTAGCAGTTTTTTGACCCTACTAGGTCTCTGTACCTCTCAAGGTTCTTCACTCCCAGGATGAAGAAGCATCTGGAAGAAGCCCACCATAGTTTAGTGGAGAACAAAGTTTATGCTTCCCCAGGCAGCATCACTGATGAGATCTGGATTTTTACATATATCCAGTAACTGCTACACTCGTTAGCACCATAGCACTGTTTATTTTATGCATTATAATTGTATGTTATTTACCCATCTTGTTTTCTTAATAAAACTTAGGATTTGTATACAGAGTCTGGCCTAATGGGGGATAGGAGGGTTGAGTTGCATATACAACTCCACTCAGGCCACATGGTAATGTGCAAAAAGAACAGGGCAATTATACCTGTATTTAGTTTGATCATAAACGGTATGCAAGCTGAGTTTTTTCAATTAATATGTTAGAGAGTTTTCCCAACATAATAGTCATATCAATAAAGTAATGTTAAACTTGCATATCATGCGATAACATGTTTTTTTTTTTATACCTGCTTGTGGTGGAACCCTGCTATTGTCACAATCTGTTCTACTGGATACCATTTATAAAAGCCGTAGAACATTTGGCAAAATTTAATTTGCTGGTCATACAAATAGCTTGCATGAATTGGGTAATGTAAATATTTTAGGGGAAGGGTAGCATGTACACACCACACAGATCAAATTTTCAAACATGTTCTTAAAGGATAACTGTACCTTTGGTTCAAGTTGGCCTTTAAAACTTGCCCCCACCCCCTGAATGCATTCCACCTGGGCCATTACATCGTTACTTACCTTAATTCCTGTTCCAGCAATCATGATTGTTCAACCCAGCCCAGAGCCAAACAGTCTGTCTTCTAAAAGCATCGCCGCCAGGTCCTCCTTAACCTGTGCATGTGTAATGCAGTTCCATTCATTCCCATGGGGAGCCATATTCAAGGCAGTCTTCTTCAGCAGTCCTGCGAAATACAGTTCTTCCCATAAGAATAATTAGGACTATGATGTGCAGAGGAGATGCTTTCAGAAGAAAGGTTGTGCGGTTTCAGGCAGGGCTGCACAGTGAAGATTTCTGGAATGGGGAGGAAAGAGCATCTTAGACCGGGCTGCACTCAAGTTGGTTTTACCGATGAAAACAGTCCGATGGACTTTTTTCATCGGACAAACCGATCGTGTATGGGCCCCATCGGTCTTTTTTCCCATTGGTGAGAGAAAATAAAACATGTTTTAAATTTATCCGATGGAAAAAAAAAACGATAGCAAATTTCAATCGTCTGTGGGAAACTCCATCGAAGAAAAAACCCACGCATGCTCAGAATCAAGTCGACGCATGCTCAGAAGCATTGAACTTAATTTTTCTCGGCTCATCGGAGTGTTTTACGTCACGGCATTTGGGACGGTCGGTTTTTTGACTGATGGTGTGTAGGCAAGCCTGATGGAAGTCAGCTTCATCGGATTTCCGATGGAAAAATCCATCAGATTAGAATCCATAGGAAATCCGATCGTGTGTACAGGGCTTACAGTTGTTCTTTAAAGCAAAATAAGGAGGAAAAGTATTGCTATTTACTGGTTGGACAGAAAGGCAGGGACATGCATGCAGAGAAGGAGCATAAGCAGCTCAATGATATATTGACTGCATTACTACAAAAGCAAACTTAATCCCAACCCATAGATTCATTTTAAAACAGAGTGTGAATATATATAAGAACCATCTGAACAGTTTGTGAAACACATGAAACAATCAGATTGGGACTGCAAAAAAATATTTATTACAGAATTGTATTACGAATAAACAACTCATAAATACTAGACAAATGATTATTAGATGTAGTATACCAAGTAGGAAAAGCACCAACTGCTATCAGATGGGCTCAGCTAGTTTCAGACAAAACAAAAGCTGTTCAAAAATAGTTGAAGATAACACAACATAAAACTGTCCTGCAATATGTTACAAATGAAATATACAAATACTGTATAAACAGGATGCAGCAACTAATAATGATTCAATTGACTTTGAGAAAAATGGTTACCATACCTAGTGAATAATCTACATTTCTAAATGCAATTAAAGGGATCAGTTTTACCAAAAATGTAAGGAAAATACAAAGCGAATAAAATTCAAATCGAGCTGGAAACCGCTGCATAAGTGAATGTGATCCATTAAATATATTGCAAAAGAAATGCGTCCCAGCCAATCTAATCTATGAGAAACAAGCATTAGAGATATTGAAGAGAGAAATTAGAAATGAAAGGCATGTGCACTTTGATTTGCGACTGCAAAGGGAAAGAACACAATTCAAAGTTTTACAATGTAAACACTGTTGATAGGCTAGTGCTGGGCCAACTATCGTTAGACTGAGCATGGACAGCAAAGGTAGGAGACTACCATAAGGGTGATTGCATCTGTACTCACCTCCTGATGAGGTCAACACTGATGAGACATGTTGATCAGAGTCTAGCGATTGCTGTAAGAGGAAAGTATACAGTGTTGTGCAGACTGAAAAAGATCTGGGACTAACCCGCAGCATTGCAGAATGAGACACAGGCAGTGCTGCCTCTTCCATTATGCCTAGATGGGCAATATTACCTTGTCTTCATGTGAGTGTATTACCTCTATTTTAGTTTTTTTTGTTTTTCTGAGCCAATCTGCCTGGTATATGCCTGACTGATTTTACCCATTAACCACTTTAGGACCAGAAGGATTTGCCCCCTTAATTACGGGCCATTTTTTGCAATATAGCACTGCGTCGCTTTAACTGACAATTACGCGGTCGTGCGATGTTGTACCCCAAAAAAATATATGTCCTTTTTTTCCTTTTGGTGGTATTTGATCACCTCTGCGGTTTATTTTTTGCGCTATAAACAAAAAAAAGAGCGTCAATTTTGAAAAAACAATATTTTTAACTTTTTGCTATAATAAATCTAAAAAAAAAAAAACATTTCTTGATCAGTTTAGGCCAATATGTAATCTACATATTTTTGCTAAATAAATGAAGCTTATATTGATTGGTTTGCGCAAAAGTTATAGCGTCTACAAAAAAAGGGCATAGATTTATGGCTTTTTTATTATTTGTTTACTAGTAATGGTGGTGATCTGCGATTTTTAGATTCTGTGGCAGACAGATCGGACACTTTTGGGACCAGTGACATTTATACAGCTACAAATAGCCACTGATTACTGTATAAATGACACTGGCAGGGAAGGGGTTAATACTAGGGGGCAATCAAGGGGTTAAGTGTTCCCTAGGGAAGTGTTTTTAATTGTGGGGGATTGACTGGAGGAGGTGAGAGATCGCTGTTCCTTTTCCCTAGTGTAGCACTTACCCCCATTTAAGGGACCGGCTGGTTTTGTTTTGGGTCTGCAGCAATTACCTCTCTAGAGTGGATCCCTTTAGCTCCGTTGTCTAGGCAAAAACAATCTCTTCTAATAAGGTCAATGTCCACACAGGAGTAAAACCTAATCAGTAAGGCTTTATTCTTTTTTCTTTGAGTCAACTTGAAGAGAGAGAGAGTAGGAAGTTGAAAGAAGTAGGGGAAGGTTCAGGCACGCAACAGTGATGCCGCATACACACGACCATTTTTAATGTCATTGAAAAAAACGGCATTTTTCTCGACGTGATTTTTCGTGTTTTCTCTCAAGCCTGCCTTGCCTACACACTATCGTTGAAAAAAATGTTTGAGTAAAGCGCGGTGACGTACAGCACGTACAACGGCACTATAAAGGGGAAGTTCCATTCGGATGGCGCCACCCTTCATGTTAGTAAAGTTTGTTGAGCGACGATTCGCGCTTTTCAGCCTCGTGCTTTTCAGTCCGTTACAGCGTGACGAATGTGCCATCTCCATTACGAACGCTAGTTTTACCAGAACGAGCGCTCCCGTCTCATACTTGATTATGAGCATGCGCATGGTTTTAAAAATTAGAGCATGTTCCAATTTTTCTCGTCGTGATTCTCTGCGTTTTTTCTCGTCGGGAAAACTGCTGGAAAGGCCACATACGATCATTTTTAATGACCATTTAAAAAAATTTCATTTTTCTCGTCATTAAAAACGGTCGTTTGTACGCGGCATTAGGCTTGATTGGTGATGAATATAGACACTGAACCTTGAGTGGGTATTGCTCACCCAGATGGTCCCTATGAGAGTGGTCATAGCAGCCGGATGGAGCACGGATATCAGAGACGATGAATCCCTCTTTAGGCGAGTTTCCAGGCCTCTTCCCTAGACAGCAGTACCGTCGCTAATCTCCTGGGACTGATCCTCCCCTGGACTCCTTTCCTTAAGATGGGCCCCTACAAGTAAGCAGCCTGGGTTCCTTCTCCGAAGCGTAGGCCCTTGCCAGCGGAGCTGGGCCCACGATGCAGCAACAGGGCCATGGGCTGAAGGTGCCCAAGGCCTAAAAACACTCGTGCACCTCGTGCCATGCGGGCCACGAGGCACACTCACTGGACCAGAGGTCCCCCCCTTGCGCCTTGGGGTCCCCCTGGAATCGCCTCACGCCTAATGGCGTCTGCCCCTTATGTACCCTCTCCCAGACTTGCACAGCGGGTCGACCACGCCCACAGCACAGCTGCCGAGAAGGGACACCAAGGTGTTGTGATACCCCCCATAGTTTAACCTATGCCGGCGGTGACATTGCCACCTACAGGCAACGGATAACACTACTGCCAGGCAGTATCACACCCAGAGCAGAGCAATATTGAATCATTGATTGGTCTGAGCCCAACTACCGGCTCAGACTACCCCTAAATTTCCACATAGCGCCCCCAAATATTGGGGGGGGGCGCTACACTAGGAACAGCAGATCTTTCTCTACTCCCCTGTCAGAAGGGGGGTCGGTTTGTCTACATACACAGATCCCTGTTCTGGCTCTCTGGAGTGATTGCGGGTGGCCAGCAGACATCATGGCCGCTGGCTTCGGCTTCGCTCTTAAAAAACGGCCAACGTACATCTACAGCGATTTGCACAGCCGTGCCAACCTGCCGCAGTATAATGACAGTGGCTGGTCGACAAGCGGTTAAGTAATGTTTAAAGTGTTACTAAACCCACAACAGTAGCATCTGTCTGTATATGCAGAATAGCATGCTTGTTATACTCACTGTGGAACTTAAGGGGTTAATCCTCTGTACTGTGTAAAAAGGCTGTTTGATTCTGTATGCACAGATCCTCCCACTCCTGCAGGGTCTCTGGGCAAGACCAGATAAGACACAGTCAGAGTGGTCCCCCTGCAGATGCTCAGTTTGGTCTCTATTGCTGTAGTAAAAATTTTGTTGAGCTGAGCTAGTCAGGTCACATGGTATTGACATCACACATTTGGGTGTGTATACAGATCCTAAATGACAGCCCAGTCCCTCCCTCCCTCCTCCATGCCCAGTAACTAAACAAAGAACAAGATCATCTTGATTGATGGATGATCCGCCTCCCATAACAGCATGAGGACACAGGCTGTAGTGGAAATCTCCTCCTACCTGAACACTCAGCACTCAGGCAGACCCTGCAGTTCCTCACCTGACCATGGTATACAGATCAGCCGAAATGATATATAGTGGCAGTATTTTAATGTATAAAGAAGATTTATAAGCTGTGTGTACTGCGGGGGAGGTAAATGAACCATTTTCATATTACTGGGATTAGTAACACTTTAAGCCTGACCTTAGGATTTAAAGAGACACATGATTGTAATCTTTGTAGTGAGGATCTGACCCCAAAACAGAGAGAGTGCTCAAAGGGAATAGTTAACGTTTCATGGAAGGATTAGTGGATACTATAGATGCAGAGTGGTCATCATCCACTAAAACCAAAAACAACAACTTCGGATGTAGAGATTCCACAAGTGATTAAAGGAACATGATCATTTATTCGTTGTAAATGATAGTTTACTGACTTTATGTAAATGTTTTTGATTAACTTCCATCATAAACTAGAACATATTCTTTAACATCACCGTAAAAAAAAAAAATCATCACCAATATTTTAAGGCAAAGTTTCCTGCTAATTTCACCTATAAGCTGTACTTAATTGATTTAAACAGTGAACCAGGACTGCAAAAATAGAAATGATATTAGACGCATTCACAGCAAATAAACCTGCATTCAAAGCTTCATTAGCAGATTTGGTGCACATCCCCTAGGAATGTATGCAACTAGATGAAGCATTCAGTTCAGATTGAACTAGTTCCAGAATCTTCTGATGTCTTATGCAAGGGAATACTTTTGTAACGTAATCATATACATATCTGAATTCTGCCAGGGGCTGAAAATATTAAACATTTATGTTTCTGGTCAGGAATAACAGAAACAAAAACTTTGCAGCTTGTACTGATAATATTCACACTTTGAAGGCTCTTTTAAGACTTTTGCAAGCATATTTAATAAATCAGTGCAGTGACCCATAGCAACCAATTAAAATTAAATTTATTGCACTCAAGTCACTTGCTGAAATTTGACTAATTGCCATGTGTTACTGTACTTTATATGGTATTAAAGTGAAACTCCAGACATAACCTCTAGCAGATTATTCTTGCTGCTGAGGTGATCATTTACTGTGACACCAATACAGTGATCAGTGCTAAAACATATGCACGGTCACTGTACTAATGACACTGTGTCATGGATATGCATTAATGTCTGTCTGCCATCTTACCTTCCTCCTCATGTGTTCATCTAGAGACCAGACCTCCTTCACCTGGCTTTCTTTATAATCTCCTCCCAGCCTGACTCCACCCCAGGCCCTATCACTGAACACTATATTAACCTGTGCACTGCAAGCCTGCTTTGCTGATCAACGTGTTTGTTAGGCATTGTGTGTTTGGGTTCCTGCCTGCCGTGTGCTACGTCTGTCTCTCTGTTACGTTATTGGCTTGTCCCCGACTATCCCTGTCTGCTCGTGACCCTTGACCTTCGGCTCGTTCTTCGTTATCCTTGTCTGCTTGTGGCCCCTGACCTTCAGCTTGTTATTCGGTTCTCTCTATCGTGTGCTGCTGCTTCCCCTCTTTTCCCCTTATCCTACGGGGCGTGAGCTAGGAAACTCCAGGGGCCGCGACCTGGTCCCAGCCTGCAGCGTAACATCCTCACCACTAGAGGCCCTGGAGAAGACCAGCTGGGTCTTAGACTCCACGCCCTGGGGAATCTTGGCTCTCGCTTCCGTTGGGATCCCGGTTGTGCTCCTCTGGTCCCGCTTTCCACAACCACCCAGTTTCCTATCCGCAGAAGCCAGCCATAGGGTTCACTACCTCGTGGTGCACTCCTGTTCCCCTACGGTGTGCATCTGTCACCTGGCCACAGGTGACCCTGACAGTTTGATCAGCCATGAACCCGGCTGACATCCCGCTTCCCGCGGATGATCCATTGCAGGGCATAGTTCGCAGACTTGAGACCCAGGAATCAAATCAGACCCAGGTGATGCGTTTCCTCCAGGATCTGGCTTCTCGATTCGAGCAGCTTCAGGTCTCCTTGGGAACCTCGAATCCGCAACCCCAAGTACAACCAGCGGCTGTACCTATCGCACCAGTCGCAGCCTCACACTCACTAAGATTGCCAGCTCCGTTCCGTTTCTCTGGGGACTCCAAGGCCTGCAGGGGGTTTCTCAGCCAATGCACTATTCATTTTGAGCTTCAGCCTCAAAACTTCCTGTCTGACCGGGCTAAGGTAGCCTATATCATTTCCCTCCTCTCCGGTGAAGCTTTGGCCTGGGCTGCCCCCCTGTGGGAGAGGAACGATCCGGTGGTTTCCAGTCTGTCCGAATTCTTGAAGCTCTTTCGTAATATCTTCGAAGAGCCGGCTCGGGCTTCTTCAGCGGCTAGTGCTGTCTTACGTCTTCGTCAAGAATCTAGTTCAGTGGGGCAATATGCTCTTCAGTTCCGTATCCACACAGCTGAATTGAGCTGGAATAATGAGGCCCTGGTCGCTACCTTTTTACATGGCCTCTCTGACCGAGTGAAAGACGAATTAGCGGGAAGAGCCATTCCCGTCGGTCTGGACGATGTAATTTCATTATGCAACCAGATCGACATTCGTTTTCAAGAGAGGTCCTTCGAAAAAAGATGCCAGCACTCTCTGGGTCCTAGCCAGTCTGAGCTCCCCTCCCTTCATTCCGTGGAGCATCCTCTACCTGCTGAAGAACCTATGCAGCTGGGCCGGACCAGACTAACCCCCGAAGAACGTGCTAGGCGCAGAACTCTGGGCTTGTGCCTCTATTGTGGGGGCAAGGGTCATTTTCGTGACTCCTGCTCGCTTCGTCCGGGAAACGCTCGGGTCTAATACATTTGGAAGGTGGAGTATTGGACCCAGAAACATCACCTTCTCGCCTGCTCTTGCCGGTGTTCCTTCATGTAGGCACTTCTCCTCAGTCAACCCTTGCATACCTGGATTCCGGGGCTGCCGGCAATTTTATGGATTGGAGAACTGCTTCTTCTATGAAGCTTACCCTTTCACCTCTCACTACCCCATTGGTAGTCTCGGCAATTGATGGCACTGTTCTCCCAGGGGGCCCTATTCGCTTCCAGACGCTACCCATTAGGATGTCGGTAGGGATTCTCCACCAGGAGTGGATATCCTTTCTTATTCTACCCAAGGCCTCTACCCCAGTTGTATTGGGCCTCCCTTGGCTACAGCTCCACTCTCCACATGTGGACTGGGTCTCTGGGCAGATCCTGGCCTGGGGTTCCTCATGTTTCTCGTCGTGTCTTCTCAAGGTGACCCCCAAGGAGGGTCTTCCGGTTGCTGCCACTTCTGTTTCTTCTGATCTTCCCGCCGCATACAGCGATTACCGGGATGTGTTCTGTAAAAAATCAGCTGAGGTGCTTCCTCCCCACAGGTCTTTTGACTGTGCTATTGATCTTGTCCCCGGAGCAACTCTACCCAGGGGTCGTACCTACCCTCTGTCCATCCCAGAGACCCAGGCCATGTCGGAGTATGTAGCAGAGAATCTGGAGAGAGGTTTCATCCGGAAATCCTCATCGCCTGCAGGGGCAGGGTTCTTTTTTGTCGCCAAAAAGGATGGTACCTTAAGACCCTGCATCGATTATCGGGGTTTAAATGCGGTTACTATTAAAAATAGATACCCCTTACCCTTAATATCTGAGCTATTCGATAGGTTGAAGGGTGCCTCCATTTTCACCAAGTTGGATCTCAGAGGCGCGTACAATCTCATTCGAATACGGGAGGGTGACGAATGGAAGACTGCATTCAACACTAGAGACGGGCATTACGAATATCTGGTGATGCCTTTTGGTCTGTGTAATGCTCCAGCCGTGTTTCAAAACTTTGTCAATGAAATCTTCAGAGATCTGCTGTACCAGTTTGTTGTCATCTATCTGGATGACATTCTGATCTTTTCTGAAAATCTGCTCGTCCACAGAAACCATGTCCGCACTGTACTTCAACGTCTTAGAGAGAACAATCTCTATGCCAAGCTGGAGAAATGTTCCTTTGAATGTTCTGAGGTCCTGTTTTTGGGGTGCTTCGTCTCATGTTCGGGGCTTCGTATGGACCCTGGGAAGGTCTTGGCTATCACCAACTGGCCTCTTCCTGCTAGCCTCAAGGCCACACAGCGCTTTCTTGGCTTCACTAATTATTATAGGCAGTTCATAAGGAATTACTCTTCCATTGCCGCGCCTATTATCGCTTTGACCAAGAAGGGTGTGAATGCCAGAGACTGGCCTCCCGAAGCTGTCTCTGCATTTCACAACCTGAAACAGGCCTTTGTTTCTGGCCCCCTCTTGAGGAGACCAAATCCTGGGAATGCATTTTTTATTGAAGTGGACGCTTCCTCAATGGGGGTGGGAGCTGTGCTTCTTCAAATCTTTGAGAAGAGACGCCAACCATGTGCGTTCTTCTCCAAAAAAAATTCTCAGGCAGAGAGGAATTATGCCATTGGTGATCGGGAACTTCTCGCAATTAAATTGGCATTAGAGGAGTGGCGTCATCTCTTGGAGGGTTCCCCTCACTCCATAACGATCTTTACCGATCACAAGAATTTACAGTATCTACAGAATGCTAAACGTCTGAATCCTAGACAGGCCAGGTGGAGTCTCTTCTTTGCCCGTTTTAATTTCACGATTACCTACAAACCTGGTTCCTGCAACGGTCGGGCTGATGCGCTCTCTAGGTCATTTGACACTTTGGACGAGGAGTCCGCCCCTGAACCTGAGCCGATCATTCCCACCTCATGCATTGTTGCCCACTCTACCACCCTGAAGTCTAAAATTCCGCCTGGTAAGACCTTTGTCCCCACTGAGCTAAGAGCTAAGATCCTTCGTTGGGGACATGATTCCAAGGTGGCAGGGCATTCTGGATTCCTCCGATCCTTCCTACTCATCAGTCGTCACTACTGGTGGCCTAATCTCCGCTCAGACGTCAAAGACTACGTTAAAGCTTGTCATGTCTGTGCTCTGTCCAAATCCTCCACACAAGCTCCTGCTGGTCTCCTCATGCCCTTGTCCATTCCTAAGGAACCCTGGGTCCATATTGCCATGGATTTTATCACCGATCTCCCACTGTCTGAGAATAATACAGTCATTTGGGTGGTAATCGATCGATTCTCCAAGATGGCTCATTTTGTTCCTCTTCCTGGTCTTCCTTCTGCCCCTGCCTTGGTTCCCATTTTCATTCGGGAAATTCTCCGCCTACATGGGGTCCCTTCTCATATTGTTTCCGACAGGGGAGTCCAATTCACGTCTCGTTTTTGGAGAGCCTTTTGCAAATCCCTCAATATTGTCTTGGATTTTTCTTCTTCTTACCATCCCCAATCCAATGGACAGACTGAGAGGGTTAATCAGGAGTTAGAGGTCTTTCTTCGCACCTTTGTGTCTTCTCACCATGACGATTGGTCCTCTCTACTCCCGTGGGCAGAATTCTCCCATAACAATCATGTGAATACCAGTTCGCAGAAGACACCCTTTTTCACAGTTTATGGAAAACACCCTCAACTTCCTCTTCCCATGATCTGTTCTCCAGACATTCCAGCTTTGGCTTCGGTTCAGGAGTCTCTCAATTCCATTTGGGGTCACGTTCATGATTCCCTCCGGGCAGCTGCTGAAAAATTCAAAGGCTTTGCCGACCGCCGCAGGCGTAAACCGCCTTCTCTTCAGCCAGGGGACAAAGTCTGGCTCTCTACCAGGAACATCAAGCTCCGAGTTCCTTCTCTGAAGTTTGCTCCACGATTCATCGGCCCATACACGGTAACTGCTAAACTGAATCCGGTTTGTTTCAAACTCCAGATTCCTAAGAGCCTTAAAATCACTAACTCCTTTCATGTTGCTCTTCTAAAGCCTTTAGTCCTCAATAAATTCTCTCGTCCTCTCCCTACCGTGGCGCCTGTCTCTGAGGATAATCAGGAGTACGAGATCAGTCAAATTCTGGACTCCCGACTCTGTAAAGGCGTTCTTCAGTACCTCGTTCATTGGAAAGGGTTTGGTCCTGAGGAGAGGTCTTGGATCACTGCATCTGAGGTCTTTGCACCTCTTCTGTTAAAGGAGTTTCACCTGAAGTTTCCCTCTAAACCTGGGCCCAGGCGGGGAAGGGGGAGGCCTCGTAAGAGGGAGGGTACTGTCATGGATATGCATTAATGTCTGTCTGCCATCTTACCTTCCTCCTCATGTGTTCATCTAGAGACCAGACCTCCTTCACCTGGCTTCCTTTATAATCTCCTCCCAGCCTGACTCCACCCCAGGCCCTATCACTGAACACTATATTAACCTGTGCACTGCAAGCCTGCTTTGCTGATCAACGTGTTTGTTAGGCATTGTGTGTTTGGGTTCCTGCCTGCCGTGTGCTACGTCTGTCTCTCTGTTACGTTATTGGCTTGTCCCCGACTATCCCTGTCTGCTCGTGACCCTTGACCTTCAGCTCGTTCTTCGTTATCCTTGTCTGCTTGTGGCCCCTGACCTTCAGCTTGTTATTCGGTTCTCTCTATCGTGTGCTGCTGCGTCCCCTCTTTTCCCCTTATCCTACGGGGCGTGAGCTAGGAAACTCCAGGGGCTGCGACCTGGTCCCAGCCTGCAGCGTAACATCCTCACCACTAGAGGCCCTGAAGAAGACCAGCTGGGTCTTAGACTCCGCGCCCTGGGGAATCTTGGCTCTCGCTTCCGTTGGGATCCCGGTTGTGCTCCTCTGGTCCCGCTTTCCACAACCACCCAGTTTCCTATCCGCAGAAGCCAGCCATAGGGTTCACTACCTCGCGGTGCACTCCTGTTCCCCTACGGTGTGCATCTGTCACCTGGCCACAGGTGACCCTGACACACTGGCTGGGAAAGGGTTAACATCAGGACGATCAAAGTGTTAACTGTGTTCCTAGCAAGTGCTTTTTCTACAGTGTGGGAGGTGCTTTTACTAAAGGAAGGCATCGAGAGTGGGGAAATTCATGGATGTTTTTTTACAACCTGTGGTAAAGAAAACCCCGGTCTTTTTAACCACTTCAGATCCGCGCTATAGCCGAAAGACGGCTGCAGCGCGGACCTTAACTGCCGAGTGGACGTCCCCAGGACGTCCTTGTATTTACACTCTCCCTGCGCGCTCCCGAGAGCGCGCATCGGGGAAAATCTGTGTTGGCCGTGTCCCTTGGACACAGCCAATCACAGATCGTGCTGAATGGCCAATCACAGAGGCCATTCAGCACTCGATCTCACTGCCCAATGAGAGATGATCTCAAATGTAAACATATGAGATCATCTCTCATTGCCGGCTTTCTCTCCTCACACAGAGACCGCGTGTGAGGAGAGAGAGAGATCTGTGCTGCTGTCAGTGAGTTTAGTACAATATTACAATCAAAGTAAAGTGAAGTAAAAAAACAGTGCCCTCTGCCAGTCCCATATCTGCCAGTGCCCTCTGCCAGTCCCATATCTGCCAGTGCCCTCTGCCCGTGCCATCTGCTCGTGCCATCTGCCCGTGCCATCTGCCCGTGCCATCTGCCAGTGCCATCTGCCAGTGCCATCTGCCAGAGCCATCTGCCAGTGCCATCTGCCCGTGCCATCTGCCCGTGCCATCTGCCAGTGCCATCTGCAAGTGCCATCTGCCAGTGCCATCTGCAAGTGCCATCTGCCCGTGCCATCTGCCCGTGCCATCTGCCAGTGCCATCTGCCATTAGTGCCACGTATAAGTGCCACGTATCAGTGTCATCAGTGCCACGTATCAGTGCCACGTGTCGTCAGTGCCAACAATGGCTAGAAGATTATTTTCAGCCGAGGAGGCATACAATATTCTTGCGGCCGACGAGAGCAACAGGGAGCTCTCCGATTCGGATTCCTCCGCAAGTTCAGACTATGAGCCTGACTATGAGTCTGACGTGGACTACGAGCCTGTCCTAAGCAGTGGAGCACTGACAGCCTCAGAAGAGGAGGAGGAGGAGGAGGAGGGCCCGCCCGCCAGACGAAGGCGTTCTGCTGAGCAGGCAGTGCCATCCACCAGCACCGCAGTGCCATCCACCAGCACTGCAGTGCCATCCACCAGGCAAGCAAGGCCACGTACCAGTGGGCAGGGATGAGCCGAACACCCCCCTGTTCGGTTCGCACCAGAACCTGCGAACAGACAAAATGTTCGTGTAAACTTTAGAACCCTATTAAATACAATGGACTCGAACGTTCGAAATCTAAAGTGTTAATTATAAAGGCTAATATGCAAGTTATTGTCCTAAAAAGTGTTTGGGGACCTGGGTCCTGCCCCAGGGAACATGTATCAATGCAAAAAGAAGTTTTAAAAACGGCCGTTTTTTCGGGAGCAGTGATTTTAATAATGCTTAAAATGAAAAAATAAAAGTGAAATATTCCTTTAAATTTCGTACCTGGGGGGTGTGTATGATATGCATGTGAAGTGGCGCATGTTTCCCGTGCTTAGAACTGTCCCTGCAAAAAATGTCATTTTTGAAAGAAAAAAAATGCATTTAAAACTGACTCGCGGCTATTAATGAATTGTCGGCTCCCGGCAATACATACAAAAGTCATTGAGAAAAAAAAAAAAAAAAAGCATGGGGGTTCCCCAGAATTCAATTACCAGGCCCTTCAGATCTGGCATGGATTTTAAGGGGAACTCCACCCCAAGTTTAAAAAAAAAATGGCGTGGAGTCCCCCTAAAAATCCATACCAGACCCCTTATCCGAGCACGCAACCTGGCCGGCCGCAGGGGAAAAGGGGGGGACGAGAGAGCGGCCCCCCCTCCCTCCTGAACCGTACCAAGCCACATGCCCTCAACATGGGGAGGATGTCCCCATGTTGATGGGGACAAGGGCCTCATCCCCACAACCCTTGCCCGGTGGTTGTGGGGGTCTGCGGGCGGGGGGCTTATCGGAATCTGGAAGACCCCTTTAACAAAGGGGACCCCCAGATCCCGCCCCCCCCCTATGTGAATTGGTAAGGGGTACATTGTACCCCTACCATTTCACGAAGAAAGCGTAAAAAAAATGTTTAAAAAAACACACAAACACCTTGAAAAAGTCCTTTATTTAAAAAAAAAAAAAAAAAAACATTCCAGCGGTGAAATCCAGTGTCCCGCGGCGATCCCGATGTCCAGCGCTGTCCTTCATTGGTTGTGCCTGAGCGGACCTGATGGGGAACTCCCTCTCAGTATTTTAAATGTATAGACCCGCCCCTTCTAAAGTTCCCCATCAGGTCCGCTCAGCGGACGAGATGCGGAACATGAGAAGGGGCGGGTCTATACATGTATTGCCAAAGTGAGAGCAGTTCCCCATCAGGTCCGCCCCCTCGGTATGTCGGACCCGCCTACGTCATTGGCTTGAGCGGGGAACTTCCTTCACTATGTAAATTTAAATTACACAGTGAAGGAAGTTCCCCGCTCAAGCCAATGACGTAGGCGGGTCTGACATACCGAGGAGGCGGACCTGATGGGGAACTGCTCTCACTTTGGTAATACATGTATAGACCCGCCCCTTCTCATGTTCCGCATCTCGTCCGCTGAGCGGACCTGATGGGGAACTTTAGAAGGGGCGGGTCTATACATTTAAAATACTGAGAGGGAGTTCCCCATCAGGTCCGCTCAGGCACAACCAATGAAGGACAGCGCTGGACATCGGGATCGCCGCGGGACACTGGATTTCACCGCTGGAATGTTTTTTTTTTTTTTTTTTTTAAATAAAGGACTTTTTCAAGGTGTTTGTGTGTTTTTTTTAAAAAAAAAAATACGCTTTCTTCGTGAAATGGTAGGGGTACAATGTACCCCTTACCAATTCACATAGGGGGGGGCCGGGATCTGGGGGTCCCCTTTGTTAAAGGGGTCTTCCAGATTCCGATAAGCCCCCCGCCCGCAGACCCCCACAACCACCGGGCAAGGGTTGTGGGGATGAGGCCCTTGTCCCCATCAACATGGGGACATCCTCCCCATGTTGAGGGCATGTGGCTTGGTACGGTTCAGGAGGGAGGGGGGGCCGCTCTCTCGTCCCCCCCTTTTCCCCTGCGGCCGGCCAGGTTGCATGCTCGGATAAGGGGTCTGGTATGGATTTTTAGGGGGACTCCACGCCATTTTTTTTTTAATTTGGGGTGGAGTTCCCCTTAAAATCCATGCCAGATCTGAAGGGCCTGGAATGGATATTTGGGGGAACCCCACGTCAATTTTTTTTTTATTTGCGGCGGGGTTCCCCTTAATATCCATTCCAGACCTGAAGGGCCTGGTAATTGAATTCTGGGGAACCCCCACGCTTTTTTTTTTTTTTTTATCAATGACTTTTGTATGTATTGCCGGGAGCCGACAATTCATTAATAGCCGCGAGTCAGTTTTAAATGCATTTTTTTCTTTCAAAAATGACACTTTTTGCAGGGACAGTTCTAAGCACGGGAAACATGCGCCACTTCACATGCATATCATACACACCCCCCAGGTACGAAATTTAAAGGAATATTTCACTTTTATTGTTTCACTTTAAGCATTATTAAAATCACTGCTCCCGAAAAAACGGCCGTTTTTAAAACTTCTTTTTGCATTGATACATGTCCCCTGGGGCAGGACCCGGGTCCCCAAACACTTTTTAGGACAATAACTTGCATATAAGCCTTTATAATTAGCACTTTAGATTTCTCCCATAGATTTTTCGAATTTGCTGCGAACACCCCAATTTGTTCGCTGTTCGGCGAACGGGCGAACAGGCAATGTTCGAGTCGAACATGAGTTCGACTCGAACTCGAAGCTCATCCCTACCAGTGGGGTGTCATCTCAGTCCCAAAGGGTTAGGTCCCATGCCAGCCTTCCCTATTCCCTTCAGAACCCCTTGTGGCTTCCTCCTAATTCAGGAGAAGCCAACATTCCCCCTTTCACTGCCCAGCCAGGAGTCCAGGTGGACACAGAAAATTTTGCCCCGATTGACTTTTTCAATTTAATTTTCACTGACGACATGCTTGCATCAATTGTGGCCCAGTGCAACCTATACGCCCAACAGTTCATAGCAAGCAACCCAACGTCCTATTATGCCCGTCCCTACCAGTGGAGAGCCCTCACAGTGGAGGAGTTTAGAATCTTTTTGGGCCTCACATTCTGCATGGGACTAAACGGAAAAAATCAAGTGCGTTCATATTGGTCATCCCGCCCCATCTACCATATGCCCATCTTTTCCTCAGTAATGCCCAGGTCCCGATATCTAATGATTATGAGATTCCTACACTACAACGACAATACCCAGTGCCCTCCCCGAAATGACCCAAATTTTGATAAGCTTTATAAAATTCGGCCGCTACTAAATTATTTTTCTGAAACCTTCCCCCAGTTGTTTACCCCAGACAAACACATATGCGTGGATGAGTCCCTAATAAAATTTTCTGGCAGGCTGGGCATAAAACAATTTATACCCAGCAAAAGGGCCCGCTATGGGGTGAAGCTGTACAAATTGTGCGACAGAGAAACTGGGTATGTGTATGGCTTCATCATATATGAAGGGAAGGACACCGAACTGAACCCCCCTAATTGCCCAATCTACATTGGAACCAGTGGGAAAGTAGTTTGGGAACTCATAAACCCACTCCTAGAGAAAGGATACCACTTGTATGTGGACAATTTTTATACAAGTTTGCCCCTGTTCCGAAACTTGCACAGAATGAAGACTCCAGCATGTGGCACCGTACGGACGAACCGGAAGGGCTTTCCTCAAAGCCTGGTCACCAAAAAATTGAAAAGAGGGGAGACGGCGAGTTTGAGGAATGAGGAAATTTTGGCTGTGAAGTGGAGGGACAGAAGAGACGTCTACGTGCTTTCTTCCATCCACAACAATGAATTCGTTGAAATCACCAGAAGGAATGGCCGGATACAAAAACCCAAATGCATCTACGATTACAATAAGTTCATGGGGGGTGTCGACTTCAACGACCAGATGCTCGAACCCTACCTTTCCACAAGAAGAACATACCAGTGGTATAAGAAAGTTTCCATTTATTTATTTAATTTGGCCATGTACAACTCATATGTAATATATCAAAAATCCACTATAAGACCCAAATCCTTCCTTTTCTTCCAGGAGGAAATCACCACTGCCCTTATATATCCGAACAGCCCACCAGTAAACATTAGATCCGATGTCATTAGCCGACTCTCTGAGCGCCACTTCCCAGATAAAATCCCTCCCAGACCAACAGGCCAAAAACGCCAGAAAAAATGCCGGGTGTGCTCCAAAAGAGGAGAGAGAAGAGACACCATTTATTATTGTTCCCAATGTCCTTCAGAACCAGGCCTCTGCATGATTGATTGTTTCCGCCGTTACCATACCAAAATAAATTATTAGTTCACTTCCTGCCATTTATCTTTACGCCCCTTATGCATCTGCTTTCTCTGTAACTGACCCTGGCTTGTTATTCGACCACGCTTCTGCCTACCGATTCTGTTAATACCTCTGCCTGATCTGGAACTGACCCTGGACTGTTATTTGACCACGCTTCTGCCTACCGATTCTGTTTATACCTCTGCCTGATCTGGAACTGACCCTGGAATGTTTGACCATGCTTTTTGCCTGCCTCTTGGACTGATCTTTTACCCTGCCAGTGGACTAGTGGGATTCATAACACAGGGGTCTCACATATGTGAGGGGCTCCAGAATTGTTTTTCTGGATGAAGAAAACAATTGTTTTTGTTTTCTCATTCCTAGATTAGGGTCTGGAGACTCGGAGGCTTCAAAGAGATTTGGGTGGGAGAAGCCTCTACCCCTGTCCCCATTCAGTCCTGAACGAGGCCCTACTTCTGCCTGCTGCCTGTAGGACCTATGCCATCATGCCTCTGCCTGTTGCATGAACTGACCACACCACATGGACCTGCCTACTATCAGGACCAATATTTTGTCACTGCTGACAATCTCTGCTTGCACTGACCCTGGACTGTATATAACAAAAAGACTGTTAACTATTGGAGTACTGCAGAATGCTCACCAGCTGCCTGTATGAACTATGGACAGTATTCCTGCCTGTTGCCTGGACAATTGCATTCGCTTTTGCTGACCAAGTCCCTGCCTGTTGCCTGGACCAGTGCTATCCTCCTGCGGACAACTGCACTTCTAAAACAGGTAATCTTTTGTTTACCATTTGCTCCGCAGAATGTATTTTGGGGTGTAATTCTTGGTATGTGCATGTTATGTGTCCCTAGAACACCTGATGGTGTTCCTTGCATTTTGGGCCACTGTATGTGGCCAGGCTGTGTAAAAGTCTCACACATGTGGTATCGTCATACTCAGGAGGAGTAGCAGAATGTATTTTGGGGTGTAATTTTTGCTATGTGCATGCTATGTGTTGGAAATATCTTATAAATGGACAACTTTGCGTAAAAAAAATGCGTTTTCATTTTTTTCCCACATTTTCCCAAAACTTCTGGAAAAAAATGAAACATTCAAAAGACTCATTATGCCTCATAGATTATACGTTGGGGTGTTAGCTTTCCAAAATGGGGTCACTTTGTGGGCGTTTCCATTGTCCTGGTGCTCCAGGGCCTTCAAAATTGTAATAGGTGGTTGAGAAATTAGATGTGTAATTTATGCTCCTAGAACGCCTGACGGTGCTACTTCAATGTTGGGCCTCTGTATGTGGCCAGGCTGTGTAAAAGTCTCACACATGTGGTATCGTTATACTCAGGAGGAGTAGAAGAATGTATTTTGGGGTGTAATTTTTGCTATGTACATGCTATGTGTTGGAAATATCTTATAAATTGACAACTTTGTGTGAAAAAAATGTGTTTTAATTTTTTTCCCACATATTCCCAAAACTTCTGGAAAAAAATGAAACGTTCAAAAGACTCATTATGCCTCATAGATTATACATTGGGGTGTTAGCTTTCCAAAATGGGGTCACTTTGTGGGTGTTTCCATTGTCCTGGTGCTCCAGGGCCTTCAAAAGTGTAATAGGTGGTTGAGAAATGAGATGTGTAATTTATGCTCCTAGAACGCCTCACGGTGCTACTTCAATGTTGGGCCTCTGTATGTGGCCAGGCTGTGTAAAAGTCTCACACATTTGGTATCGCCATACTCAGGAGGAGTAGCAGAATGTATTTTGGGGTATCATTTTTGCTATGTACATGCTATGTGTTGGCAATATCTTATAAATGGACAACTTTGCGTAAAAAAATTGCGTTTTAATTTTTTTCCCGCATTTTCCAAAAACTTCAGGAAAAAAAATGAACCATTCAAAAGACTCATTATGCCTCATAGATTATACGTTGGGGTGTTATCTTTCCAAAATGGGGTCACTTTGTGGGCGTTTCCATTGTCCTGGTGCTCCAGGGCCTTCAAAAATGTAATAGGTGGTTGAGAAATGAGATGTGTAATTTATGCTCCTAGAATGCCTGAAGGTGCCATTTCAATATTGGGCCTCTGTATGTGGGCAGGCTGTATAAAAGTCTCACACATTTGGTATTGCCATACTCAGGAGGAGTAGCAGAATGTATTTTGGGACGTCATTTGTGGTATACACATGCCATGTGAGAGAAATAACCTATTACAATGACAATTTTGTGGAAAAAATAAAAAAATAAAAATAAATCTTCATTTTGCAAAGAATTGTGGGAAAAAATTACAACATCAAAAACCTCACGATGCATCTTACTAAATACCTTGGAATGTCTAATTTTAAAAAAGGGGTCATTTGGGGGGTATTTGTGCTTTGCTGGCTTGTTCGGGTCGTAAGAAATGAGATAGGCCACCAGTACATTAGGTGTGATCAATTGTTTATGATCCGCACCACAGCTTGTAGACTCTATAACTTTCACAAAGACCAAATAATATCCACTAATTTGGGTTATTTTTACCAAAGATATGTAGCAGTATAAATTGTGGCCAAATTTTATAAAGAAAAATTAATAATTTGCAAAATTTTATCACATAAACTAAAAAAAAGCCTTTTTTTTTCAAAATTTGCCGTATTTTTTCATTTATAGCGCAAAAAATAAAAAACCCAGAGGTGATCAAATACCACCAAAAGAAAGCTCTATTTGTATGAAAAAAAGGACAAAAAAATCATTTGGGTACAGTATTACATGACCGAGTAATTGTCATTCAAAATGTGAGAGCACTGAAAGCTGAAAATTGGTCCGGGCACGAAGGGGATTTAGTGCCCAGTTGTCAAGTGGTTAAAGGACTCCATGCAAGTCATTAGAGAGCTATCTGAGTGTGTAGTGGATGAGGACGTCTTGCTTGTAACAGCAGACGTTGCCTCCCTATACACGATAATACCCCACAAACTGGGTTACAAGGCGGCGGAATTTTTTCTCAAAAAGGAACTATCAGTGAAATCATCCACTTTGGAATTTGTCATGAAATTGTTGTTTCGCAATGGAACACAATTACTTTTACTAAAGTGGTCAATTCTTCCTACAAAGCACGGGAGTAGCCATGGGGGCTAAATTTGCTCCCAGCCTAGCTGGCCTATTTATGGCCTTGTGGGAAAACGACAAACTTTTTTCCCAAGAGGAGCCCCGCCTCCTTTTTTCTGTGGAAAGGAGACATAGGATCACTGAGTGAATTCATGACCATTCTCAATTCGAATGATTGGGGGATTAAATTTACATATGAATATAGTTTTACTATAGGGCCCTCAGACGAAGTCCGGAAGTGACGAAACGCGTCAGGGTCGTGGTCTCGCCGTAAACCGGAAGTGACGTTTGCGCTCCAACGCATCCAGGAACCAGGAAGTGGTAACATCACACACGCTGTTTAACACAGCGTGAGCCTCCATCTACTGGCGCCTTATGTGTACTGAGCAACTAACATTTTCTATGCCCGTTTTTTAACTGCAATTTTGTACGTATCCACTTGTAAGGGGGTTGTTCATGGGAAATAAATGCTTAAAGCAATATCACGCTATGTGACTATTCTTTTTTCATATGAATACCTGAACACCTGAGCATACAAACAAAGTTGGATATCGGTGGAAGGAGTGAAAGAAAGGAAAGAAGTGATCCTGGTGACATTGATAAGGCTCATTCATATCTACCTTTTGGTGAGTGTATCCCCAAAAGGGGACTTCTCTACTGTATATACAATACATGACGGATGAACTTTTTGAACTATATCAACCACTTTGAGATATCAATCACACTTTCCCTCTGCTCATCAGTTCCTTTTGTGTAGGCAACACATAAAGAAGCTTGTTATTCATGACAAGAAGCGCTGCTACAATATTTATGGACATTTACTGAGTTTTTATATATATTTTAGTGTTTTACGGTATTAATTGTCTACAATTTTTTATTGTGCATAATTTTATTGTTTTACATTATTTATTTATAATAATCTTTGGGTGTTCCTCCAAATACTGCTTTTACATCATAGTTTTACTTCTGTTAATTTTTTGGATCTGGTAATATTTAAAGAAAATGGTGCTCTTTTGACCAAAACTTTTTTCAAGGGTACAGACCGCAATGGTTATATCCCAACAGACAGTGCACACCACCCTAACTGGCTTAAGGCCATACCGAGGGGACAATTTCAAAGAATCAGGCAAATTTGTTCACGTCTAGAGGATTTTGAATCGCAGGCCACAATCCTCAAGAATCGGTTTTTGGAAAAAGGGTACCAAGTGACCTCATTGGACAAAGATCTCCGAGAGGTTACTTCTATGGACAGACATGATCTATTAGTCCCAAAAATAAAAGAAAAAAATACATCCAATGAACTACAATGGTTCTTTTTGACCACCTTTTCGTCCCATTTTTGGTGGGTCAACAAAATAATTAGAAAACATTGGCCGGTTCTTAAAAGTGATAAGGTCTTGGGACCCACGCTCCCGGATTGTCCCAAAATCTTATACAGAAGAAATCAAAACTTAAAAGATCTGGTGGCACCGAGTGTGGTTGACCCTCCACCTAGAATTCATATGTTTGGTCATCTAATGTTTTTTTTTCCGTGCAAGAGATGCAAGGTTTGCAGAACATCTAGAACTCTGAAAACTTCTACCTTTACCTCACATACTACCTCCCAAGAATATAATATATCTGAATTTATAACCTGCGGTACTACATGGGTAATTTACCTCCTACTTTGTCCGTGCGATTTCCAATACATTGGGAGGACTACCCGTGCTCTGAAAGTGAGAATAGGGGAACACCTGTCCAACATACGTAGGGGGTTCAGAAAACATAGTGTGTCGTGGCATTTTCGTCAGTGCCACAACAGAGACCCCTCAGTATTAGAAGTAGTGGGCTCAGAGAAATATGTCCCACACTGGAGAGGGGACAATCTGAAATGGCAAATCTCACGCAGAGAGACTCGGTGGATCTTTGACATGCGGTGCTACAGCCCTTGGGGCCTCAACATCGAATGGGACATAAACTGCTATATTATTAATAGCTGACGGGTTTCATTATAACCACCCATCTCACTAACAGTGTCCTTATTATTATAATATTTTTATGCCTCTCTATATATATTCATATATATATATATATATATATATATATATATATATATTTTCCTCTCTTCCTTTACCCTTAATTCCCCTCAGTCCCTCCCTGTGTTGTACCCTTCCCCCCCCCTTTTTTCCTGGTGCACCCAGCTAGGCTTTTGGTTTCACTCAGGGGGTTTTTGGTAGTGGGGAGATTTATACGTGGTAGGGGACACATTTGGTTGGGGGATTATAATATATTTCTATATATATTTATTTATATATTGTGAGATTGGGGGTTGTTAAGTTCACGTAGTAGATGCGTTTTTCAGTGATGCAAGCCAGTCAGCAACTCTGTTTAAGGGCATGGTAGCCCATTTTTATTTAAAAGCACGAAAGTTCACAATCACATCTGTAGTATTTACAGGGGGGTTCCACCATTCCTGTATCCTTCATACTAACAGTCGCTTTACCTTCTAGCGATCCAGGCCTTTAGCCTAGGCCTGACGGTCTGTTCCTCAGACCCACACAGTGTCCAAGAGTTTCAGCTTTCTCCTAGCTTCTCCTGGTCCGCACCTTTGTTGCTATAACACTAACGATGTCTGCCTCCTGCAGACATGCACCGCCTTTGACTCCACTTCAGAGGAAGAGAGCCCACTCGGCTCTCATGCACACAGACATCCTCTCTCTTGGGTGGAGCCCCTGATCCATAGTTACCTCTGACTCCACTTCAGAGGACGAGAGCCTACCTGGCTCTCATGCACACAGACTTCGTCTGTTGGGTGGGGCCCTGTTCCATAATTCCCTCTAAACTAAATAGCCAAGACACAGCTGTTCCATCAGCGTGTATTTCTTTACCAAATGTGGCAATAACCAACCCTCTTGAAGGTCGCACAAAGTCGCACCCTCACAATATATATATATATATATATATATATTTTCCTCTCTTCCTTTACCCTTAATTCCCCTTAGTCCCACCCTGTGTTGTACCCTTCCCCCCCCTTTTTTCCTGGTGCACCCAGCTAGGCTTTTGGTTTCACTCAGGGGGTTTTTGGTAGTGGGGAGATTTATACGTGGTAGGGGACACATTTGGTTGGGGGATTATAATATATATCTATATATATTTATTTTTATTTTTATTAATTATTTTATTTATTTTTACTGTTAAAGGTTATAATGTTGACATATTTGGACATTTTCGGTTCCTTCATCTGAGATACTGATATATATGTCATATGTTTTTTTGGTCTCATATGTATATGGAATTTTATAACCCTCCCAGTGCCCGTTTGCATTACGGACACTGTTTGGGTGAGCAGGAAGTTTTTTTGATTAATTTTGAATAATATTTTTGAATTCTTTCCAGCTTACAACATAGCATAATTTTTAAGAATTTTAGTGTGTATTAATGACATGTTCATATTTCATATCTGATTTATACCTTGAGCAAGGTTGCAATTAATGTAAATTGGTACTGTTATAAATAGGTGCTATGCTGTAATTTTTGTTCAGTTTGTGTAATTTCTTTTGTATACAGATTGACTTCTGGGCATGTATTTATCCATGATAGATAAGACATACATGGCCGGCATACAGTACGGTTCTGACGTTCCGGTGTATGCTTACTATGTAAAGTCTTGTGTAGGGATGAGCTTCGTGTTCGAGTCGAACATACGTTCGACTCGAACATCGGCTGTTCGATCGTTCGACGAAGATCGAACGATTTGGGCCGTTTGCGCCAAATTCGAGTGACGCGAACGGCCCACAATGCACTACGCCATCGCAGTGTCATCCAGGCGCTGTGATTGGCCAAGCATGCACTGTGACCCCGCATGCTTGGCCAATCACAGCGCCGGCAGCGAGGAGAGCAATGATTGGCCACAGGCAGGATGCCTGTGGCCAATTATTGCTGAGGGTGTTTAGTACACGCCCCACACTATAAAAGGCCGCCAGCACGGCGGCCTAGTGTAGTGTGTTCCGGAGCAGGGATAGAGCAGCATAGGCAGGGACAGTGACTTTTATTTCTTTCTTGCTTAACCTGGATTCCTTTAGTTTAGGGAAAGAGAAGGATAGGTAGGGAGAGTGTCAGTGTGTTTTGTGCTTGTGCTATATTGTGCTTAAAAAAAACATTTTTTCTAGGGACAGAAAACTGTAGGTAGGGAGAGTGTGTCAGTTTCTTTCACTGTCAAAGTCCTTGTTTCCAGGGACCTGGAAGGACAGTGAGTGAATTCTCCTTGTGCTAAATTGTGCTTAAAAAAAACATTTTTTCTAGGGACAGAAAACTGTAGGTAGGGAGAGTGTGTCAGTTTCTTTCACTGTCAAAGTCCTTGTTTCCAGGGACCTGGAAGGACAGTGAGTGAATTCTCCTTGTGCTAAATTGTGCTTAAAAAAAACATTTTTTCTAGGGACAGAAAACTGTAGGTAGGGAGAGTGTGTCAGTTTCTTTCACTGTCAAAGTCCTTGTTTCCAGGGACCTGGAAGGACAGTGAGTGAATTCTCCTTGTGCTAAATTGTGCTTAAAAAAAACATTTTTTCTAGGGACAGAAAACTGTAGGTAGGGAGAGTGTGTCAGTTTCTTTCACTGTCAAAGTCCTTGTTTCCAGGGACCTGGAAGGACAGTGAGTGAATTCTCCTTGTGCTAAATTGTGCTTAAAAAAAACATTTTTTCTAGGGACAGAAAACTGTAGGTAGGGAGAGTGTGTCAGTTTCTTTCACTGTCAAAGTCCTTGTTTCCAGGGACCTGGAAGGACAGTGAGTGAATTCTCCTTGTGCTAAATTGTGCTTAAAAAAAACATTTTTTTCTAGGGACAGAAAACTGTAGGTAGGGAGAGTGTGTCAGTTTCTTTCACTGTCAAAGTCCTTGTTTCCAGGGACCTGGAAGGACAGTGAGTGAATTCTCCTTGTGCTAAATTGTGCTTAAAAAAAACATTTTTTCTAGGGACAGAAAACTGTAGGTAGGGAGAGTGTGTCAGTTTCTTTCACTGTCAAAGTCCTTGTTTCCAGGGTCCTGGAAGGACAGTGAGTGAATTCTCCTTGTGCTAAATTGTGCTTAAAAAAAACATTTTTTCTAGGGACAGAAAACTGTAGGTAGGGAGAGTGTGTCAGTTTCTTTCACTGTCAAAGTCCTTGTTTCCAGGGACCTGGAAGGACAGTGAGTGAATTCTCCTTGTGCTAAATTGTGCTTAAAAAAAACATTTTTTCTAGGGACAGAAAACTGTAGGTAGGGAGAGTGTGTCAGTTTCTTTCACTGTCAAAGTCCTTGTTTCCAGGGACCTGGAAGGACAGTGAGTGAATTCTCCTTGTACTAAATTGTGCTTAAAAAAAACATTTTTTCTAGGGACAGAAAACTGTAGGTAGGGAGAGTGTGTCAGTTTCTTTCACTGTCAAAGTCCTTGTTTCCAGGGACCTGGAAGGACAGTGAGTGAATTCTCCTTGTGCTAAATTGTGCTTAAAAAAAACATTTTTTCTAGGGACAGAAAACTGTAGGTAGGGAGAGTGTGTCAGTTTCTTTCACTGTCAAAGTCCTTGTTTCCAGGGACCTGGAAGGACAGTGAGTGAATTCTCCTTGTGCTAAATTGTGCTTAAAAAAAACATTTTTTCTAGGGACAGAAAACTGTAGGTAGGGAGAGTGTGTCAGTTTCTTTCACTGTCAAAGTCCTTGTTTCCAGGGACCTGGAAGGACAGTGAGTGAATTCTCCTTGTGCTAAATTGTGCTTAAAAAAAAACATTTTTTCTAGGGACAGAAAACTGTAGGTAGGGAGAGTGTGTCAGTTTCTTTCACTGTCAAAGTCCTTGTTTCCAGGGACCTGGAAGGACAGTGAGTGAATTCTCCTTGTGCTAAATTGTGCTTAAAAAAAACATTTTTTCTAGGGACAGAAAACTGTAGGTAGGGAGAGTGTGTCAGTTTCTTTCACTGTCAAAGTCCTTGTTTCCAGGGACCTGGAAGGACAGTGAGTGAATTCTCCTTGTGCTAAATTGTGCTTAAAAAAAACATTTTTTCTAGGGACAGAAAACTGTAGGTAGGGAGAGTGTGTCAGTTTCTTTCACTGTCAAAGTCCTTGTTTCCAGGGACCTGGAAGGACAGTGAGTGAATTCTCCTTGTGCTAAATTGTGCTTAAAAAAAACATTTTTTCTAGGGACAGAAAACTGTAGGTAGGGAGAGTGTGTCAGTTTCTTTCACTGTCAAAGTCCTTGTTTCCAGGGACCTGGAAGGACAGTGAGTGAATTCTCCTTGTGCTAAATTGTGCTTAAAAAAAACATTTTTTCTAGGGACAGAAAACTGTAGGTAGGGAGAGTGTGTCAGTTTCTTTCACTGTCAAAGTCCTTGTTTCCAGGGACCTGGAAGGACAGTGAGTGAATTCTCCTTGTGCTAAATTGTGCTTAAAAAAAACATTTTTTCTAGGGACAGAAAACTGTAGGTAGGGAGAGTGTGTCAGTTTCTTTCACTGTCAAAGTCCTTGTTTCCAGGGACCTGGAAGGACAGTGAGTGAATTCTCCTTGTGCTAAATTGTGCTTAAAAAAAACATTTTTTCTAGGGACAGAAAACTGTAGGTAGGGAGAGTGTGTCAGTTTCTTTCACTGTCAAAGTCCTTGTTTCCAGGGACCTGGAAGGACAGTGAGTGAATTCTCCTTGTGCTAAATTGTGCTTAAAAAAAACATTTTTTCTAGGGACAGAAAACTGTAGGTAGGGAGAGTGTGTCAGTTTCTTTCACTGTCAAAGTCCTTGTTTCCAGGGACCTGGAAGGACAGTGAGTGAATTCTCCTTGTGCTAAATTGTGCTTAAAAAAAACATTTTTTCTAGGGACAGAAAACTGTAGGTAGGGAGAGTGTGTCAGTTTCTTTCACTGTCAAAGTCCTTGTTTCCAGGGACCTGGAAGGACAGTGAGTGAATTCTCCTTGTGCTAAATTATGCTTAAAAAAAACATTTTTTCTAGGGACAGAAAACTGTAGGTAGGGAGAGTGTGTCAGTTTCTTTCACTGTCAAAGTCCTTGTTTCCAGGGACCTGGAAGGACAGTGAGTGAATTCTCCTTGTGCTAAATTGTGCTTAAAAAAAACATTTTTTCTAGGGACAGAAAACTGTAGGTAGGGAGAGTGTGTCAGTTTCTTTCACTGTCAAAGTCCTTGTTTCCAGGGACCTGGAAGGACAGTGAGTGAATTCTCCTTGTGCTAAATTGTGCTTAAAAAAAACATTTTTTCTAGGGACAGAAAACTGTAGGTAGGGAGAGTGTGTCAGTTTCTTTCACTGTCAAAGTCCTTGTTTCCAGGGACCTGGAAGGACAGTGAGTGAATTCTCCTTGTGCTAAATTGTGCTTAAAAAAAACATTTTTTCTAGGGACAGAAAACTGTAGGTAGGGAGAGTGTGTCAGTTTCTTTCACTGTCAAAGTCCTTGTTTCCAGGGACCTGGAAGGACAGTGAGTGAATTCTCCTTGTGCTAAATTGTGCTTAAAAAAATAGGATTTTTTACTCACCGTAAAATCCTTTTCTCTGAGTCCATGGACCGACACAGCTTCTCTATTGACAAAGTGGGTATTATCCGTTAATTAGGAGTGACTAGGCAGAAAAACTTGTAAAAAGTGTTGCATCACACCTTCTACAGTACCGCCCAGGGGGCGGACCCTCTGGGTATGCCCTCTCAGTCTGCACATCGCAGATCAGTTCGTCAAAAAGCAGTACAAACTTAAAAGGAGGGGTGGGTGCTGTGTCGGTCCATGGACTCAGAGAAAAGGATTTTACGGTGAGTAAAAAATCCTATTTACTCTTTCGTCCATGGACCGACACAGCTTCTCTATTGACAAAGTGGGACGTCCCAAAGCAGTGTCAGAGAAAAAAACGAGGGGTGGTAACAGCATAAAAAACAAACTTCACCCCAAAACACAAAACAGCACTCCTCCAACGGAGGAGTTGCAACTCTAAACAGCCGCCTGCAAAACCTTGCGGCCGAAAGAGGCATCCGAAGATGCACCTACATCAACTTTGTAGAATTTTGTGAAAGTGTGAGCGGACGACCAAGTCGCCGCTTTACATAGTTGGGAAACAGACGCTTGATGTCGGAAAGCCCAAGAGGCACCTATTGCCCTGGTCGAATGCGCCGTGACAGGAAAGGGGGGCGCCTGACCCTCTAAGGCGTAAGCCTGGATTACTATCTGTCGGATCCACCTAGAGATGGTGGCCGATGAGACTGCTTGGCCCTTCTTGGGACCAGCCACCGAAACAAACAGTGAGTCTGACTTCCGGAACAGGGAAGTAGCAGATATGTATACTCTCAAAGCTCGGACAACGTCCAAGGAATGCAACGCCGACTCCTTAGGATTCGACGGCTGAGGACACAAGGATGGAAGTACAATGTCTTCGTTGAGATGAAAAGCCGAAACGACCTTCGGAAGAAAGGAAGGCTGCGGCCGCAGCACCACCTTATCCTTGTGGAAAATCAAATAGGGAGCCTTGCAGGACAAGGCTGCCAGCTCAGAGACTCGTCTAACTGACGTAACAGCCACCAAAAGGACCACCTTCTGAGAAAGTGTCAACAGGGGAATATCTCTAATATTCTCAAACGGTGCCTTCTGAAGCACCGAGAGGACCAGGTTCAAGTCCCACGGAGGTAACGGGGGGCGGACCGGAGGGGCCACATGTCGAACCCCCTGCACAAATGTACTCACGAGAGAGTGAGTCGCCAGGGGTCGCTGAAAAAAGACAGCCAGGGCAGATATCTGTCCCTTAATCGTACTTAGGGCAAGCCTTTGGTCTACCCCATGCTGTAAAAACAGCAGGATTCTGGAAACCAAATAGGTACGCGGATGCCATTTCATTTCCTCACACATGGAGATGTAGGCCCTCCAAGTGCGGTGATAGACCTTCCTAGAGGACGGTTTCCGAGCACTTCTCATAGTAGAAATTACCGAGTCTGACAGGCCCCGGTCTCTCAGTACCTGGTTCTCAACAGCCATGCCGTTAAAGCCAATGACTGTAAAGCAGGATGGAATATGGGACCTTGCGACAGCAGGTCCTTCCGTAGTGGTAGGCGCCAGGGGACGTCTGCTACCAGACGTACTAGATCGGCGTACCAAGGACGCTGAGGCCAATCTGGAGCGATTAGGATCATTGGAATTCCCTCTGCCTCCACTCTGCGGAGCAGAAGAGGAAGAAGCCTTAAGGGAGGGAAGGCATAGATTAGCCGATACTGGCCCCACGATGCTACCAACGCGTCCGTTGCGTCTGCCCATGGGTCTCTTGACCGGGCCACAAACCTCAATACCTTCCGATTGAGTCGGGAAGCCAGAAGATCTATGTCTGGTGTGCCCTATCTTTGGCAGAGGAGTTGGAACACCTCCGGGTGTAAGGACCATTCTCCCTGGTCCAGCATCTGGCGGCTCAGGTAGTCCGCCTGCCAGTTTTCCACACCCGGAATGTACACGGCCGACAGTGCCGGTACGCTCCTCTCTGCCCACTTCAGGATGCGAGCGATCTCCGATGCTGCAGCTGAGCTTCTTGTTCCTCCTTGATGATTGACATATGCCACTGCTGTGGCGTTGTCTGACTGGATCCTGACTGGACGCCCTTGCAGTCTCTGAGACCATTTGAAGAGGCACAGCTTGATCGCCCGGATCTCCAGGACATTGATCGGCAGGAGGGCTTCCTCTGGGGTCCAGCGACCTTGCGCCGACTGGACACCCCAGACTCCCCCCCAACCTGTAAGGCTGGCGTCCGTCGTGATCACTATCCAGTAAACCGGAAGAAATGACTTCCCGGCCATTAGAGCCGGTGCTGTCAGCCACCATACCAGGGATCTCCTGACTAGGTGGCTCACTCGGATTTGATAATCCAGAGATGAAGGGCATCTGTTCCATCTGGACAGAACTTCCCTCTGTAACACTCGAGTGTGGTATTGAGCATATGGGACCGCCTCGAAGGAGGCTACCATGAGGCCCAACACTCGCATGCAAAAACGGAGTGACGACCAATTCCTGGAAGTCAGCTGCCGTACTGCAGCCCGGAGGGTCTGCAACTTCTCCACAGGGAGGAATACCTTTGCCTCTGAGGAATCCAGAATCAACCCCAGGTACACTAGGCGTTGAGTGGGCACCAATACTGACTTTTGCGTGTTTAGTATCCAACCACAGTCTCAAAGAGTCTGACAGGTAATGGACACGCTTACCTCTAATTCTGAGCTTGAAGGGCCCTTCAGCAGAAGGTCGTCCAAGTAACCTGTGATAGCGATACCCCGCTGTCTTAGAAGTGCCAGAATCGGAGCGAGCACCTTGGTGAACGTCCTGGGTGCTGAGGCAAGGCCAAACGGGAGGGCCACAAACTGGTAGTGGTTCTTCCCGATAGCAAATCGCAGAAACCTCTGGTGTCTGGAGTATATGGGGACATGCAGGTATGCGTCCTTGATGTCCAAGGAGGCCAGAAAGTCCCCCGGATGGAGAGCCGTGACTACAGATCGAACCGACTCCATCCGAAAACTTTGTACCTTCACAAAGCAATTGAGGGCTCTGAGATCCAAGCTTGGACGAACCCCCTCCTTCTTCGGCACAATGAACAGATTTGAGTAAAAACCCCGTTCCAGTTCTGGAACTGGAATAACTACCCCGCGTTCCAGTAGACCCTGGACCGCCCCATACAGGGCCTCCCGACGGGTCGGTAGTAGCTGGAGATTGGAGGTGTTGAATCTGTCCGGTGGACAAGAGAGAAACTATCTTGTAGCCTGAGGAGATTACTTCGCAAACACACCTGTCGGAGATTAGTGCTGTCCACTGAGTCGCGAATTTGCGAAGACGTCTCCCCACCCGAGAGCTGGGTGGGGGTGGACCTTCATGCGGACGCAAATTTGTCCGCAGGCTTATTGGGTATGCGGGACCAGGGACGCTTTTGTCCTTGGGCAGGCGCTTTATCGGCCTGGGGTCTTTTCCCTGTCGCCCTAGGGGGACGAAAAAACCACTTGTGTGCAGTAAAGGAGGGCCCTTGCCCTTGGCGTGGCCCCTTACCCTTGCTAATTTGGGGAAGCAAAGTGCTTTTACTTCCTGTGGCATCCTTGATGATGTCATCCAGAGAAGCCCCAAAAAGTCTGTCGCCCTTAAAAGGCAGATCCAACAGGGCTTTCTTGGAAGTCTGGTCCGCAGACCAGCCTTTTAGCCAGATCAGGTGGCGTATTGCTACTGCATAAACCGAAGTTTTAGACAGCAGGGGAATAGTATTCATGTCTGACTCGCAGACAAACCTAAGGCCCTGGACCAACAGGTCGGCCAATGTTATCTCATCAGGAGGAGCATCTCGCTCCTTAACCCCTGGAGTAGCAATCTTGCCCATTCAGTAAGTGTGTGAGACACTAGGGCCCCCGCCAATGCCGGGCGTACTGCCGAGCCTACCACTGAGTATAGGTAGCAAGCGAGTGCTTCAGCCTTCTTATCCACAGGGTCCTAGAAAACAGGAGCCCCTTCTACAGGAATTGTGGTGGCTCTATTAAGTCTGGACACCGGAGGGTCCACTATAGGGGGGAGAGGTCCATTTCTTCAGAAAACTCTCCTCAAAAGGGGTACCGTACCGCAAACCT
The DNA here is from genome assembly GCA_029206835.1 of Rana muscosa. Classification (NCBI taxonomy): domain Eukaryota; kingdom Metazoa; phylum Chordata; class Amphibia; order Anura; family Ranidae; genus Rana; species Rana muscosa. Next base: position 812,993,499 of record CM055121.1, on the reverse strand, counting down.
CTTTGGGGCTGTAAAGACCCTCAGTGGGTTCTCCCATTCCTTGTATAAGAGTTTATCAAAAGACACACAAGGGAACACCTTAGCAGTGCGGGCAGGTCTATGAAACCCAAGTGGACCGGAGTCTCTGCTGCTTCTGCAGTATTTTCCAATTTTAGCATATCCCGCACTGCAGTAATAAGGTCAGATACCAAAGCCGTCTCGCGTACTGACCTGGACTTTGAGTCATTCTCACTGTCCGGTCACGGTCTGCAGTCTCTGGTGCGTCAGAATCTGGGCCCCGAGCCATAGCTGGACCTGGTTCTGCACCAGAATTATCCCCAGAAGCTTGCAGGGGATGGGGCGTTTACTACCCCCTGTATTCCCGTGTGCTGCTTCCACCCTGGCAGCAAACGCCTCTAGGATTGCCGACATAGCGTCCATAGACACCTCAGGGACACCAGCTGCTAAATCTGGTGTTTCAGGGGAGAAGACATCTGGCTCAGATGCCATGCTGACCACACGCTGACACTCACAGGGCTCCAGGCAAGATATCAATAGGCCACCCTCCTGCGCTGCAGAGATGCTGGGTCACCCAGAGGACTCACCACCCTGGATAGGTACTGCTATGCTGCGCCTATGATGCTGTCCCCTTGCTGCTGTGTCAGTCTGCTTCTTTTATCAGCACTTCCTGTGTGAATTTTCGCGCCAGTGTAATGCACCCTAGAGGCCGGAGGCTCTCGCAAAATGGTTGCCAAAACCGTCTGTATGGAAGATAATGTGGGCTCTAAGAAAATGGCCGCCGACAGAAGATAGAGGTCAGGCAGCCATAGCCCACAAAAAAGATGGCCGCCGAACGGCAATATCTGCATACAGGGTGGACAAACATGGCCGCCGATCACCTGATAGGGGCCAGTGGGTGTGGCCGAACTACAGGAAGATGGCCGCCAGGCAGTTACAAGAGGCCAAACTTGGCATGGACCACCTCAAAATGGCCGCCGACAGCATGGAGACACAGAAACACAGGTAAGCAAAAATGACATTTCTTTTAAATGTTAGTTACAGCCAGCCCCGCTCCAGTGGGACCCCCTAGGTGACCCCCAGCACCCAGCAACCTTTAGCTAGAAGCCCAGGGAGGAGGGAAAGTCAGGGAGAGAGGGAAGAAAGGGGCCACAACCACTTACTTGATCTCTCCAGGAATGTCCAGCTAAATCACCCAGCCGAGGCAGGGGAGTTTTACTTACCTATCCTGCATGTATTCTGCTGGAAGACATTCCAAACAGATCATCGTCCGCGCACGGAAGGTGACTGTTGGCCAGGCATGCTGTGATTGGACCCAGAAGGGACGATCATATGTATGCCCTGGAGCATGACGCTCACCGGACAGGCTGCTGCGACTCGGCCGTAAGGTCAGCCGAAGCTGAGCGGTCCGATGCAAGCCTTGGAGCGTAATCTCACCGGCCAGGCTGCTGCGACTCGGCCGTAAGGTCAGCCGAAGCTGAGCGGTCCGATGCAGGCCCTGGAGTGTAGGCTCACCGGCCACCCGTGGAGCGACGGGCATGTCGTGGAAAACCCAGCGCGTAGCTAGGGTCGGCACACGCTCGATGGCCGAAACTGGGGAGACTACAAGGATCGAGGATCCAGCCTGTCACCCAGTCGGCAGTTGATCGAAGATCGCAGGAAACAACAAATGTAGCAAAAAAAAAAAATATATATATCTTTTTTCCCCGGACCAATGAGCCCGAAGGGAGCCATGTCCTACTCCTTGCTAGACAGAAAAAAACTGATCTGCGATGTGCAGACTGAGAGGGTATACCCAGAGGGTCCGCCCCCTGGGCGGTACTGTAGAAGGTGTGATGCAACACTTTTTACAAGTTTTTCTGCCTAGTCACTCCTAATTAACGGATAATACCCACTTTGTCAATAGAGAAGCTGTGTCGGTCCATGGACGAAAGAGTAAAACATTTTTTCTAGGGACAGAAAACTGTAGGTAGGGAGAGTGTGTCAGTTTCTTTCACTGTCAAAGTCCTTGTTTCCAGGGACCTGGAAGGACAGTGAGTGAATTCTCCTTGTGCTAAATTGTGCTTAAAAAAAACATTTTTTCTAGGGACAGAAAACTGTAGGTAGGGAGAGTGTGTCAGTTTCTTTCACTGTCAAAGTCCTTGTTTCCAGGGACCTGGAAGGACAGTGAGTGAATTCTCCTTGTGCTAAATTGTGCTTAAAAAAAACATTTTTTCTAGGGACAGAAAACTGTAGGTAGGGAGAGTGTGTCAGTTTCTTTCACTGTCAAAGTCCTTGTTTCCAGGGTCCTGGAAGGACAGTGAGTGAATTCTCCTTGTGCTAAATTGTGCTTAAAAAAAACATTTTTTCTAGGGACAGAAAACTGTAGGTAGGGAGAGTGTGTCAGTTTCTTTCACTGTCAAAGTCCTTGTTTCCAGGGACCTGGAAGGACAGTGAGTGAATTCTCCTTGTGCTAAATTGTGCTTAAAAAAAACATTTTTTCTAGGGACAGAAAACTGTAGGTAGGGAGAGTGTGTCAGTTTATTTCACTGTCAAAGTCCTTGTTTCCAGGGACCTGGAAGGACAGTGAGTGAATTCTCCTTGTGCTAAATTGTGCTTAAAAAAAACATTTTTTCTAGGGACAGAAAACTGTAGGTAGGGAGAGTGTGTCAGTTTCTTTCACTGTCAAAGTCCTTGTTTCCAGGGACCTGGAAGGACAGTGAGTGAATTCTCCTTGTGCTAAATTGTGCTTAAAAAAAACATTTTTTCTAGGGACAGAAAACTGTAGGTAGGGAGAGTGTGTCAGTTTCTTTCACTGTCAAAGTCCTTGTTTCAAGGGACAGAGAAGGACACCTGAAGGTAGCCCTTATTGCTTTTTTCCCATCTCCCTGCAGGCCATCTATTAGAATGTCTGGAAGGCAAACAAGGAGAGGCAGACAGTCAGGAGGCAATAAAAGAGGGCAAGCAGGCTCTGTGTCTGGGGGCAACAGTGCTGGTCGTGGACGCGGTGCATTGTCATCAGCACATGGCCATGGGACACGCTTGTCCTTCTTTTCGGCAGCTGGACATGTTGAGCCACATCATGCCGAAGACTTGGTAGAGTGGATGACCAAGCCCTCCTCCTCCTCCTCATCCTCTCTCACCCAGGCTCAGGGTACTGGAAAAGCAGCTGCCAAAGCGTTCTCTTCCCTGGTATCAATGTCAGACTCATCATCAGTCACTCCTTCCCTAGACCCACCATGTCCTCCTCCTGAGGAGTCCCCCGAACTGTTTCAGCACAGTGTTGGGTACATGCTCCAGGAGGATGCCCAGCGTTTCGAAGGGTCTGATGATGAAACCCAGCCAGAGGAAGGCAGTAGCGTGAGAGCAGACAGAGGGGATGCTCAAGAAGGACACCAATCTGGCAGTCATGTTCCAGCAGCTGCAGCATACTGCCAGATTGGCTCCAGTGATGAGGAGGGAGGTGATGATGAGGTCACTGACTCCACGTGGGTGCCTAATAGGAGAGAGGAGGAGGAGGAGGATGAGGAGGAGGCACATCTCCAACGAGGCAGGATGCCCTTTGGTGGCCAGCGTAAGGGCAGTACACCGACGGAATCACACCGCAGAGCTCCGCCTGTGCAGGGCGCTGCCTCTGCCCGTCATTCAAAAAGTTCTTTGGTGTGGGCCTTTTTTGAGGCTAGTGCATCAGATCGCACAGCTGCTGTTTGCAACATATGTCTCAAGCGTATATCGCGTGGCCAAAACATCAGCCGCTTGGGTACCACATGCCTGACCAGACATATGTTGACCTGCCATGCAGCTCGTTGGCAAGCCTACCTGAAAGACCCACACCAAAGAACAAAGCGGACCTCTCCTTGCACCGCATCAGCTGGGATCTCCAACCCCACTATAACTTCAGTCCTCTCTGAAACATGCACTGAGAGGAATGAAGGTGTAGAATTAGGTGTGTCACAGCCAAGTACTTGCGGCCACTCTGCTAGCAGTACACCGACGTCCGATTCTAGCAGGCAAATTTCCCTGCCCCAGCTGCTGGACCGTCGAAAGAAGTTCACTCCCAGCCATCCACATGCCCAGCGGTTGAATGCTAGCTTGGCTAAATTGCTAGCGCTTCAACTGCTGCCTTTTCAGTTGGTAGACTCGGCCCCCTTCCGTGAGTTTGTGCAATGTGCGGTTCCTCAGTGGCAGGTTCCCAAACGCCACTTTTTCTCACGGAAGGCTATTCCGGCTCTCTACCGGCATGTGGAAGGCAATGTCTTGGCCTCGCTGGACAGGGCGGTCAGCGGTAAGGTGCATATTACCGCTGACTCATGGTCCAGCAGGCATGGACAGGGACGTTACCTTTCTTTCACGGCCCATTGGGTCACTCTTTTGGCAGCTGGGAAGGATGCAGGACAAGGTGCAGTAGTGTTGGAGGTTGTCCCACCGCCACGCCTCCAAAATGCTACTACTGGTTGTGACACACCTCTCTCCTCCACCCCCTCCTCTTCTTCTTCCTCCATGGCCTCTTCCTGTGGTTTGTCCTATGAACCAGCGGTGCTCCGTAGCCGTTCACGGGGCTACGCAAGTACGCAGGCAAAAAGATGCCATGCCGTGCTTGCGCTGGTGTGTTTGGGGGACAGAAGCCACACTGGGGCAGAGGTCCTGTCTGCTCTGCAGGGCCAGGCCGAGAGGTGGTTGACGCCACGCCAGCTTAAGCCAGGAATGGTGGTTTGCGACAATGGCACCAACCTCCTCTCCTCCCTCCGACAGGGACAACTGACCCATGTGCCCTGTGTGGCTCACGTCCTTAACCTGGTGGTGCAGCGGTTCTTGGGCAGGTACCCGGGCTTACAGGATGTCCTGAGGCAGGCCAGGAAAGTCTGTGTGCATTTCCGCAGATCTTATAATGCCAGTGCTCGCCTGGCTGAGCTGCAAAAGGAGTTGAACCTGCCCAAGAACCGCCTTATATGTGACATGCCCACCAGGTGGAACTCAACGTTGGCCATGCTGCAGCGGCTGCACACGCAGCAGAGGGCCATCAATGAGTACCTGTGCGACTACGGCACCAGGACAGGGTCAGGGGAGCTTGGTTTTTTTTCTCCACGCCAGTGGGGCATGATCAGGGATGCATGCACTGTCCTGGCACCATTTGAGGAGGCCACGAGGATGGTGAGCAGTGACAGTGCATGCATCAGTGACACTGTACCTCTTGTCCACCTGTTGGAGCACACGCTGCGTGGAATAATGGACAGGGCACTTGAGGCAGAACAGAGGCAGGAAGAGGAGGACTTCCTTGCCTCTCAAGGCCCCCTTTACCCAGACAGTGTTCCTTCTGTCCCACCCATCGCACAGGAAGAGGAGGAGGAGGAGGAGGAGGATTGTGTCAGCATGGAGGTGGAGGCTGGCACTCAGCATCATCAGCAGCAGTCTTTTAGGGATGATTTACAGTCCCAAGAAACCAGTGGACTTGTACGTGGCTGGGAGGAGGTGGCTGCGGATCATGTCGTCCTTAGTGACCCAGAGGACTCCGGACCAAATGCCTCAGCAAACCTACGCTGCATGGCCTCCCTGATCCTGCAAAGTCTGCGGAAGGATCCTCGTATTCTTCGGATCAAGGAGAGGGACCATTACTGGCTGGCCACTCTCCTTGATCCACGGTACAAGGGTAAGGTTGCGGACCTTATGTTACCGTCGCAGAGGGAGCAGAGGATGAGACAACTCCGGGAGGCCTTGCAGAAAGGTCTGTGCAACGCGTTCCCAGAGACTGGGAGGTTACAAACTCCTGGTCCTGGACAACGAGTTGCTGAGGCTTCGGCCAGTCAAAGAAGGAGCGGTGGGGAAGGTGGCCGTCTGACCGATGCGTTCAGACAATTCTTTAGTCCGCAGCCCCAAAGTATGATCGGTTCCAGCAACCATCGCCAGCGTCTGATAAACATGGTGCAGGAATATCTAGGGGCAAGGTCAGACTTGGACACCTTCCCCACCGAAAATCCTCTGGCTTACTGGGTCTTGAGGATGGATCACTGGCCAGAGCTTGCACAGTATGCAATTGAGCTACTGGCCTGTCCTGCATCCAGCGTTCTTTCGGAACGCACATTCAGTGCTGCTGGAGGATTTGTCACGGATCACAGGGTGCGCCTGTCCACCGACTCGGTTGATCGACTGACTTTCATCAAGATGAACCAGTCTTGGATCACCACCAGCTACCACACACCTGATGCTGATATAACAGACTAATTGATTTTAACATGTCACATCCCTTCAAGACTGATGCTGATGCTGAGTGCCTGTGCTGTTATGTTGACTGGCTATCCTCCTCCTCCGAGTCCTCAATGATACGATTGATGATGATAGCTTGGAAGATCATTTTTGTTTATGGGTGCCGCCACCAGTGGCTAAGGCCCAATTTTTCAGCCCCTGTTTTACAGGGGCGTGTAATTACAATTTTTTTAGCAATAATTTGCCATAGGGCTCATTGCTGTGCTCCAAGTACAGTATCTGTGAGGGGTTGGAGTGTTGTGGCACCAGTGCCTAAGGCCCAATTTTTTAGCCCCTGTTTAACAGGGGCGTGTCATTACAATTTTTGAAGCAATACTTTGCAACAGGGCTCATTGCTGTGCTCCAAGTACAGTATCTGTGAGGGGTTGTAGTGTTGTGCCACCAGTGCCTAAGGCCCAATTTTTCAGCCCCTGTTCAACAGGGGCATGCAATTACAATTCTTGATCTAATAATTCACAGCAGGGTCCATTGCTGCACCCACCAAGAGTAACTCTGAGGGCTTACAGTCTTGTGGCAACGCCACCACCACCACCACCACGAAAGGCCCAATTTTTCAGCCCCTGTTCAAAAGGGGCATGTAATTACAATTCTTGATCTAATAATTCACAGCAGGGCCCATTGCTGCACCCACCAAGAGTAACTGTCAGGGCTTACAGTGTTGTGGCACCAGCACCACCATCAAAGCCCCAATTTTTACTACCACTGTTCAACAATTATATGTAATTAAAATTCCTGATATAATAGTTGACAGCAGGGCGTTCCAGCACCAACCAAGAGTAACTGAGTGCTTACAGTGTTGTGCCAACACCAACAACTAAGGGGCCTATTTCTGCAGAGTATATACGGCAGGTCCCTACTTTCAAACATCCAACTTACAAACGACTCCTACTTGCAAACGAAAGAAGACAACAGGAAGTGAGAGGAAATCTACCCCTAGAAAGGAAAATTCTCTCCTGTAAGAATAAATATGGGAGAAAGGGGTCTCATCTGTACTGATGCTTTATCAGCAATCCTTGTTTCAAGAAAAACACCACATTTCAAAAACAGTTGTCATTGGGACGGAAAGTGAGGTGAAATGTTCTGAACAGGGGCACAGACAGCAAAACAAATGTTACAGGGGTGATAACCCTTACCTATGTTTCCCAAAAAGTTTAAAAATAGATTTTTGGGCTGGAGCTACACTTCAACAATGTACCTGTTCAAAATTACAAACAGATTCTACATAAGAACAAACCTACAGTCCCTGTCTTGTATGCACCGCCTGTATACGGCTGTTCAGAGTATATAGGGCCTTTTTTATTTTATGTGCGGGGTTCCCCTTAATATCCATACAAGACCCAAAGGGGCTGGTAATGGGCTGGGGTAGGGGGGGTCATGGGGTAGCTATGCCATTTTTCTTAAAGAATTTCATCCATATTACCGGGACCAGACATTACATTAAAGCCGCAAGCAGTTTTAAATGGCTTTTTTTTCCTTTAGAAGTGTCATTTTGTGCAGGGACAGTTCTAAACACGGGAAACACGTGGCACTTCACAGGCATACTTTAGACACCCCCCAGGTACGATATTTAAAGGAATATTTGACTTTTTTTTTTTCACTTTATGCATCATTAAAATGACTGCTCCCGAAAAACGACCGTTTTTAAAACTTCTTTTTGCATTGATACATGTCCCCTGGTGCAGAACCCGGGTTCCCAAACCCTATTTATGACAATAACATGCATAATAGTTGTTATAATTAGCACTTTAGAATTCGAACGTTCGCATCCATTGTATTTAATAGGGTTCTAATGTTCGTTCGAACTTTCGGTCCGTTCGCGGGTTCTGGTGCGAACCGAACCCGGGGGTGTTCGGCTCATCACTAGTCTTGTGCGCTGTGGAACTGATGAGCTGATAGTTTCATCGGACTTCCGGTGTCACTCTCCTGCTCTTCTTATATAAAGTGTGGTTAGTGACGTCTGGATCCAGCCTCCTTTTCCCAGGCGACGCCTCTTACGGAGAAATGCAGCGTAGGGCGGAGCTCAGGATCTTGACGTCACCACGCCCCCAGCTGATTGGCTCATGCCGCGGCGGGGTTTTAGTGCCGTTTTGACCAGTTTTGTTTTTACCTTCGTATGGATGTCAGCCTATCCGCTTGTTACAATAAAGGGTATTTGGTCTTTTTACCAACTTACTGCACCATGAAGTTCTTTTATTTCTTCCCTTGAATTTGGTATCTACCACGCTATATGAGCGTTCCTACGGACGGACGGTACATTAACAGTTGGAGAACGGTGAGCGGAGTGAGGACTCAGAGGACCTCATCGCTGACACCGGGATTGGTGTACTTGCTGAGCTCGTTTGGTCCCCGTGACAGGGACCCATCTGCTCTGGTAAGCCTCCTGTTTGTACATTTCTGCTGAAGTGAAGTTTACCTTTGAAGATCTGCAATCCCTTGATATATGTTGGTTGTTTGCTTCATCAATGGACACTTCTTTTTCCTATGTGAAGTTATTTTTTTCTGCTGCTGTGACAGTTTGGCAGTTGAACTGACTGTACTTCCTAAGTGTGTTTTTACACATTCATTCATTAGTTCATAATTTTCTTTATTGTTTGTGCATATATAATTCACGAGTTCACAATTATATATATCATTACTTCAGCACGTTGTTTGCTATCCACAGGGTTGCGCATTTATTATTATTTTATTGCACATGTTCCTAGCTGAATATTCCAGCTATTTCTTTATTTGCAGCACCATCATCTTTTTTTCATTAATTTATGCGTTATAGTCGCTTTGTAAGACCAGCATTTTGCATTCACTTAATTTATTCAATTAAATTCACCTTTGGCTTAGTGTGTTAACACTTGGGTGCCATTACAGCCTAGGGAGACAGCGCGGATTTTCCACATTACATGGATCCATGTCCCTGCTTTGCAGAAACACAGGATCCATGCCTTCTGTACTGACAAAACGGCAATCTGCCTTGTTTACATAGGCGGACTGCCGTTCTGCCTGTGTACCGAATGATTAGGGGGGTGCTGGCTGTTCGATTCCCACTGTGTATAATCACAGCGAGAGCGAGCCGCCAGCGGTGCACATTCGTACCCAGCACCTGGAAATTCCGCAAATACGTATATATACACGCGATTCTGCGCACAGCTGCCTCCCTGTAGCAATAAAACTGCTATAGGGTGGTCAGCAAGTGGTTAAGTAGAGTGGTAAGTGTCCAGAACTGTTCATCGATCTCCGAGTCCTCGCTAGGAAAATCTTCAAATGTGGGCGTTTCTTGTGTAAAAGGGAACCTGCCCTTTGTAAGAGAATCATCTTACAATGCTTACTCTTGCAGTTGCAATGCATACTAGCACATTACATTATCCTGAATGAGCCCATTTTTGTTTTTTTTCGCACATTACCACCACTTCCTGCTGTTGGCAATAAAGACAAAAATAAAGAGCTGAACAGATCAACGAAGTTAATAACCTTAAAATTATCATCAGGGAAAAAAACCTGAGCACTACCTTGCAGTGATCACAATCATGAATAAGGAAGACAGCTTCAGTGTGAATATGCCACAAAGCCCAATTCAGTCAAAGGCTTCAGCAACCCATTCTATATCAGATATACTGTACACAATATACAGTATGTCTTAGTTGAGCACTGAGTAAAACTGCCATACTGGGCTTGGAAGACATATACAGGTCCTTCTCAAAAAATTAGCACATTGTGATAAAGTTCATTATTTTCTGTAATGTACTGATAAACATTAGACTTTCATATATTTTAGATTCATTACACACAACTGAAGTAGTTCAAGCCTTTTCTTGTTTTAATATTGATGATTTTGGCATACAGCTCATGACAACCCAAAATTCCTATCTCAAAAAATTAGCATATCATGAAAAGGTTCTCTAAACGAGCTATTAACCTAATCATCTGAATCAACTAATTAACTCTAAACACCTGCAAAAGATTCCTGAGGCTTTTAAAAACTCCCAGCCTGGTTCATTACTCAAAACCGCAATCATGGGTAAGACTGCCGACCTGACTGCTGTCCAGAAGGCCATCATTGACACCCTCAAGCAAGAGGGTAAGACACAGAAAGAAATTTCTGAACGAATAGGCTGTTCCCAGAGTGCTGTATCAAGGCACCTCAGTGGGAAGTCTGTGGGAAGGAAAAAGTGTGGCAGAAAACGCTGCACAACGAGAAGAGGTGACCGGACCCTGAAGAAGATTGTGGAGAAGGACCGATTCCAGACCTTGGAGGACCTGCGGAAGCAGTGGACTGAGTCTGGAGTAGAAACATCCAGAGCCACCGTGAACAGGCGTGTGCAGGAAATGGGCTACAGGTGCCGCATTCCCCAGGTCAAGCCACTTTTGAACCAGAAACAGCAGCAGAAGCGCCTGACCTGGGCTACAGAGAAGCAGCACTGGACTGTTGCTCAGTGGTCCAAAGTACTTTTTTCGGATGAAAGCAAATTTTGCATGTCATTCGGAAATCAAGGTGCCAGAGTCTGGAGGAAGACTGGGGAGAGGGAAATGCCAAAATGCCTGAAGTCCAGTGTCAAGTACCCACAGTCAGTGATGGTCTGGGGTGCCATGTCAGCTGCTGGTGTTGGTCCACTGTGTTTTATCAAGGGCAGGGTCAATGCAGCTAGCTATCAGGAGATTTTGGAGCACTTCAGGCTTCCATCTGCTGAAAAGCTTTATGGAGATGAAGATTTCATTTTTCAGCACGACCTGGCACCTGCTCACAGTGCCAAAACCACTGGTAAATGGTTTACTGACCATGGTATTACTGTGCTCAATTGGCCTGCCAACTCTCCTGACCTGAACCCCATAGAGAATCTGTGGGATATTGGGAAGAGAAAGTTGAGAGACGCAAGACCCAACACTCTGGATGAGCTTAAGGCCGCTATCGAAGCATCCTGGGCCTCCATAACACCTCAGCAGTGCCACAGGCTGGTTGCCTCCATGCCACGCCGCATTGAAGCAGTCATTTCTGCAAAAGGATTCCCGACCAAGTATTGAGTGCATAACTGAACATAATTATTTGAAGGTTGACTTTTTTTGTATTAAAAACACTTTTCTTTTATTGGTCGGATGAAATATGCTAATTTTTTGAGATAGGATTTTGGGGTTTTCATGAGCTGTATGCCAAAATCATCAATATTAAAACAAGAAAAGGCTTGAACTACTTCAGTTGTGTGTAATGAATCTAAAATATATGAAAGTCTAATGTTTATCAGTACATTACAGAAAATAATGAACTTTATCACAATATGCTAATTTTTTGAGAAGGACCTGTATAAGCAAATACATTTATACAGCTTGATTTGTTAAAGGTTCCATTTGACCAATAATTGCCGACAATGTTGTAAAAATTGTTTTGTTCACATTTACAAAAAAAAAAGGCTTGCTAAGACTCTGCTCATGCCCTATCATATTTTGAGTCCTGAGCCTACATTCTCTCCTCCTAAAATCAATAGAACCATGTGCTGACAAGAAACATGCTGACAGAAAGAAAGACTGAGTGGGAGGTGAGCTGGGGCTGGTACAGGACAACCCTGGCCACTACCAGCCTCCTGATTGGACAAAATGACTGAGCAGCAGAAAACTAATGAGGTCAAAATTCTCTAATTTTGTTGAACAGGATATTGCAGAAAGCTAATACAACCCCTGGCAAAACTATTGGAATCACCACTCTTGGAAAATGTTCATTCAATTGTTTAATTGTGTAGAAAAAATATATCAGACATGCCTCAAAACTATTTTCATTTAACATTCCAAGCCTTCTAGCTATAACAACTTAAGCCCTGGACCATTTGGCTGGCCAAAGACCAGAGCACTTTTTGCGATTTGGCACTGTGTCGCTTTAACTAACAATTGCGCGTTCATGCGACGTGGCTCCCAAATAAAATTGACGTCCTTTTTTTCCCACAAATAGAGCTTTCTTTTGGTGGTATTTAATCACCTCTGCAGTTTTTATTTTTTGCGCTATAAACAAAAATAGAGCGACAATTTAGAAAAAAATGCTATATTTTTTACTATTTGCTATAATAAATATACCCCCAAAAAATTATAAAAAAATAAATACATTTTTTATTGGTTTAAAAAAAAAATCGCAATAAGCGTTTATTGATTGGTTTGCGCAAAAGTTATAGCGTCTACAAAATAGGGGATAGTTTTATGGCATTTTTATTATTAATTTTATTTTACTAGTGTAGCGGTAGCCTCACTCTCCCGCTCAGTTTTCTCGTCTGAGTGACTTGTGTCTAGGGGTACCTGGGAGACGAGAGTGCAGGAACACCACACCAAGCCCTCCCCTCGTATGTGTATGAGGGTTGAGCAAAGTCACTTGAATTACCTCCGGGTCTGTTCACTGCATACGGAGCCTCCAGTTGTTCCATGGAGATGTGTCTGCCAATAATAGAGTCCCACACCAATCAAAAGTCCAACACTCCTTTATTTCTCTGCTTTCAGGGTGAACACGATTAGTTGAACTTTTAGTAACAGACAAACAGGGGTGTGGATACGAGTAGGCCCAGGCACAACTGAACTCTCCTATTCCTTTGCTAGCGAATAGGCCTGGCGCACGGTCTCTGCCACCGACCGTGAGTTTTGGTTGCTGCCACCGACCGGATGAACCATTGAGGCCCCTACCACAGGCCTGATAGCAGGTCCCTGCCACTGACCTGAGTTGAATAGTTGGACCGCTGCCACCGGTCATAGAACATGAACCACCTCCCTCTATGAACTTGGCCCCTGTTCGGGAAAGATATCCCTCCGGGCGGTCTCCAGAGGTTCACCCGCCACTGGCAATATGCTGCACCAGATCTTCGGATGAATCACTCCTCCGGTCCCTTATGCCTCTGGATTCAAGTGCCCAACTCCCGGGGCACCCTAGGACAATCCCTCCCTCGCGGGATCCAGCGGAAGGTACTGAGCCCCAGGCCTCTGGCTGAGTACCTCACCCCAGACTGAAGGTGTCTGGGATGGAACAAGAACTCCAAGTGTCTAGGCCTAGGCCGCCTGGACACCGACCGCGCACAGCAGCCCTCAGGCTGAAGGTGCCTGGGACTCGAACCTCGTGGCGAAGATGTCCGCCCCCTTTATACCCTCTTCCAGCAAGCACAGCGGGTTCCCCGCCCCGCCGTACAAACGCTGCGGGAGGTCACAAAAGGTACGGCACTGCAGTGATGATTCAACCCCGGCCGTGAGTGACAGCGCCACCTGCTGGGCCGCAGGGAACTAGACATCACTGATGTCTTCACCAGATTTAAAAGTATATACCCGCTACACTAGTAATGGCGGCGATCAGCGATTTTTATCGTGACTGCGACATTATGGCGGACATATCGGACACTTTTGGTGTAATTTTGGGACCATTCACATTTATACAGAGATCAGTGCTATAAAAATTAACTTATTACTGTGTAAATGTGACTGGCAGTGAAGGGGTTAACCACTAGGGGGCTAGGAAGTGGTTAAGTGTGTCCTAGGGAGTGATTCTAACTGTTAGGGGGCGTGGCTACGAGTGACACGTCACTGATCGCTGCTCCCGATGAGGGAACATTCGATCAGTGACATGTCACTAGGAAGTACGGGGAGATGTTGTGTATACACTGACATCTCCCCATTCTTCAGCTCTGTGACACGATCGCGTGACATCGAGTCTGTGGGCGCGGTCACCGAGCTCACACGCAGCAAATTTAAAGGGATGTACCTCTACGCCCATTTGCCTGTCCGAGCCATTCTGTCGACATAAATGTTCGTGCGGCGGTTGGCAAGTGGTTAAAAAGCACTTAAAAAATAAATAAAAGATAGATAGAAAAAAACTGTAGTAGTCAATTGCAACACTCTTTGCAGATCAAGCAGAGGAATAATATGGAATCGCTCAATTCTGAGAAAAACCATTATGGGATCAACATATACTTTGCTGTTCTAAAACAAACATCTGCATCAGATTACATCTGCAAATTAGTCTGCTGTTAAAAAAAGACTGCTTGCACACCTCGGTGAGCTGTTGACAAGAATCATGACTCCAACATGAGAGATGTCAGTTGAAACGAGAGAGGATTATGAAACTTAAAGACTTAAAGGTAAATCATTACGGAATGTTGCAAAAGATATTGGTTGTTCCCAGTCAGGTGTGTCTAAAATCTGGACCAAGTACAAATCAAATGGGAAGGTTGTTAAAGAGAAGCGTACTGGTAGACCAAGGAAGTCAAAGCGCCAAGACAGAAAACTTAAAGCAATATGCCTTGAGAAAATGCACAACAAAACAAATGAGGAACAAATGGTCAGAAACTGGAGTCATGTCTGTGACCGAACTGTAAGACATCAGCTAAAGGAAATGGGATTTACATACAGAAAAGCCAAACAAAACCATCATTAACCCCTAAACAGAAAAAAACAAGGTTACGGTGGGCCAAAGAAAAGCAATCATGGACTGTGGATGACTGGATGAAAGTGATATTCAGCTTTGAATCACAAATCTGCATTGGGCAGGGTGATGATTCTGGAACTTTTGCCGTTCCAATGAAATGTATGAAGACGACTGTCTGAAGAAAGCATGCAAATTTCCACAATCATTGAAGCTATGGGGTTGCATGTCAGGTAAAAGTCCGGGGGAGATGACAGTTATTAAATCTTCACTAAGTGCACAAGTTTATATTGAGATTTTGGACACTTTTCTTATTCCATCAATTGAAAGGATGTATGGTGATGATGACATCAGTTTTCAGGATGAAAATGCATCTTGCCATAGGGCAAAAGTCAAGAAATGTTTCCTTCAAGACAGACATGAGTGGTTTATTTTACTAAAACTGGAAAGTGCAAATTCTGTTGTAGTTCTGCATAGAAACTTTCCATTTTTTTTGTCAAAGTGTAATTGAACAGCTGCGCCACACCTTTCAGGCGCAGTTCAGTGACCGAAGAGTTGAGTCCCTTCCCTCAACGCTAGAGACCCTCTTGAAGGATGAGGACCTGGCCAAACCCTATGTGCTGTTTACAAATCCTTATTTAAAAAGACGCCCCTGGGGGTATCTAGATGTAGAGAGCGGTGGGAAAGAGAAATCCCGGATATACAGGGGTAGGATTGGGAGGATATGTGGGATCACCCCTTTAAGCATTTGGTTTCCGCTAATACAGTTCAAATTTCTGCACCACATTTATTTCACCCCTGCCAGGCTCTCTCATATCTATCCATCTTCTAGCAGTCAATGCTGGAGGTGCACACACTCCCCGGCGTATTCGGAACATATTTTCTGGGCATGCTCACAAATTCAGATTTTTTGGTCGGGGGTGGTGGGTTGCCTGTCGGAGGTACTCGGTGCTCCGGTCTCTCTGACTCCTAGGGTTTGCCTCATAGGGTTGGTGGAGGAGGTAGTCCCGTCCTTGGCGCACCTAACATTGCTGAATATTAGGTTATTTTATGGCAGAAAGGCTATTTTATTGAAATGGAAGAACTCCAATGCCCCCACACTCTCATTCTGGAAGGGATTGGTCAATTCGGTGATACATCTGTATAAGGCTACTTACAGGACAAGAGGATGTGTGAAAATTTTTAAAAAGGTTTGGCAGGCGTGGCTTGACTCATATGCAATGGTGGGCTGATGTGATGTGATCAATATGTATAAGAGGTTGGGCAGATATTGAATGCTTGTAGTTCTATTACTGTATTACTGACTTATGTCTCTCCCTGGGATTCCTGAAAGTAATAGTATCTTATGGAGGTTTGTAGTTAGTATTGTAGGAGTACAGAATGTGAATATAACCTCAGTATGCGTAGTGTGCATGTTTATGTGATCTTCAAATATTGGCATTTGGTCGGGGAGGGGGGTTATAGTTGAACTATGTTAGTTCTAGTAGGTTGTGCCCTGCGTGGCCGCTGTCGGGAAGGTATGTTGTCTACCTGGGTATATGTTAATTGTTGTACTGTACTGTATGAAAACTTAATAAAAAGAATAAATAAATAAAAAAGTGTAATTGAACAAGCTGAAATTTAGAAGCTGAGCACTCTACAGCTTTAGTAAACCAACCCCATAATGTCAATGGCATGGCCTGTAAATATTCCGGACCTCAATCCAATTGAAAATCTATGGTGGAAATTAAAGAAAATGGTCCATGACAAGGCTCTAACCTGCAAAGCTGATCTGGCAACTGCAATAAGAGAAAGTTAGAGATGGATCGATGAAGAATACTAATTTGTCGATAGTTAAATCCATGCCTCAGAATTCAGGCTGTTACAAAAGCCAGAGGTGGTGCAACAAAGTACTAGTGGTGTAGTGTAGTGTTTTTTTTTTTTTTTATGATTTCATAATATATTCTTTAGAATTGAGTGATTCCATAATTTTCTTCCTCTGCTTAAGCTGCAAAAACAGTTGCAATTGAGTACAATTTTCTCTCTTTTTTTTGTTTAAGTGTTTCTTAAAGCCAAAAGGTTGGAATATTAAATGAAAATAGTTTTGAGGCATGTCTGATTAGTGTTTTTTTCTACACAATTAAATTAACATTTTCCAAGAGTGGTGATTCCATACTATGTCAAGGGTTGTACAAAGGCAGACTGAATCTAGTTACATTTAAAAATAAATTAAATTATACTGAATACATGAACAAATAAAATGATTTGTAACCGTTTTAAAACCTGCACTGAATGTGATGTTTTTTAGTTATGTCCCACCTCATGCAAAATCTTCTGTTTAGCATGGAAAAGAAAATATGTTGGGCGTATTCAGTATTCATTATAACCGATTAAGCTCCTGTTTAACTTGTACTCCTTGATTTCTAAAATGTACTAGAGGCAACTATTGTGCCCTAGTTTATTTGTAAGCTCTTTGTAAATGCATAGAAAATTGATCATTTATGTGTGCTAATTTTAAACTGGCTTGACTGATTTTTCAATGTGAAGCTTGTTTCTCTTTGTTTACTTCTGCGGCTGACAGTGAATCGGATCCCAATGTTCTCAGAGAGACCAAGAATTGTTCAGGGTTGACACCGAACACTTGTGGAAAAGATTGGGGGTAACTACGGCAACAGTAATTGCAAAGCACTTCAAAGGAAAGTTTGATCAGTGTTTTTTTTTGATTCTTCATCTGCATCCACTGCTCTTGCATAGCAAAAGCTACAATTCCTTATGAGACTTTCCACTTGCATTACAGATAGTGTTTTGAAGCAAAACAGTACTGAAAAAAATATGAAGGCAGCCATTGCTTTTTTTAATGTATTTTATGAATATGCTAGTCACCCATCTGTCCCTGGCTTTAAAACTATTTGTTTCACAGGTCCAGTAGAGACACGAGGCTAGAAGCTCAAAGTGAAATTAGAACACCTGATGTGGCAACAAGGTGACTAGCATTTATAGAACGAGAGGTCAGTAATTGCAGCTTATATTTTGCTCTTAGTACAGGTTTTATTTGAAGCGATCCTAAACATTTTATAGAGTCATACGTGCAAAATCGACAAGTAAATACTTATCTTTTCTGTTACCTTCCCTGCAAGAACACCACTACATTCAGAAGAAATCTTCTCCTGAGTCATCTTGTACAGCAACACTTCTGGGAGTATGTTGGAAGGCAACATGATTTAATATCATTTCTGGCATTTCACTCCCTGGAGGATACAGGCAGATGGCCCCCAAGTTGGAATGTAACTAATTACGCCTCTAACTGTGTAGAATGAAGCCTGGCTCCGGTCCGGCTAGGGCGAGAGGATGGGAATCATTGATTACCAGTCTGCAAGCAATCTTCAAAGAGAGCTATGGCTGCCAAGATGATTGATGACAAGGATCAAAAGGAGCAACAGGCACATGGACAATACTGCCCCTAGAGGCCTATATGGCAGGACGGACAGTAATATAATTTATTGAGAACTGCCCCGTGAACACTTTGATTCGTCCAAAAACCGAGTTGGGCTGGCAATGGGGTGGGTCTGGACAGTGGGTGATTGAGGCCTCGTACACACGGCCGAGATTCTCGTTGAAAAAAACATGTTGTTTTTTTCGACGAGATTCTTGGACAAGAAACTTGTCCCGGCCGAGTGTACACACGCTCGTTTCAAAGAACCCGTGGTTCTTTGAATGGAGCGTACGCGGTGACATCATCGACTACGACGAGCATGCGCTTGTCACATTCGATGCCGTCGCCGCCATCTTGGTATACCCTACGTATGCCTAGGAAGCTACCGCGCATGCGTCGAATTCATTTCGAACATGCGCGGGCTTCCGGGAGGACAGGTAAGTGTACACACACTGACTTTTCTCGTCGAGAAACATGCCGAGGAGAATCTCGACGAGAAAATAGAGAGCAGGTTCTCTATTTTCTCGTCGAGGTTTCTTGTCGGTTTTCTCGACGAGAAACCCGATAGCCGCGTACACACGACCGATTTACTCGGCAAGACCTCTCTGCCAGCAAGTTTCTTGCTGGTTCTTGCCGAGAAAATTGGTCGTGTGTACGAGGCCTGAGGTTTATAAAGGGCCATCTTAAACACAGAGCCCTCTTTTGCCATCCTGAGCCCAGCTGACGAAACAATATCTCGAGGAAAGCATTGTGACAAGTATTGTTGATGTTCTGCCGTTATACTTTAAGTTAGTGTTTGATAGCATATTTTTATTTTCTTGGGAAATAAAGGAAACATTGTTTTACTAAGCAGTGTGTGTGTTTTCATAAATAACCTTATATCATTGTGCTTATCAGAGTCTTAATAGACTAGCTAATTATGGGTATAGACAAATTAATACATATATGCAATAGAGGGAATCCGTAACCACCTTTGGAATAATAGTTTGTATATTGTATCATTTACTTCAGAGTATCAATCTCCTGGATCTCCTGCAGGTCTAACTGGTTCCTTCTGCAGTCCTCTACATCACTAGTGAGTCCTGTAAAAGATGGACGTTGTGGGGGGAACCAACAAGAGGTGCCGGAGACTGGAAAATTGTCACTCCTGGACTCCTGTTGGTTTTCTTGTGGACTTCAGATAAAGATTACTAAATAGAACAAGGTAGGTATTTACTTGCTTATTTTGCAGATATAACTCTTTGCTATAGTGATTACTATGACAGGGTTGCTTTAAATTAACTTGAACCCTCCTGGCGGTATTCCCAAGTGTGGCTCGGGGTTAAATTTCAGTATTATTAGCGGTAACCCCCGAGCCACACCCGGGATTGCATCTCAGGATCCTGGTCCAGGTTACTTACCTTGTCACTAGGATCCTGCAATGTTCCTGGGCTGTGTCCCCTGTCCAATGCCTCCATGTTCCTGGCTCCTGCGAGCATCGCAACGCATGGGGCAGAGCCTGGCGGCAAATTTAAAAAGTACAAAACTCATAACACACAGTACACTAATCTGTAAAATGACAATATTGTATGACATTTTTTCACCTCCCTTTTGTCCCGAGTGCTTTGTCCAGTGCCCTGCATGCACTATTATATATACTGTTCTTTCTGCCTGCAAACTTGATTGTCCATGGCAACCAAAAAGTGTCCCTTTACATCAAAAGTGAAACAATGTACCGCTTTGAGACGAATCTGACATAATCATACCGCCAGGGTGGCTACACTCTGGTTAAAAAAAAAAAAAGTATAAACTCCCAACTCAAAAAAAGTACCATTTATCGCTCTTAGATTCCTGCAAATCTCCAAATTCTGATTTTTTTTTTGCATCTGTGAAATGACCCAGTTAATGCTTAGCTACATTATTTCTGCGTGGTCCCACTGTATGTTCCTTCTGCAGTCCTCTACATCACTAGTGAGTCCTGTAAAAGATTGATGTCATGGGGAGGGGAACCAGGGAGAGGTGTGGGAGACTGTGAAATTGCCACTCCTGGACCCCTGTTGGTTCCCTGTGGACTTCGGAGAAAGATTTCTACTAAAACGGAAGGTCTTTACTTGCTTATGTTGCAGATCTATCTCTTTGCTATAATGCTTACTATTATGCTTAACCACTTAACGACCGCCCACTGTAAATATACGTTGGCAGAATGGCACCGACAGGCAGAATCACGTACATATACGTGATTGCCTTTGTATAGTTGGGGGGTCCGATCGGACCCCCCTTCTTTACAGTGGGTGGTCGTTTTACCTTCGAGAGCGATCCGGCATGAGGGGACGGCCGTTCGATTCCGGCCCCCCCCCTCTCGATCGCTCCCGGCGAATGAGAGAGCTTACCCAGCCTGTGTACTGTTTACACAGGCAGGAGGAAGTGATGTCATCTCTCCTGCAGCGCTCACATATACCGAGCGCCGTACAGGAGAAGATGCAGGTTAGTGCACAAAACAGCACACTGACACCAGGACACATAGGCACATAAATCGCCCCCCCAGGCCCCCCCAGACACCCCCCAGATCACCCCCCAGCCCCCAGTCACAGTGTCACTGATTGCAGTGACCATTTATTTAGTGATCACTGCAATCAGTGACATTTGTGACTGTAAAAGTGTCACTACATTTAGTTTTAGGTCCAGTGTAGCCCCCTAACCCCCCCAATAAAGGTTTAACCCCCTGATCACCCCCCAGATAACCCTTTCACCCCCTAGCACCGCCGTCGCTAAGCGATCATTTTTCTGATCGATGTCTTAGCGTCGGTGATGCTGATCGGTAGTCAGTAATTTTTTTTAGGTTCGCCGCAGGTTTTTATAGCGTCGGGTACCCCCATATATTACCTAATAAAGGTTTAACCCCCTTGATCGCCCCCCAGGTAACCCTTTCACCCCCTATCACCACTGTCGCTAAGCGATCATTTTTCTGATCGCTGTCTTAGCGTCGGTGATGCAGATCGGTAGCCAGTAATTTTTTTTAGGTTCGCCGCAGGTTTTTATAGCGTCAGGTACCCCCATATATTATCTAATAAATGTTTAACCCCCTGATCGCCCCCCAGGTAACCCTTTCACCCCTATCACCACTGTCGCTAAGCGATCGTTTTTATGATCGTTGTCTTAGTGTCGGTGATGCCGATAGGTAGCCAGTAAATTTTTTTTAGGTTCGCCGTCAGGTTTTTATATAGCGTCAGGTACCCCCATATATTACCTAATAAAGGTTTTAACCCCCTAATTGCCCCTAGTTAACCCTTTCACCAGTAATCACCATATAAGTGTTACGGGTGACGCTGGTTAGTTAGTTTGCTTTTTATAGTGTCAGGGCACCCGCCGTATATAACCCAATAAAGGTTTAACCCCCTGATCACCCGGCGGGTGATATCAATTAGGTTTTAGCGTCAGAGAGGGTCTGCGTCACACCCCAGGCAGCGTCAGGTTAGTGCCAGTAGCGCTAACACCCACGCGTTAAGCATACACCCCCCTTAGTGGTATAGTATCTGAACAGATCAATATCTGATCTGATCAGATCTATACTAGCGTCCCCAGCAGTTTAGGGTTCCCAAAAATGCAGTGTTAGCGGGATCAGCCCAGATACCTGCTAGCACCTGCGTTTTGCCCCTCCGTCCAGCCCAGGCCACCCAAGTGCAGTATCGATCGATCACTGTCACTTGCAAAACACAACACACATAACTGCAGCGTTCACAGAGACAGGCCTGATCCCTGCGACTCCAGTGCTGTAGGAGGTGATTTCACCACCACAGTTAAAAAAAAAAAAGCATATATGCCGAAGCATTGGGGCAGCAGGGGCGGAGGAGCGATTTTGCTCCTAATGCCGCGTACATACGGTCGAAATTCCGACGGAGGCTTGCCCGTGGAAAAGTCTGACCATGTGTACGCGGCATAACTTTTGCGGGAAGATGCCCCCATGCTTCGGCATATATAAATGGTGCATGTATGCCCATCATTAGAAGTGGGTGGATGAAGGGCGGTATTCTAATGGTGGGCATACCCACCGATCAATCTTTTTTTTCGTTCAGCCAACAGGCTGCATGAAAAAAAAGATTACAATACATGTCCAACAAGGACCAGCAACGTACTGGTATGTTGCTGGACTTTGAATGTTTATACCAGAATGATGCCTGTGGGTTTAGGTATCATCTTGGTATCATTCTTTTCAGCCAGCTGCCGGCTTTCATGTAAAAGCAATCCTAGTGGCTAATTAGCCTCTGGACTGCTTTTACAAGCAGTGGGAGGGAATGTCCCCCCCGGATATAAAAAGCGCCATTGGGAAATTGGGAAAGCATTTTATCACACCGATCTTGGTGTGGTCAGATGCTTTGAGGGCAGAGGAAAGATCTAGGGTCCAATAGACCCCAGTTTTTTCAAAAAAGAGTACCTGTCATTACCTATTGCTATCATAGGGGATATTTACATTCCCTGAGATAACAATAAAAATGATAAAAAAAAAAAATATGGAAGCAACAGTTTAAAAATAAAATAAAAAAGCAAAATTAATAATAAAAAAAAAAAAAAAAAGCACCTCTGTCCTGCCCTGCTCTTGCCCAATGGCAAACGCAAGCATCGGTCTGGCGTCATATGTAAACAGAAATTGCACCATGCATGTGAGGTATCACCGCGAAGGTCAGATCGAGGGCAGTAATTTTAGCAGTAGACCTCCTCTGTAAATCTAACGGCGTAACCTGTAAAGGCTTTTAAAAATGTATGTAGTTTGTCGCCAATGCGCGTTTGTGCGAAATTTTAAAGCTTGTCGTGTTTGGTATCTATGTACTCGGCCTAAGATCATCTTTTTTATTTCATCAAACATTTGGGCAATATAGTGTGTTTTAGTGCATTAAAATTAAAAAAAGTGTATTTTTTCCCCAACAAATGCGTTTGAAAAATCGCTGCGCAAATACTGTGTAGAAAAAAATTTGCAACACCCACCATTTTAATCTGTAGGGCCTTTGCTTTAAAAATATATATAATGTTTGGGGGTTCAACATAATTTTCTTGCAAAAAATAAATATGTTTTCATGTAAACAAAAAGTGTGAAAAAGGGCTTTGCCTTCAAGTGGTTAGAAGAGTGGATGTAAGCTTCCTAATGTTGTGTATAAAATGCCAGAACAGTTCAAAACCCCCCCAAATGACCCCATTTTGGAAAGTAGACACCCCAAGCTATATATTGAGAGGCATGTCGAGTCCATGGAATATTTTATATGTTGACACAAGTTGCGGAAAATAGACAATTTATTTTTTTATTTTTTATTTTTTGCACAAAGTTGTCACTAAATGATATATTGCTCAAACATGTCATGGGCATATGTGGAATTACACCCCAAAATACATTCTGTTGCTTCTCCTGAGTACAGGAATACCACATGTGTGAGACTTTTTGGGAGCCTAGCCGCGTACGGGACCACAAAAACCAATCACCGCCTTCAGGCTTTCTAAGGGTGTAAATTTTTGATTTCACTTCTCACTGCCTATCACAGTTTCGGAGGCCATGGAATGCCCAGATGGCGCAAACCCCCCCAAATGACCCCGTTTTGGAAAGTAGACACCCCAAGCTATTTGCTGAGAGGTATGGTGAGTATTTTGCAGATCTCGCTTTTTGTCACAAAGTTTTGAAAATTAGAAAAAAAACATTTTTTTTTTTTTTTTCATTTTCAAAAACAAATGAGAGCTGTAAAATACTCACCATGCATCTCAGCAAATAGCTTGGGGTGTCTACTTTCCAAAATGGGGTCATTTGGGGGGGTTTTGTGCTATTTTGGCATTTTATGGCCTTCGAAACTGTGATAGGTAGTGAGGAGTGAAATCAAAAATTTGCGCCCTTAGAAATCCTGAAGGCGGTGCTTGGTTTTCGGGGGCCCGTACGCGGCTATGCTCCCAAAAAGTCCCACACATGTGGTATCCCCGTACTCAGGAGCAGCAGCAAAATGTATTTTGGGGTGCAATTCCACATATAACCATGGCATGTGTGAGCAATATATCATTTAGTGACAACTTTTTGTAACTTTTTTTTTTTTTTGTCATTATTCAATCACTTGGGACAAAAAAAAAATATTCAATGGGCTCAACAGGCCTCTCAGCAATTTCCTTGGGGTGTCTACTTTCTAAAATGGGGTCATTTGGGGGGGTTTTGTGCTATTTTGGCATTTTATGGCCTTCGAAACTGTGATAGGTAGTGAGGAGTGAAATCAAAAATTTGCGCCCTTAGAAATCCTGAAGGCGGTGCTTGGTTTTCGGGGGCCCGTACGCGGCTAGGCTCCCAAAAAGTCCCACACATGTGGTATCTCCGTACTCAGCAGCAGCAGCAAAATGTATTTTGGGGTGCAATTCCACATATAACCATGGCATGTGTGAGCAATATATCATTTAGTGACAACTTTTTGTAATTTTTTTTTTTTTTTTGTCATTATTCAATCACTTGCGACAAAAAAAAAAAATATTCAATGGGCTCAACATGCCTCTCAGCAATTTCCTTGGGGTGTCTACTTTCCAAAATTGGGTAATTTGGGGGGGGTTTTGTACTGCCCTGCCATTTTAGCACCTCAAGAAATGAGGTCATAAATTAAAAGCTGTGTAAATTCCAGAAAATGTACCCTAGTTTGTAGACGCTATAACTTTTGCGCAAACCAATAAATATACGCTTATTGACATTTTTTTTACTAAAGACATGTGGCTGAATACATTTTGGCCTAAATGTATGACTAAAATTGAGTTTATTCGATTTTTCTTATAACAAAAAGTAGAAAATATCATTTTTTTTCAAAATTTTCGGTCTTTTTCCATTTATATCGCAAAAAATAAAAATCGCAGAGGCAATCAAATACCATTAAAAGAAAGCTCTATTTGTGGGAAGAAAAGGACGCAAATTTCGTTTCGGTACAACATTGCATGTCCGCACAATTTCCAGTTAAAGAAGCGCAGTGCAAAATTCTGAAAACAGCTCTGGTCCTTTAGCTACAAAATGGTCCAGGGCTTAAGTGGTTAAAAAAAAAAAATGTAAACTCTGGTTTAAAAAAAATCTATTAAAGTATAAATGTATAAATTCCTAACTCAAAAGTGTACCTGCTATTGCTCAGTCTCCTTTAAATTTCCAAATTATTTATATTTTTTAATTTGCATCTCTAATATGAACCCCTGTCAATGGGTGGCTAGGTTCATTCTCCATGATCCCACTATATGTCTGAATGTAGCCACCTTCTTCCAATTGCTTTGATATACTATGGACCATGGAATTCATGGTGTACATAAAGTAGGGCACATGACTAAAACTAAAGTTCACTGCCTGTTTAAACAAATGGGGGGAGGGGAGTTAAAGCGATCTCGACGACGTGGAATCTCCTTTTGCTATAAACTTCTTACTGACACCGGCCCCACTTCAAAGTCACTAACGATGCTACAATGGGAGCAAAAACTGCAATGTTCCTACACTCCCCAACAATGGCATCGCTCGTTACAAGCACCTCTAAAAATATCCAAATGTCTCCTCCACTGGGAAACTGTCCAAAAATTATTCCACAACTGGTACCTTACACCATCTAAACTTGCCCGGATCTACCCAAACTCAACCAATCTCTGCTGGAGAAACTGTGGATTCCCAGGGACCCCACTTCACATATGGTGGGACTGCCCAATCATCACAACATTGTGGACTAAGCTCTCCAAACGCCTCCTTTCCATTCTTCCGGACCCTGTGCCCCTTACACCGCAAATGGTACTATTAGGCCTAGACATGGAACTTTGGCCTCGCTTTTCACGCACGGTTGTCTCCCATGTATTCATTGCAACACGCCTGGCTATTGCCAAGACTTGGAAATCTCCCAACCCCCCCTCTACCACGGAAATAACTGCCCTCTTGAACAACCATTGCCTAATGGAATTTATGCACGCCAAAGCATACTTACAACTCCCTAGATTCCAAAAAAACTGGGACCTTTGGATTAAACACCCTAACTGCATACCCCCCATGAATGACCTTTCACCTAGCTGACTCCCAACACTAGGTGGAAGTTAAAGCGGAATTCCACCCAGAAATGGAAATTCCGCTGATTGATTCCTCCCCCCTCTGGTGTCACATTTGGCACCTTTCAGGGAGGAGCAGATACCTGTCAAATCCAGGTATTTGCTCGTACTTCAAGCAATTTTCGCCACACATTGTGCAGTGAACTACGCTATGTCCTGCAAGCAAGGGGTTAACAGTGTTCCCTGTGTGTTCCAACTGTAGAAGGTAAGGAGACCGATCGGTGTTCCTATATACTAGGAACACACAATCTGTCTGTCTTCTCTCCCCTGACAGGATGTGGATGTGTGTACACGCACGTTCCTGCTCTGTCAGGAGCAAGTGCGCTGGCGGACATTTCGGCTGCCGGGCACGCTCTCAGTGATGTGGCAGGTGCCCCCTAATCCCCTTAAAGCGGCCGCTGTACAGCTACGGCAATTGGCGCAGGGGAGCCATTCTTCTGCTGTTAATAAATGGCGGGCAGTCTGGAAGCGGTTAAAGCAGTTGTCTACCCCTTCAGCACATCTTTACCTACAGGTATAATAAGGCTTACCAGTAGGTAAAATTAATATCTCCTAAACCTGTACGGTTTAGGAGATGCTGTATTCACCTTGCATGCAGCTGCTGACGTGGATGCTACCAGAAAATCAGAGCTCCTTGCCGAAAAAGAATACACCCATGCGCATGCGTGGGAGTGATGTCATCAAGCCTCTGGCCACTCACAGTGCTAGAGCCGCAAACTCAGAAAAATTGCAGAGGTAAAATGTCAGGTCCCTCGGGAGTGACCGGGAGACGGCGCAGGGGCTGTGTTTTAAGGCATTTCATAATGTGCTAGTATGCAGTGAATACTAGCTCATTATGACTTTACATTAGACCCCTTTCACACTGAGCCGCCCATAGCATCGGCGGTAAAACTCCTCTATTTTTACCGCCGATGCTATGGGCAGATTTGCGCCGCATTTCCGCCGCTAGCGGGGCACTTTAACCCCCGCTAGCGGCCGAGAAAGGGTTAAAACCGCCCGCAATGTGCTGCTGAAGCAGCGCATTGCGGGCAGTATAGCCGCGCTGTCCCATTGATTTTAATGGGCAGAAGCGGTGGAATAGCGGTAAACACACCGCTCCTTCACCGCTCCAAAGATGCAGCTAGCAGGACTTTTTTTACCGTCCTGCTAGCACAACGCTCCAGTGTGAAAGCCCTCTGGCTTTCACACTGGAGACAATGGAGCAGCTGTTTGAGGGCGGATTGCAGGAGCTATTTTTAATGCTATAGCGCCTGCAATACAGTGTGAAAGGGGTCTTATAGTTTTTTTTTTTTCTCTTGATGTACAACCGCTTTAAAATAATTTAAACCCAAGTGGCTTTATACAGTATACCAAAGTAGGATAAAAATCAAGCTCACTGGTATAAAAACAGGAGTCACAAGAGATATAGTAATTGTCTCCTTTCTCCTAGTATCCGTAAGTAAAGCCCTCAGTTAACCTATTATTGGCCTTCCATATCCCTGGAATAAATGCTAAAGGATTTGATCTCAGTATTTTTCCGATAGTATTATTGCTAATAGGACTGAAAAGCTATGTGAGGTGAGCTGTGCCTCTCAACTCCCTTTTCCATCCTAACATGAGTGAGAGAGAAAATGGAATAAAAAATAACTCAGGGTGTCCAGGAAACGACACTACTCCAAAGGGCAACATATATTTCTTTCTCATCTAGGAAAAAGGAAGAAATGATGACTTATAACAAACAAGACGTTTTGTCTTTTTTTCTTTATTTTTCTTTTTGTTTCGTTGGTTTTGACTTCTATGTTAAAGCCTCTCGTTTGTACTTTCCTGTTTATAGAAGGTCCAACCTTACTTGAATGATAAATCTTACTCATTTACTGACAAGTACTCTGTAAGCATATCTAAGCCATAAAAGTTCTGTAATATTTCAACATAATATGAATGACTACTCTACTATTGTCAACACTTGAATGATGTCAATGCTTTTTGTGCCTTATTAAATGGTAAATCTTAAACAATTGAAAGGGAAAAAAGGAAGAAAAATGTTAACTCTTCTTGTGGAAACTCTTGAATAGTTACACGGTCCATAATTTTTTAGTTTTACATAAAAGTGACTGTCACTTGAGTAAAAAAAAAGTATCTAAAATGTCATATTTGAAAATAATCTTGCAAATCTCTCTTCGTAAATTTAGATCAAAATGTATTCTGCTACATTTCTTTGGTAAACAAAATAATGTATATTTATTTTGTGAACAGTTCTAGAATCTACAAACTATGGTGTATATATATATATATATATATATATATATATATACAGGTCCTTCTCAAAAAATTAGCATATTGTGATAAAGTTCATTATTTTCTGTAATGTACTGATAAACATTAGACTTTCATATATTTTAGATTCATTACACACAACTGAAGTAGTTCAAGCCTTTTCTTGTTTTAATATTGATGATTTTGGCATACAGCTCATGAAAACCCAAAAATCCTATCTCAAAAAATTAGCATATTTCATCCGACCAATAAAAGAAAAGTGTTTTTAATACAAAAAAAGTCAACCTTCAAATAATTATGTTCAGTTATGCACTCAATACTTGGTTGGGAATCCTTTTGCAGAAATGACTGCTTCAATGCGGCGTGGCATGGAGGCAACCAGCCTGTGGCACTGCTGAGGTGTTATGGAGGCCCAGGATGCTTCGATAGCGGCCTTAAGCTCATCCAGAGTGTTGGGTCTTGTGTCTCTCAACTTTCTCTTCCCAATATCCCACAGATTCTCTATGGGGTTCAGGTCAGGAGAGTTGGCAGGCCAATTGAGCACAGTAATACCATGGTCAGTAAACCATTTACCAGTGGTTTTGGCACTGTGAGCAGGTGCCAGGTCGTGCTGAAAAATGAAATCTTCATCTCCATAAAGCTTTTCAGCAGATGGAAGCATGAAGTGCTCCAAAATCTCCTGATAGCTAGCTGCATTGACCCTGCCCTTGATAAAACACAGTGGACCAACACCAGCAGCTGACATGGCACCCCAGACCATCACTGACTGTGGGTACTTGACACTGGACTTCAGGCATTTTGGCATTTCCCTCTCCCCAGTCTTCCTCCAGACTCTGGCACCTTGATTTCTGAATGTACTTTGGACCACTGAGCAACAGTCCAGTGCTGCTTCTCTGTAGCCCAGGTCAGGCGCTTCTGCTGCTGTTTCTGGTTCAAAAGTGGCTTGACCTGGGGAATGCGGCACCTGTAGCCCATTTCCTGCACACGCCTGTTCACAGTGGCTCTGGATGTTTCTACTCCAGACTCAGTCCACTGCTTCCGCAGGTCCTCCAAGGTCTGGAATCGGTCCTTCTCCACAATCTTCTTCAGGGTCCGGTCACCTCTTCTCATTGTGCAGCGTTTTCTGCCACACTTTTTCCTTCCCACAGACTTCCCACTGAGGTGCCTTGATACAGCACTCTGGGAACAGCCTATTCGTTCAGAAATTTCTTTCTGTGTCTTACCCTCTTGCTTGAGGGTGTCAATGATGGCCTTCTGGACAGCAGTCAGGTCGGCAGTCTTACCCATGATTGCTGTTTTGAGTAATGAACCAGGCTGGGAGTTTTTAAAAGCCTCAGGAATCTTTTGCAGGTGTTTAGAGTTAATTAGTTGATTCAGATGATTAGGTTAATAGCTCGTTTAGAGAACCTTTTCATGATATGCTAATTTTTTGAGATAGGAATTTTGGGTTGTCATGAGCTGTATGCCAAAATCATCAATATTAAAACAAGAAAAGGCTTGAACTACTTCAAGTTGTGTTTAACGAATCTAAAATATATGAAAGTCTAATGTTTATCAGTACATTACAGAAAATAATGAACTTTATCACAATATGCTAATTTTTTGAGAAGGACCTGTATATATATATATTTGAAAATCTTAATGTACTGGCTCATTTTTTGATTCCCTTGAATGCCAGGACAGTACAAATACACCCAGGATGCATTAAGGTGAAAAAACATGAGGGTTTACAACCCCTTTAAGGTCTATATTGTACAGCAGGGAATGAAAACCCAGCAACGGCATTAATGTTTCATTTTGCAATATACTCCAGTAACATATGCTTGCACATTTATAAAAAGCTGGTGTAATAGCTATTTCAACCCACTTACAAGTATGAATAGACACTAAGCGATTAGATCCATAGTTGATTGATTCTTAGAAAGAAAATAAACAGATGGTTTTATGTTAAGAGCTCACTCGCCCAAAGTTCTACATAGAACAAACTACTCAGGATCAGGAACATACTGTACAATTCTGCAGCAAAATAAATATTGTGCCTGTAGGTATTGTTTCTTTTGTTGATACAGTTCTTTTTTAAAGGCACCCGTTGACCTTAACCACTTGCCTACTGTGCACTTTCACCCCCTTCCTGCCCAGACTGTTTTTAGCTTTCAGTGTTGTCACACTTTAAAGGACAATTGCATTGTACCTATAAGATTTATTTGGGTGGTATTTAATCACCACTGGGTTTTTAATTTTCTAAAATTTGCTAAACTAAAAAAAAAAAAAACATGGAAAAAATGTATTTTGTTTTTGCTATAAAATTTAGGAAAAATGTATTTTTTCTTTCACCGATATGCTCTTATGAGGCTGCAATGATGGGCACTGATAGACTCCACTGATGGTCACTCAGTCTGCACTGCTACACTGATGGGCACTGATGAGGCTACACTAATGAGCCCGAACTGATGAGGTGCCACGGATGGGCACTGATGAGGCTGCACTGATAGGCATTGGAAGGCAGTACTGATGGACACTAATAAGCTGCACTTATTGGTAATGATTGACATTGATGGGGCTGCACTGATAATCAAGGCAATGATGATCAGTGCCCTAAATATCAGTGTAAATGTGTGCTGTCACAGGATTGCCAGTTATCGACTTTCCTTTACAAAAAGTGACAGCACTAAGGCATTTGTTTACATGGGACCAGCTGCTATTGGACAAAGCTGATCACATGGTAATGGGCTGCTGTGATTGGCCCTTTACCTCGATCTGTGATCAGCTGTGTCCAAAGTATCACACCCAATGCGCATCGGGACGGGGTTCAGGGAGGACGTCAATAGATGCCTTCCAAGAACTGGTAGACCCCCACTGTAGTCTTTTGGCTATATCACAGTTGGAAAATGGTTAATGGCAACTAGGGATGAGCTCGGTGTTCGAGTAGAACGCATGTTCGATTCGAACATCGTCTGTTCGCCGAATTGCGAACATTATGGGCCGTTCGCGCAAAATTCGTGTGACGCGAACGGCCCACAATGCACTGCACCATCGCACTGCATTTCCGGCGCTGTGATTGGCCAAGCATGCACTGTGACCCCGCATGCTTGGCCAATCACAGCGCCGGCAGCGAGGAGAGCCATAATTGGATGCCTGTGGCCAATCATAGCTCAGGGGGGGTTTAGTACACGCCCCACACTATAAAAGGCCGCCAGCGCGGCGGCCTCGTGCAGTGTGTTCCGGCGTGTAGGGAAAGAGATACATAGGCAGGGACAGTGTGTTCTATGTTCTATTCTTTTCTCAGGCATCTGCAGGAGTTAGTGGGTGTTGTGTGCCTCCAGCACAGTATACACCTGGATCTACACTTTATTGCTGTTCTCTAAGCTAGATAGGCAGGCAGGGAAAGAGATACATAGGCAGGGACAGTGTGTTCTATGTTCTATTCTTTTCTCAGGCATCTGCAGGAGTTAGTGGGTGTTGTGTGCCCCCAGCACAGTATACACCCGTATATACCCGTCATTGCTGTTCTCTAATATAGGCATCTGCAGGAGTTAGTGGCAAAGTATACACCTGTATATACCCATCATTGCTGTTCTCTAATAAAGGCATCTGCAGGAGTTAGTGGCACAGTATACACCTGTATATACCCGTCATTGCTGTTCTCTAATACAGGCATCTGCAGGAGTTAGTGGCACGGTGTACACCTGTATATACCCGTCATTGCTGTTCTATAATACAGGCATCTGCAGGAGTTAGTGGCACAGTGTACACCTGTATATACCCGTCATTGCTGTTCTCTAATACAGGCATCTGCAGGAGTTAGTGGCACAGTATACACCTGTATATACCCGTCATTGCTGTTCTCTAATACAGGCATCTGCAGGAGTTAGTGGCACAGTGTACACCTGTTTATACTCGTCATTGCTGTTCTCTAATACAGGAATCTGCAGGAGTTAGTGGCACAGTATACACCTGTATATACCCGTGGTTGCTGTTCTCTAATAAAGGCATCTGCTGGAGTTAGTGGGTGTTGTGTGCCTCCAGCACAATATACACTACCCAATTGCTGGTTTTCCCATCTCCCTGCAGGCTATTACTATGTCTGGAAGGCCAACAAAGAGAGGCAGACAGTCACGAGCCAATAAAAGAGGGCAAGCAGGCTCTGTCTGGGGGCAACAGTGCTGGTCGTGCATTGTCATCAGCACGTGGCCATGGGACACGCTTGTCCTTATTTTCAGCAGCTGGACGTGTTGAGCCGCATCATGCCGAAGACTTGGTAGAGTGGATGACCAAGCCCTCCTCATCCTCCTCATCCTCTCTCACCCAGGCTCAGGGTACTGGCAAAGCAGCTGCCAAAGCGTCCTCTTCCCTCGTATCAATGTCATCATCAGTCACTCCTTCCCTAGACCCACCATGTCTTCCTGAGGAGTCCCCCGAACTGTTTGAGCACAGTGTTGGGTACATGCTCCAAGAGGATTCCCAGCGTTTTGAAAGGTCTGATGATGATACACAGCTAGAGGAAGGCAGTAGCGTGAGCGCAGAGAGAGGGGATGCTCAAGAAGGACAGCAATCTGGCAGTCATGTTCCAGTATCCTGCGGCATACTGCCAGATTGGCTCCAGTGATGAGGAGGAAGGGGATGATGAGGTCACTGACTCCACGTGGGTGCCTGATAGGAGAGAGGAGGAGGAGGAGGAGGAGGATGAGGAGGAGGCACATCTCCAACGAGGCAGGATGCCCTCCGGGGGCCAGTGTAAGGGCAGCACACCGACTGAATCACACCGCAGAGCTACGCCTGTGCAGGGCGCTGCCTCTGCCTGTTATTCCAAAAGTTCTTTGGTGTGGGCCTTTTTTGAGTCGAGTGCATCAGATCGCACCGCTGCTATTTGCAACATATGTCTCAAGCGTATCTCGCGTGGCCAAAACATCAGCCGCTTGGGCACCACTTGCTTGACTAGACATATGCTGACCTGCCATGCAGCTCGTTGGCAAGCGTACCTTAAAGACCCACACCAAAGAACAAAGCGGACCTCTCCTTGCTCCTCATCAGCTGGGATCTCCAACCCCACTATACCTTCAGTCCTCTCTGAAACCTGCACTGAGAGGAATGAAGGTGTAGAATTAGGTGTGTCACAGCCAAGTACTTGCGGGCACTCTGCTAGCAGTACACTGACGTCCGATTGTAGCAGGCAAATTTTCCTGCCCCAGCTGCTGGACCGTCAAAAGAAGTTCACTCCCAGCCATCCACATGCCCAGCGGTTGAATGCTAGCTTGGCTAAATTGCTAGCAATTCAACTGCTGCCTTTTCAGTTGGTAGACTTGGCCCCCTTCCGTGAGTTTATGCAATGTGCGGTTCCTCAGTGGCAGGTTCCCAAACGCCACTTTTTCTCACAGAAGGCGATTCCGGCTCTCTACCGGCATGTGGAAGGCAATGTCCATGCCTCGCTGGACAGGCCGGTCAGCGGTAAGGTGCATATTACCGCTGACTCATGATCCAGCAGGCATGGACAGGAACGTTACCTTTCTTTCACGGCCCATTGGGTCACTCTTTTGGCAGCTGGGAAGGATGCAGGACAAGGTGCAGTAGGGTTGGAGGTTGTTCCGCCGCCACGCCTCCAAAATGCTACTACTGGTTGTGACACACCTCTCTCCTCCACCCCCTCTTCTTCCTCCATGGCCTCTTCCTGTGCTTTGTCCTCGGAACCAGCGGTGCTTCAAGGGGCTTCGCAAGTACGCAGGCAAAAAGATGCCATGCCGTGCTTGCGCTGGTGTGTTTGGGGGACAGGAGCCACACTGGGGCAGAGGTTCTGTCAGCTCTGCAGGGGCAGGCCAAGAGGTGGTTGACGCCACGCCAGCTTAAGCCAGGAATGGTGGTTTGCGACAATGGCACCAACCTCCTCTCCGCCCTCCGACAGGGACAACTGACCCATGTGCCCTGTGTAGCTCACGTCCTTAACCTGGTGGTGCAGCGGTTCTTGGGCAGGTACCCGGGCTCACAGGATGTCCTGAGGCAGGCCAGGAAAGTCTGTGCATTTCCGCAGATCATATAATGCCAGTGCTCGGCTGGCTGAGTTGCAAAAGGAGTTGAACCTGCCCAAGAACCGCCTTATATGTGACATGCCCACCAGGTGGAACTCAACGTTGGCCATGCTGCAGCGGCTGCACACGCAGCAGAGGGCCATCAATGAGTACCTGTGCGACTACGGCACCAGGACAGGGTCAGGGGAGCTCGGGTTTTTTTCACCACGCCAGTGGGGCATGATCAGGGATGCATGCACTGTCCTGGCACCTTTGAGAAGGCCACGAGGATGGTGAGCAGTGACAGTGCATGCATCAGTGACACTGTACCTCTTGTCCACCTGTTGGAGCATACGCTGCGTGGAATAATGGACAGGGCACTTGAGGCAGAACAGAGGCAGGAAGACAAGGACTTCCTTGCCTCTGACGGCCCCCTTTACCCAGACAGTGTTCCTTCAGTCCCACCCATCGCACAGGAAGAGGAGGAGGAGGATTGTGTCAGCATGGAGGTGGAGCCTGGCACTCTGCATCAACAGCAGCAGTCTTTTAGGGATGATTTACAGTCCCAAGAAACCAGTGGACTTGTACGTGGCTGGGAGGAGGTGGCTGCGGATCATGTTGTTCTTAGTGACCAAGAGGACTCCGGACCGAATGCCTCAGCTAACCTACGCTGCATGGCCTCCCTGATTCTGCAAAGTCTGCGGAAGGATCCTCGTATTCTTCGGATCAAGAAGAGGGACCATTACTGGCTGGCCACTCTCCTTGATCCACAGTACAAGGGTAAGGTTGCGGACCTTATCTTACCGTCGCAGAGGGAGCAGAGGATGAGACATCTCCGGGAGGCCTTGCAGAAAGGTCTGTGCAACGCGTTCCCAGAGACTGGGAGGTTACAAACTCCTGGTCCTGGACAACGAGTTGCTGAGGCTTCGGTCAGTCAAAGAAGGAGCGGTGGGGAAGGTGGCCGTCTGACCGATGCGTTCAGACAATTTTTTAGTCCGCAGCTCCAAGGTATGATCGGTTCCAGCAACCATCACCAGTGGCTAAGGCCCAATTTTTCAGCCCCTGTTTAACAGGGGCATGTAATTACAGTTTTTGATGCAATACTTTGCAACAGGGCTCATTGCTGTGCTCCAAGTACAGTATCTGTGAGGGGTTGCAGTGTTGTGGCACCAGTGCCTAAGGCCCAATTTTCAGACCCTGTTCAACAGGGGCATGTAATTACAATTCTTGATCTAATAATTCACAGCAGGGTCCATTCCTGCGCCCACCAAGAGTAACTGTGAGGGCTTACAGTGTTGTGGCAACACCACCAAAGGCCCAATTTTTCTGCCCCTCTTCAACAGGGGCATGCAATTACAATTCTTGATCTAATAATTTACAGTAGGGCCCATTCATGCGCCCACCAAGAGTAACTGAGGGCTGACAGTGTTGTAGCACCAGCACCACCAAAGGCCCAATTTTTCCTACCACTGTTCAACAATGGCATGTAATTACAATTCCTGATATAATAGTTCACAGCAGGGTGTTCCAGTGCCCACCAAGAGTAACTGTGAGGGCTTACAGTGTTGTGGCAACACCGACACCTAAGGGGCAAATTTCTGCAGAGTATATACGGCAGGCCCCTACTTTCAAGCATCCAACTTACAAACGACTCCTACTTGCAAACGGAAGGAGACAACAGGAAGTGAGAGAAAATCTACCCCTAGGAAAGCAAATTCTCTCCTGTAAAAGTTAATATGGGAAAAAGGTGTCTCCTCTCTACTGATGCTTTATCACCAATCCTTGTTTCAATAAAAACCCCACTTTTCCAAAAACATTTGTCATTGGGACGGAAAGTGAGGTGAAATGTTCTGAACAGGTGCACAGACAGCAAAACAAATGTTACAGGGGTAATAACCCTTCCCTATGTTCTCCAAAAAGCTTAAAAATATATTTTTTGGGCTAGAGCTACACTTAAAAAATGTACCTGTTCCAAATTAGAAAAAGATTCTACTTAAGAACAAACCTACAGTACCTGCCTTGTTTGAACCACCTGTATACTGCTGTTCAGAGTATATAGGGCCTTTTTTTAATTTTGGGTGCGGGGTTCCCCTTAATATCCATACAAGTGGGGTGGGGGGGTACCCATGCCATTTTTCTCAATGATTTTCATCCATATTGCCGGGACCAGACATTACATTAAAGCCGCAAGCAGTTTTAAATGACCATTTTTTTCCTTTAGAAATGTCATTTTGTGCAGGGACAGTTCTAAACACGGGAAACACGTGGCACTTCACAAGCATACTTTAGACACCCCCTAGGTACGATATTTAAAGGAATATTTCCCTTTTTTTTCACTTTATGCATCATTAATGACTGCTCCCAAAAAAACTGCCTTTTTAAAAACTTTTTTTTGCATTGATACATGTCCCCTAGGGCAGAACCCGGGTCTCCAAACCCTTTTTAGGACAATGACTTGCATATTAGCCGTTATAATTAGCACTTTTGATTTCGAACGTTCGCATCCATTGTATTTAATAGGGTTCTAAAGTTCCCGCAAACTTTCGGTCCGTTCGTAAGTTCTGGTGCGAACCGAACCGGGGGTGTTCGGCTCATCTCTAATGGCAACCTGTGCTGGGAGAAATACAGAGGAAGTCATTGCTGACCTCAAGAAAATGTTAGATGCTTGGCTGTCCCTGGTTGCAAAACCTTTTGAGACACTAACCTTTAAGTACCCAGATCAGGGGTAATTAGACTTATAGTATGTATGTAAAAGTATGTAGGTAAATAAGTCAGTGATTCACAAAGTACTGAAGGCAAAGAATTAGCATGGCTTAAAAAAAT
Organism: Rana muscosa; assembly: GCA_029206835.1. NCBI lineage: Eukaryota > Metazoa > Chordata > Amphibia > Anura > Ranidae > Rana > Rana muscosa. The sequence goes on along the minus strand of CM055121.1, from coordinate 812,956,364 downwards.
ACAATGCAAAGAGCAATGGGGAAATTAAATCATAGTACGCAAATTAAATCATAGTAACCAAATCTCAGCTTGCCAAAGCTGTATCAGCGATAGATGAACTTTGAATGAATGCAATTATTTGAACATTACTGGGATGCTCGATTTGCACTTTAGAAACCCATGTAATGCATATAAACATTTGAAAAGAGGATGGGCTTCAGTGCCTACCCGCATCCATGGGTGGCAAAGGATTCTGTGCAGAGAGCATGCTCACTGCACACTCAAAGGCCGAGCTGTCAAGACAGTGGCTCCTAATCAATAATAGACCAGAAGCCAAGACTGGCTCCTGATCATGTGACCACTGTGACAGCCAATCACAGTGATCGTGTGATCAGGCAGACCTTTCTGCCATCCCTGGATGTAATAGCCCAGTTAAAGTGATGCAGAGGCTGAGTGGGAAGACGTTAATTAAATATGAAGATTGAAAGTGCAACTGGTGTCTCATACCTTTTGTCTTTTTATAGTCCTCTGGTGCCTTGTGCTTTTTTATCGCCATCTGTGCCATAGTTAGGGAGATTCACCCGCTATATTGGTCCTGTTTAACATTATCCTCAGTGAAAGTGAGTTAAGTTTTCTGCTTCCACCGTTAATATGTTTTGATTGACCAGGCCTCACTGAATGACAATGAGAAGTTTTAACTACCAGTTGCAATAGAAAATAAATATTCCATTCTCCGGCAGGTAGCAACATTTTTTTCACTTTAATTTGTTTTTCAGAGTTTAAGGCATGCAAAACTATTTCTTCAGCAATGTAGCACCTATCATCTCCCAGCTATTAACCTTTTTACCACTGCAAACTTCATTTTCCACTTACGCTTTTTGTTCAATGTGCTACGTGCATGCAAATTTGTCAGCCAGAACACTTACCCTGGTGTTATAAATGACTCCAGAAAAGCCAGGACACACAGACTGAAGAAGAAAGTTGAATATCAACACTTACAGACCAGCCGTCGTCGTTATACTCCGGTACTTTGACGTGGAATACCGATGTTATGGCAGATAAAATGCGGGCGGCAAGCTTTCAGATAAAAGTGGTCTCTGCGGCAGATTCCCTGCAAAATTACTTTTATCAGCGGCAGAAGAGGTGCGCCCCTCCCGTCGCGCTCCGGTTGTCTCCACCGCTTACCAGAGCCATCGGTAGCGACGGAGACGATCCTATCCCCTCACAGGCCTGGGAAAGATGGCCCCCACTCGGCTTCATAACATTGGGTGACGGAAGCGACGTTAAACAGCACTTCCACCCAATGGTCTTAAAGGGGATTTTTTTTTTTTGTTCAAAAGAAATTTTTTTCATTTAGTTTATTGCATTTAAGTGTTAAGCCCCGTACACACGGTCGGACTTTTGGCCAACAAACTTCATTTTGAGCAAGTTGGACCAACAATCCGACCGTGTGTACGCTCCATCAGACAAACTTTTTTCGTTTGGTTTTGGATTTCATCGGACAAAAGTTGGGTCTGCAAACGGACAAACTTTTGTCCAACAAAAGTTTGATGGAGCAAAGTCCGACCGTGTGTACAGATAACCATCGGACTTTAGTCCGATGGACAAAACAACTAATGTTAAAATCAACCAACAATAGCAGAAGTTGACCAAAGGGTGGCAGTAAAGATCAGAAAAGAGCAGAAAAAACACGTGATGTTGTAAGAAGTTTTAAGAAAGTTTGCAGAAAAGTCAGAGCGTGTGTATGCTATGGGTGTTCCCAACCAACTCCATTCAGACAAAAAAACACGGAAAAGTCCGATGGAAGTCCGACCGTGTGTACGAGGCTTAAGGCTTCATGTACATGGGACGTTGTTCAACCTCTCCTGAACAAATTAACTTGACAGCTAGAAACCAGTGTCTGGTCAACTCCTAGCTCTTATAGCGAGGGAGCAGCGGGAATCCGCCAGTATCTTAGCGATAAAAACAGAAGACGGGGAGACACATACCCTTAGTACTGAAATTTTAGATAACTTCCAGAGGTTTTATAAGGACCTATACTCGTCTAAAACTAGTTATACTCCAACAGATCTGGCTATGTTTTTACAAACATGCTCAATTCCACAGCTATCTGAGGCTGATAGGGAAATGCTAAACTCCCCAATAACAGTGAAAGAACTTTCAGAGGCATTGGAGGGGATACCACACCATAAATCACCAGGACCGGACGGGTTGCCGGTTGAGGTGTACTTACACTATGGGGAGGAACTTCTCCCCCCTCTGCTACAAGCGATAGAGGAGGCGATGGAAGTGGGCTCCTTGCCAGACAGTATGCAGGAGGCAATAATAATAGTACTCCCAAAACCGGGGAAGGACAAGCTTTTGTTGGACTCATACCGCCCAATCTCTCTATTGAATGTAGATGTGAAGCTTCTGGCCGGCATTTTGGCTAAGAGGCTATCTCTGGTAATTGGCAAACTGGTACACTATGACCAGTCTGGTTTTATACCCACACGTTCCACTGCGGATAATATCAGGCGATTATATATGAATCTACAGACGCCGGTGGACAATCCGGGGGGTAGGGCCATTCTGTCACTGGACGCCGCAAAGGCGTTTGACAGTGTGGAATGGCCCTACCTACTGGAGATCCTGGATAGATTTGGACTGGGGGACGGGTTCATAAAATGGGTAAAGGTGCTGTACTCCAGACCCAGGGCTAGAATCCGAATTAACAACAAAATATCCCCCCCCATTTGAGTTAGATAGAGGTACCCGCCAGGGGTGCCCATTGTCCCCACTGCTGTTCACTTTGGCGGTAGAACCTTTGGCTATATTGATCCGCAATGATCCGGAAGTGATAGGATTCCGTAGGGGCCAGAGGAAAGAAAAAATATCCCTATATGCGGACGATGCACTTATTTATTTAGGAGACACTGCCGCCTCGTTGCGAGCAGCGATACGGACAATCGAGGACTTCGGAGGCTTTTCAGGGTTCACCATCAACTGGTCAAAATCAATTTTAATGCCTATAGATCAGGGGGTGGAGCAGTTGCCAGAGGGGGCGGAACAAATAGTCATAGCAAAAAGCTTTAAATAGCTGGGAGTGGTGGTAACACCGGAACCAGCGGAGTATATTCAGTTAAATTTGGGCCCACTGTTGGAAAGACAGAAAGTGAAATGCAATAGTTGGTGTAAGCTTCCACTGTCAGTAGTGGGATGGGCAAACTTAATAAAAATGGTGTGGGCTCCGCAGTTATTGTATGTATTCCACAACTCCCCCATGTGGATCACTAATAAGTGGTTCAAAAAGATTGACACATTGATGAGGGAGCTAATATGGAAAAAAAAAACAGCCAGGATTAGCCTAGCTACCCTGCAATACGGGAAGGAGAGAGGAGGATTGGCAATACCCCACTCCAAAATGTACTTTCTGGCCTCACAGCTCCAGCAGTTGACAGGATGGGGACGGGTGGGGAAGGAAGACCCGATTAGCAAAATGGTGACTGCCTCGGACCCAACATTGGTAGCGGCCTCCCATATGGAAATTGATCTGCTGAGTATACCGGACTCGGCACCCATATGTGTTCTTCTTAAAAGAGTGTGGGGGGAGACCCGAAAAGCCATGAAGATAAAAGGCGTGCTGCCCTTCACCCCGATATGGTGCAATCAGAGATACCCAGAGGTGCAGAAATTACAGGGATTCACCCCATGGAGAGAGAGAGAGGGATTTGGTTCTTTACACAACTATATGAAGGGGGGGAGATGAAGACCTATGAACAGCTGAGTCAGGAATTTCAGTTAAGCCCCAAGGGATTTTATCAATATCTCCAGTTGCGCCATGCCCTACAGATACAACAAACAACACAATCTATGATAGTGGAATCATAATCTATGCTGCGGGAAGTCCTTGGGGCAGACACCCGGAAGGGATTAATCTCTAAAATATACGGGAAATTGTTGTCCTCTGTCCAGGACCACACCTCATTGAGAAGCCGAAGTAAATGGGTAGAAGACATCGGGACATAGACGGGAATCAGTGGGAAATGGCACTCAACTCCATCCCAGTGGTATCAGTATCGGCATCACAGAGACTATCACAACTATTTATCCTGCACAGGGCATACAGAACAACAGAGCAGCTATATAGATGGGGAGGAAGAGATTCCCCTCTGTGCCCGAAATGTAAAGTACAGAGGGGGGATTTCATACATCTAATCTGGAAATGCCCAAAACTCCATAGGTATTGGGAGGAAGTCTCCCAATGCATTACGAGAGTAGCTCAGGTACCCGTGCCCTTAAACCCCCTAGTATATTTGTTGGGAGCCATTGATACAGAAATGTTCCAAAGAGGAACATACTGTATGCTGACCAGACTAATGTATATGGCTAGAAAACTCATTGCAAAATACTGGATGGCCCCAGAGGATTTCTGCTGTAAATTCAACGCTCCTAAGGGAACGGTTGTCGTACAGTCGAAGGGGAGAAGTGGGCAAATTCAATACTATATGGAAAACATGGCTGGGGGACATCAACCTAGCGCCACCTCAACTAGTTGTGGAAAGACTCCAGATATAAAAAATAGAGGGGTGGCAAGAGAGGAGGGAAGGGGTAAAAGAAAAAAAGGGAAGGGAGAAAGAGAAAGAGGAAAGGAAATGAACGTTGGTAACGGTGGAGGAAATGTGCTGAGAAGAGCAGATACAAGGCGGAAAGGGGTAAAGATGTAGCGGGGGGTGGGGGGATGGGGAAAAAGGGAAAAAAAAAGAAAGAATATAGTAAGAGCTACAGTAGTTACAATAGTATTTATATGTGGATAGGCAACTAAAGGAAAGAGGAAGGAAAACAAGGAGAAAAAGAAAATTGTATTATGTCTCAGCGGATAAAATGTAATAAGTGTTTGTAATGTATGAATAACTTTTTTTTTCTAAATAAAAAGAAGCAAATATAAAGAAACCAGTGTCTAAAAACGGCCGTTTAGCCGCGTTTGAAAAAAAATATATATTTTTTTGGGTTAAAGTGAAAAACGTCTAAACGGAAGTAATGAAAAGGGTGACTCAAACAGAACAGGATTATATTAGGGATCCCATAGAATAAAAGCGTTTGGCATGGCAGGAGGCCCAGGAAGTTCATAAAAGTTTAGCTTTAACTAAAGCAGAAATTAGTAGATTTTTTCAAAAACAAAAACATTATGAGATGGGGGAACAGGTGGGACGTATGCTGGCAGTTATAGCTCAGGCACAAGAAGGCCCGATTACTGTTACAGCAGTTAAAAATCTTGAAGGTGAGGTGAAGTATGATACAAGTAGTATTCAGAAGATATTTGTTGACTTCTACACCTCACTCTATGAGTCTAATGCCGCGTACACACAACCATTTTTAATGATGAGAAAAATGCAATTTTTTAAAATGGTCATTAAAAATGATCGTGTGTGGGCTTCAGAGCATTTTTCACAACGTGAAAAATGGCCTTGAAAAAATTGGAACATGCTCTAATTTTTCTCGTCGTTTTTCACATTGTCGTTTTTCTCGTCATGAAAAACGGCCGTGTGTAGGCTTTAACGACGTGAAAAAAAATGTGCATGCTCAGAATCAAGTATGAGATGGGAGCGCTCGTTCTGGTAAAACTAGCATTCGTAATGGAGATAGCACATTCGTCACGCTGTAACGGACTGAAAAGCACGAGGCTGAAAAGCGCGAATCGTCTCTCAACAAACTTTACTCACATGAAGGGTGGCGCCGTCCGAATGGAACTTCCCCTTTATAGTGCCGTCGTACGTGTTGTACGTCACCGCGCTTTACTCAAGCATTTTTTTCCACGATAGTGTGTAGGCAAGGCAGGCTTGAGAAGAATCACGTCGAGAAAAATGCAGTTTTTTTCAATGACATTAAAAACGGTCGTGTGTACGCGGCATAAGGTGTCAAACCCTACTAACCAAGCTAAACAATTTTTGGATAAATTGGTTCTTCCAAAACTTAAATTAGAAGATCGAGAAGCACTCGATAGTCCCATATCCCTGGAAGAATTAAGTCTAGCCGTTTCAGAAACTCATAATAATAAAGCACCAGGGTTGGATGGACTACCGACAGAGATATATAAAAAAAATTGATAACATTTTATTACCAGAACTCCTAGAGGTACTAAATAAGGCGTATGGAAAACAAATACTTCCAGAATCGATGCAGGAAACAATAGTAATAGTGATTCCAAAACAGGGTAAGGACCCAATGTTGCCTGAATCATATCGTCCTATATCCCTCCTTACCTCAGATGTTAAGATTTTGGCCAGGGTTCTTGCACATAGGTTATCAAAATACATTAGTAGTTTGATACATGAAGATCAAACGGGTTTTATTCCAAAGAGAGCAGCCGTAACAAACATTTGCAGATTATTTTTGAATTTGCAATTGCCTATGGAAAATAGGGGATCTAGAGCAATATTATGCTTAGATGCCCAAAAAGCCTTTGATATGGTGGAGTGGGAATATTTATGGACTGTATTGGAGGCTTTTGGAATAGGTACGGGTTTTTTAAAATGGGTGAAAATATTATACAGGGACCCTAAAGCAAGGGTAAGAATTAATAAAACACTATCCAGCCCGTTTACCTTATCTAGAGGGACAAGGCAGGGTTGCCCCCTATCGCCATTACTGTTCGCTATAGCAGTAGAGACCCTTGCCCTTGCCATTAGACAATCAACCAAAATAGTCGGGTTTTGTCGGGCAGGAAGAGAGGATAAAGTGGCCCTTTATGCAGATGACGCTCTTATTTTCCTGGGGGATACCTCAAACTCATTATCTAAACTTATGAGCCTTATCTCCATATTTGGGCTATTTTCGGGCTTCCAGATTAACTGGGATAAATCCATACTATTACCATTAGATGAGCTAAAAATCCCATTATTAAACCAAGCCTCTAAAATCCAAATTAAGGACACTATTATATTTGAGGATAGAGATTTCTCGGGATGTAAAAGACTATATTAATTTGAATTTGAAACCATTATTAGCAAAATTCAAAGACAAATGCCGAAGTTGGTGTAAGTTACCTCTGACGGTGATAGGAAGAGCAAATCTTATCAAAATGATTTGGGCTCCGCAATTACTTTATTTGTTTAATAATTCACCCGTATGGATTACAGCTTTTTGGTTTAGAAAAATAGAATCTCTCTTTAGAGAGTTGATTTGGAGGAATAAACGACCACGTATAAAGTTAACAACGTTAATGTTAAATAAGGAAGAGGGAGGTCTCGCAATCCCCCATACCAAAAATTACTTCTTAGCCTCACAAATACAACATTTTAGTGGATGGACAAAAGTATTACATTCTGATCCTATACAGAATCTGCTATTATCAGTTTATGAAGTTTATCCACTAATTTATTTATTAGAATCGAGAAATCAATTGTGCGATAAAGGATTCCATACGGGTAAATTATTTGACATGGTATGGCAGGAAATGAGGAAAATTACTGAAGTAAAGGGATTTACTTCATACACGCCAATTGGAATAATAGTAGATATGTGGAACTGGGGAAATTGGAGGGGTTTGAGTTTTGGAGGCAGAAGGGACTAAGGTATATCCCACAGCTATTTGAGGAAGATGTGATGAAAACCTTTAGTGAATTAAGCAAAGAATATAATATTCCAAATCAAAGATTTTTTCAATTCCTTCAGCTTAGGCATGTGTTAAAAACACAGGGTTGCTTACAGGAATTGAAGTTTAATAAGTCAGTGGTGCTAGCCTTGTTGGATAAGACAGGGCAAAAAAAAAGGGTCTGATATCAAAATTATATGATATATTATTTGATAAATTTAAAAAAACTGTGGATATACCAGCAAGATTAGCCTGGTCAGGGGATATTGGGCCAATTTCAAATGAACAGTGGGCACAGGCACTATCAGTAATACCTCAGGCCTCTCTATCTCCAACACAAAATTTAACACAATTATTTATCCTACATAGGGCACATTACACACCAGAGAAATTATTTAAATGGAAATGTAGAGATACAGACCAATGTCCTAGATGTAAAGGGAGAGTAGCCAATCTAATACACATGTTATGGAGATGCCCTAAACTTCATCGCTATTGGTCTGGGGTGGTATCTATGATTAATAGTGTACTTGAGAGTGGGATGCTCATGGAGCCTGGGGGTTGTCTTTTGGGTATACTGGATGAATCAAGAATCCCAGAGGATTATACTGTTTCAATAAATAGAAGTCTATTCCAGGCTCGTAAGCTTATTGCACAAAAGTGGTTATCACCATACCCACCCACTGTAGAAGCGTGAAAAATACAAGTAAGGGAAACTGTAATTAAAGTGGAGTTCCACCCAATTTTTTTCCTTTTTTTTATTCCACTCCTCACCCCCTTACATGCCACATTTGGCATGTAATTTTTTTTGGGGGGGAGTGGGGGCTTCAGTAGGAGTGGGACTTCCTGTCCCACTTCCTCCTTCCGCCCTGGACTCGCCTAGGCGATATGTCATATCGCCTTGTGGTGGCTCCTCCCTGTAGGCGATCACCTGGGACGTGACAGGTCCCAGGCGATCGCCTGTCCACTCACAGAGCGCTGCGCCGTTCGCGCATGCGCAGTGAGTGCCCGGCCGTGAAGCCGAAAGCTGTCACGGCCGGGTGCCCATACTGTGAATGGACGCGCCGGCGGAGGAAGGGGGAGAGGAGCGGAGCTCCAGGCGGCGCGTCGCTGGACAGTGGAGCAGGTAAGTGTATGTCTATTAAAAGCCAGCAGCTACACTTTTTGTAGCTGCTGACTTTTAATAAACATAAAAAAAGGGTGGAACTCCGCTTTAAGGAAAAGTATACTTTCTTACGCAGAGGTTGCCCAGGGAAATTTTTTAAAATATGGAGAAGGTGGTGTGATATCTTGGAGGTATGAGGGGAGGAGGGATGGGTGAGTAAAGATGGGAAAGGGGGGAGACCATGGGGGCTAGGGGTAAGGGGGATGCAATCTGTGTTTTTTGTTTATTTATTTTTCTTTGTTTTTTTTTTGTTTTTTCTTTTTTCTTTTCTCCTCTCAATGCGGGCTTGGGTTGTATGTTGTATTTGGTGTTTTTGCTGTTTGTATGTAAAAATAAAAATAAAAAGATGATTTGATTTAAGAAAAAAAACAAAACTTCTAAACGAAACGCTGTTAAACACGAGTTGCCGCGTTCAGCGCTTGAAATGCCTCCAAACACATTTTTTTGGGTTCCAGAATAAGCCTCTAAACTCAACTGCCTAGAAACGACTATAAACGACCCTGTGTACATGTACGGATAAGATATCAGGAGAGTTCAGGAGCAGTTGAAAAAAATGCCCAACTGCTCCTAAACGCCCGTTTACCATCAGCAGTGTACATGAGGCCTAAATGTGATATCCGAGTTTTTGACCCCAGATCTCACATTAACCCCTTGCTTACTGGGCACATAAACCCCCTTCCTGCCCAGGCGAAATTTCAGCTTTCGACACTGCGTCACTTTGAATGACAATTGCGCGGTCGTGCGACGTGGCTCGCAAACAAAATTGACGTCCTTTTTTTCCCACAAATAGAGCTTTATTTTGGTGGTATTTGATCACCTCTGCGGTTTTTATTTTTTGCGCTATAAACCAAAAAAGAGCGACAATTTTTTTTTAAAAAACACAATATTTTTGGATTTTTGCTATAATAAATATCCCAATTTTTTTTAAAAAAAACGATTTTTTCCTCAGTTTAGGCCGATACGTATTCTTCTACATATTTTTGGTTAAAAAAAATCCCAATAAGCGTATAGTGATTGGTTTGCGCAAAAGTTATAGAGCCTACAAAATAGGGGATAGAATTCTGACATTTTTTTTATTATTTTTTTTTTTTACTAGTAATGGCGACGATCTGCGATTTTTGTCAGGACTGCGATATTGCGTCGGACACATCGGACACTTTTGACACATTTTTGGGACCATTCACATTTATACAGCGATTAGTGCTATAAAACTGCACTGATTACTGTATAAATGTGACTGGCAGGGAAGGGGTTAACACTAGGGGTCGAGGAAGGGGTTAAATGTGTTCCCTATGAGTGATTGCTACTGTGGGGGGAGGGGACTGACTGGGGGAGGAGACCGATCTGTGTCCCTATGTACAAGGGACACAGCATTGTTATCCTCTCCCTGACAGGACATGGATCTGTGTGTTTACACACACAGATCCATGTCCTTGTCTGTGTACCGGCCGATCGCGGGTACCTGGCGGACATCGCGGCCACCAGGCACGCGCATCGGCATCTGAGTGATGTGCCGCGCTCGCGCGCCCCCCAGTGGCCGGAGGAGCGGAGGCCGTATAATGACGGCCTCCCGGCGTTATAGAACCACTTTGCGGCCGTCATTAGTCGTATGACGGGCGCAAAGTGGTTAAAGAGGTCATGTCATGCTTTTTTTCTATTACAAGGGATGTTTACATTCCTTGTAATAAGAATAAAGCTGACCCAAACTTTTTTTTTATTTTTTTAAAAGAGTAAAGTAAAAAAAAAAAAAAGGAGAAATAAAAACAAAACATTTAAAGCACCCTGTCCCGCCGAGCGAACGCAGGAGCGAACGCATACGCAAGTCGTGCCCGAATATGAAAACGGCGTTCAAACGACACATGTGAGGTATCGCCGTAATCATTAGAGCGAGAGAAATAATTTTAGCCCTAGACCTCCTCAAACTCAAAAATCTCCATTACAGATGGATAGTTTAAAGTGCCAAAGTTTGTCGCCATTCCACGAGCCGGCGCAATTTTGAAGCGTGACATGTTGGGTATCAATTTACTTGGCATAACATCTTTCACAATATAGAAAAAAATTGGGGTAACTTTACTGTTGACTTATTTAATTAAAAATTATTAATTTTTTTCCAAAAAATTGCACTTGTAAGACCGCTGCGCAAATACGGTGTGACAAAGTATTCCATCGACCGCCATTTTATTCTCCAGCATGTCTGAAAATATATAATGTTTGGGGGTTAAGTAATTTTCTAGCAAAAAGAAAAAACTGATTTTAACATGTAAACAATTTTAAAAAATAGGCCTGGTCCTTAAAGTGGTTGTAAACCCACTTTTGCAACTTGCACCTACAGGTAAGCCTAGATTAAGGCTTACCTGTAGGTGCAAGAAATATCTCCTAAACCTACACGGTTTAGGAGATATTTACTAAAATGACAGGCGCCGCTGTCTACGGCGCATGCGCGCCGTAGATAACGGCGCATTCATGGGGTTAATCCTATTCACAAACTCGGAGCGGCGCTGTGATTGACTGGTGCGGCGATACCCGGAAGTAACATTCCGGCTAAAAACCGAGTAGTGGGTTTATAACCACTTTAAAGGGGTTGTAAAGGTACAATTTTTTTTCCTAAATAGCTTCCTTTACCTTAGTGCAGTCCTCCTTCACTTACCTCATCCTTCGATTTTGCTTTTAAATGTCCTTATTTCTTCTGAGAAATCCTCACTTCCTGTTCTTCTGTCTGTAACTCCACACAGTAATGCAAGGCTTTCTTCCTGATGTGGAGTGTCGTGCTCGCCCCCTCCCTTGGACTACAGGAGAGTCAGGACGCCCACTAACACACAGCTCCTTTCTCTATCTGCAACGTAGAGAGCGTCCTGACTCTCCTGTAGTCCAAGGGAGGGGGCGAGCACGACACTCCAAACCAGGAAGAAAGCCTTGCATTACTGTGTGGAGTTACAGACAGAAGAACAGGAAGTGAGGATTTCTCAGAAGATGAGGTAAGTGAAGGAGGACTGCACTAAGGTAAAGGAAGCTATTTAGAAAAAAAATAATTATACTTTCACAATCCCTTTAAAGCAGAGTTCCACCCAAAAGGGAAACTTCCTCTCATTTGTATTCTCTCCCCCTCCGGTGCCACAATTAGCAACTTTCGCGCGCGGGGGGGATCTCTGTCTTTGACAAGTAACCTGTTCCCACTTCCGGGAGTCCGCGCTGTGTCCAAGACATCACCGCGGGGCTCCCTCCTCCCATCGCCGGGCCAGGAGGAGAGAGGAGCAGGGCCTTGCGCATGTGCAGTAGGGTTCCCGAGGTGAAGCTGTGAGGCTACACTTCTGGATTCCCTTACTCACAATGGCAGGGGCAGCACCCGACAGCTGATGGAAACCTCAGCTGCAGTGCCGATATCCCTGGACTCCTGGACAGGTAAGTGTCCTATTAAAAGCCTATTAAAAACCTGTAGCTGCAGGCTTTTAATTTTTTTTTTTTTGGGGGCGGACCTCCGTTTTAAGGTGTTTTAATTGGACCATCAGGTCAAAAATACATTAAAATATGAATTTAATGCTGAGCTCCCTGCAAATAGCTAAATACACAAACAAAATACACATATTAGTAGATCTTAAACCTGCTAAAAGGATTTTTTAAATGTTGTCCAGCTAATCCTGAGATTTACACAGCAACTTTGATGACTTCACTATTTCCCAACTGCTGTTAAGCAAAACAGCTTGGCCACCTCCCCACCCACAACCTGTGATTGGACAGTGAAGGAGCAGCAGCTGACTTATATTTACACCCCTTTTCCCAGACTATTAAACTCTAAACTTTTATTCTGTCTGTTTTAAGACCTTAGTTACATAGCCTTTCAGTGGGTGCCCCCCCCCCCCCCCCAGCAGCCTAACAGCCAGAGGAGGCTGTTCGCTTTCTGTAGTCGCAATGCAAATGTAACAGGACATGACAAGCAAACTTGCCCATTCAAGTCAATGGGTGGGTTAGGTGCCTTAGCTCCATTTAAAAAAATAAAAAAAAAGCATTGGCTAGTGTATTTCTATTTTGGATTGCTCAACTGTTCAACATCTGTGCATATGTTTCCTCTGTTTGCTTTATTTCCTTACTTAAAAGGAGAAGTACAGCCAAAGCTCGTTTGGCTGTACTTTTCCTGTGAATCACAGGAGTGCGGTTCATTCTGCACTCCTGAAGCCCGCTGATGTCACAGAAACGGTCCAGGCTGGGGCAAGATTGCATCAATATGGTCGGGATCTGCCCACAACCCCAGCCCGACACCAGGCTCAACCTCTCAGTGAGCCGCTGAGAGCCTGAGCCAGCTACTCCCGCTACCCCCTTCACAGCCCAGCGCTCCAAGCCAGAGCAGACAGTGGTGACTGAGACTCCAGCTCTCTGCTCAGGGAGCACTGAGAACTGAGGGATTAGCGTGTTTGATTGCTCGGTTCTCAGTCTTAGAGCCGGTAGGGGCCAGATCCACCTAGGTAAGTATAATTCTGTTAAAAAAACAAATACTGAACTTCTCTTTTAACCGCTACCCGGCCAGCTGCTGCCATTATACTGCGGCAGGTTGGCACGGCTGCGCAAATCACCGTAGGTATACGTCGCGACTTTAAGATGAGCTGGAGCCGATGCGCATGTCCGGTGAGCGTGTTATTTGCCGGGCGATTGCTTGTGGCAGAGCAGAAAAGTGGATCTGTGTGTGTAAACACACAGATCCCCGTCCTGTCAGGGGAGTAGAGACAGATCATGTGTTCCTAGTATATAGGAACACCGATCAGTCTCCTCCCCTAGTCAGTCCCTTCCCCACTACAGTTAGAACCAGTGGCGGCTGGTGCTCAAAATTTTTGGGGGGGTGCAAACAAACTGAAAAAAAAAAATCAATTGCCGCCACTGTGCCCATTAAACGCAGCCACTGTGCCCAAACGCCACCAGTTTGCCCCCTTTGCCAGTTTGTTTCCATATACAGCCAGTTTGTCCCCATATACAGCCAGTGTGCCCGCATATATATATATAACCAGTGTGCCCCCATATATACAGCCAGTGTGCCCCCATATACAGCCAGTGTGCCCCCATATACAGCCAGTTTGTCCCCATATATAGCCAGTGTGCCCCCATATATATATAGCCAGTGTGCCCCCATATACAGCCAGTGTGCCCCCATATACAGCCAGTGTGCCCCCATATACAGCCAGTGTGCCCCCATATATATAGCCAGTGTGCCCCCATATACAGCCAGTTTGTCCCCATATATATAGCCAGTGTGTCCCCATATATATAGCCAGTGTGCCCCCATATACAGCCAGTGTGCCCCCATATACAGCCAGTTTGTCCCCATATATATAGCCAGTGTGTCCCCATATATATAGCCAGTGTGCCCCCATATACAGCCAGTGTGCCCCCACATACAGCCAGTGTGCCCCCATATACAGCCAGTTTGTCCCCCATATACAGCCAGTTCCCCCCAAATGCAGCCAGTTTGTCCCCCATATACAGCCAGTTCCCCCCAAATGCAGCCAGCGTGTCCCCCATATACAGCCAGTTCCCCTCATATTCAGCCAGTTTGTCCCCCATATACAGCCAGTTCCCCCAAATGCAGCCAGTTTGTCCCCCATATTCAGCCAGTTTATCCCCCATATACAGCCAGTTCCCCCCATATTCAGCCAGCGTGTCCCCCATATACAGCCAGTTCCCCCCAAATGCAGCCAGTTTGTCCCCCAAATGCAGCCTGTTTCCCCCCCCCAGCCCTGCACTTACCTTCCTCGGTCCGCGCCGTCCTCGATGTGTTCTCCCGCCCTCGATGTCGCTTCAGCCAATCAGGTTACCGGTAACCAGATCTGGTGAACCTGATTGGCTGAAACCTCCACACAGTCTTCTCCAAGGAACGCACCCCCGTGCGTACCTGGGAGGAGTTTTTGGAAGCCGAATACAGCGTGAGAGCTGTATTCGGAAAGCCTATCAGAGCCGCTGGCTCTGATAGGCACTTCCAGAACACACCCACAGCCGGCCGCCGCTCTAATTCATATGGCCGGCGCTCACCAGGAGGCTGGCCATATGAATAGTGGGCAGCGCGGCAGCGGTGACAATACACAGATTCATGCAATGCATGAATCTGTGTATTGTCTTTCAGAGGCGGTGCGGGAGCGAGAGGGGAGGGGGCGGCGCTCCGGCACCCTCTATGGACGCACCGCCACTGGTTAGAACACACCTAGGGAACACAGTTAACCCCTTCTCTGCCAGTGACATTTATACAGTAATCAATGGCTATTTTTAGCTCTGATCGCTGTATAGATGTCAATGGTCCCAAAAACGTGTCAAAAGTGTTCGATCTGGCTGTCGCAATCCTGATAAAAAAAAATAAAAAATTGCAGATCTCCGCCATTACTAGTAAAAAAAATGCAATATATCTATCCCCTATTTTGTGGACGCTATAACTTTTGCGGAAACCAATCAATATACGCTTATTGCGTTTTTTTTTTTACCAGAATTATGTAGAATACATATCGGCCTAAACTGATGAAGAAATTTGTTTTGTTTTTTTGGGATATTATAGCAAAAAGTAAAAAAAAATTTTTTCTCAAAATTGTTGCTCTTTTGTTTATGGTGCGAAAAATTCAAACTGCAGAGGTAATTAAAATACCACCAAAACAAAGCTCTATTTGTGGGGAAAAAAGGACATACATTTTGTTTGGTACAATGTCGCACGACCGCGCAATTGTCAGTTGCCGTATTGCAAAAATTGGCCTCTCAGGTATGGGAGAAATCCTTCCGGGGCTGAAGTGGTTAAAGTTGTCTTGGAAATTTTATGAAGATGTATTTAATATGTATTGCCATAGTGTCTCCCAGTGTTAGTTCTCCCGCAGCCCGCTCTAAAGAGCTGACTGGGGCAGACTGACGTTGGTTAAGACCCGTCTGGTAGTGGAAAAACGTCTTAAGCTAGGAGATGATGTTTTCAGAGTGGGGATATGTCCGTTGAAGGACCCTCTGTGCTTTAGTGCAGACGATCGTCAAGGGGGGGGATATGTTCGCTCTGCAAAGACATTATTGGTTATAGGCGGATGTGCGCTCTTGTCTCTGCTATGTCTGATCAGCATGGTCGGGATTCGTAACGCACGCCTGCAGATAGCCTCCCTTCCACAAGCAATAATAGTATAATCTGAGTATGCTCTGTTCTCTGGAATGGAGCAAAATAAGGATTCCTATCAGCGCCGCGGTTGTGACGGATCTCGGATACCTCACGTGGGCATCTCCGCCAGACCTGTGTGTCCTGTCCTCCAAACGTACCCGCAGCCTGCAGATTCGCCATAACCAGCCCTTAACGCCTCAATTGCGAGACAAGCCACACAGGTGTTGAGGGTTAAACATGCTGAGCATAAACTGTTTATTAAATACAAAACATACACTTTTACACACAGTTAGGGAAACTCCCCTTAGCCTTGTCATAGAGGGGGGTAGGGAAAAGGAAGAACCAATGGAAACTCAACACTTGTACATTGAAACCTAAAAGGGATTATGATAAGCAGGCAGCCCCTCAATACACATCCCCTGCGGAGAGATGTCTCCAGGCAGACCATTGTCTACGTGCCATGAACCAACACAATTAAACACAGCAACAAGAGGAGGGGATGGAGGAGAAGGGATGTAGCATTACATTAGATTATCTCAATGTCAGCTTGTCCCCAAGTCTCCAGTCTCTTTTGGGCCATAGTCTGAGGGTAGGAGGCCATCCCACAGTCCCTTCCAAAACACACAGTGACAGTGGCTTCTGTCACAGCGGTAATATGAGAGCTTATGAGCGTTTCATAGTCAGGGAGAATGTCCATGTTTTAAAGCCATACGGCTTTGTTTGTTAAAAACATACATACACACTTTCCCTGCCTGGACATGCCCATAAGACTTTAGCCATTATTGCATTGTATTGTATTGTATTGTATTGTTTATATTTAAATGACCCTGTTGGAAGGGTTATCCTGTATTGTCACATCCTGTGTGGTCAGATCCTTATATGGTCAGATCCTTATAAGGTCATCTTCCTGGGTGGAGCTAACATGCTGTGACATCACTTCCTGTTAACTTTTTTGTGATGGTGCCATCACTTCCTGTGGTAATTTAATTAAAGATCGAGGCAGACTGGTCTCTAGTGAGTCATGCTGGGATGCTGAGATGAACATAACAGTCTGGTGATGTCTGCCTTTGGATGAATGGGAAATCGAATGAAAGGTGAGCTGCATTATTATAATGCTTCAGGCAGTGTAACTATAATGGTTGGCGTGGATCACAGCTTCGGAAGTCTATGAATATGATATACTAAACAGTTAACTTCAATTTGACAGACATCAGGAAGGAAGACTCAGATAAATTGGAAAATCAAGTGGTTTTATTTAGTGTGGTAATACACAGCCATAAGGGAGAATACCAGAGGTAACTTGAGTGTAGTAGCAGTACACAGGAATACAGGTTATAGTAAAAGAAAGGATACTTGCTGTGAGTGGACTTCTGGTGTTGGTGTCACCCAGTGGCTTCTGGAGAGATATACTGGTCTCCTATTGTAGTGGTATAGGTCGGGAGTTCTGACAGCAGAGTAGGCTGACTGAGGGTAGGTCAGTGGAGAGCCTCTGACTACCAGTGAGGAAGGGGCTCTGACTGGTCCAAAAACTGGAAGTTGGAGGGGCTCTGTCCGGCCCAAAAGCGAGGAGGCAGACGGGGCTCTGTCCGGCCCAAAAAGAGAGATGGCAGTCGGGGCTCTGTCCGGCCCAATAGAGAGATGGAAGTCAGGGCTCTGACCGGCCCAATAGTTAGTGAAGACGGCAGTCTTCTGATTGAGGTATTTGCCTAGCATCAGGTTCCTAGCACGAACGTCAAGCAAATGGCGGCGGCTGTTTAAGTAGGGATAAGAGGAGGAGCCAGGTGATGTCGCTGTGACATCATCTATCTGCAACGGAGTTGGTGGAGATGTCGGAGCCCCCAGTGGAGAGATAAGAACATTACAGGATAAGAATATTACACAGAGTTTGTGGAGATGTTGGAGCCCCAGTGGAGAGATAAGAACATTACAGGATAAGAACATTACAATTATATCATTAAGACGGAATGTGTTGGAGACACAAGATTTGGCTGTGCGCTCTGCATACAGCCATATTTCGCTAACAAAGTGGACATTGCAGTAGCATTACAAGTGTGCATGGATAAATGCCTCACATGTCACAACATACAGCACATCATGATCTTTCAGACCAAACTCTTTTTATAATTAAATGTCAGTCCTTGAGCTCCAATACAGTGACTTTTCCTTGGCTGAGATGATTACAGTACATCACTTTGCTGCAAATGTAAGGAAGCTCCTCTGTGCCAGTGATCAGACAAACAGTCTGATCACAGGTTACAAAAGGTGAGAGGCTGCATAAGCAGGCTGAACTGTCTCACATATCTTTGGACACAGCTTAAAGTGATTGTAAGGCTTTTTTTTTTTATAGCAAACATACTTACCTCCACAGTGCAGTTGGTTTTGCACAGAGTGGCCTCAATCCTTGACTTCTGGGCTCAACGGCGGCACTGGTAGCTCCTCCCTGCATTGTAAAACCCCCTAGAAGCACTCACCCGGGGGGTTACCTTGTGGGCGCGCTCCCAAGTCCAGCATTTGCATTCATAGACGCAGAATGCCAGACTCAGCCCCACCCCCTGGTGCCCGCATCATTGGATTTGATTGACAGCAGCGGGAGCCAATGGCTGCGCTGCCATCAATCTATCCAATCAAGAGCCGAGGCAACGGGAAGAGCACATCTCCGGTGTGGGAATTACAGGACTCAGGTGAGTAAAACGGGGGGGGGGGGGGGCTGGGGGGCCGGTCAGTGACAGAAGTTTTTTCACCTTAATGCATAGGATGTATTAAGGTGAAAAAACATGAGTCAGGGTTTACAACCCCTTTAAGCCGGCCATAGACTGTTCAAATCTGGGCTGGTTCAGCAGATCCACTCGAGATTTGAACCATGTATGGGCAGGCTAAATGTACTCAAGTTGATTAATCATATTTTTTAAGTATGCCTTAACCCCTTGGCACCAGGCGCACACAAGTATGTTGCCTCTCAATGCCTGGTCCTCGGCACAGAGAGGCCACATACTTGCACAAAATTACGGTCAATACAGCTATGCCTGAGAGCGCGTGCCCTGCACAGTTACTAGCGCCTAACAAAAAGTTCCCCATCGCCGCTTGCGATCGTGATTTTCTAAACATGTGACTGCTTTGAGTGTCTGTCACGTGATCTTAAGCCGCCTCCCAGCAACCTAAACCTCTTAAAGGGCCAGGAGGACCGGCGTGAAGAGGTTAAATACTGTATAAAACCATGCGGTAAGTTATCGCAAGCATCTTTCATCTCCAGCTACCATCTGATAGGATGCTTTCCCAAAAAAGTGTAAGGCAGCCAGCAATTTAGTCATGGCTGTTATGGCATGGTTGGGTATAAAGCTCCATGATTAGTGCAACAGTACTTCTGCAGGGCATCAGCATCCATGAATTTATCCAGCAACATGCGCTCCTTAAAAGCATCTTTTTTTTTTAAATAGGAGCACTTGAGATCTTCTCTTCTGCATTACTTCAATCACAGCGCCAACGGAACCCAAAAAAAATTAAAAACAAATAAAGTCCGCCTCGATGGGAGGCGTCCCGCCGACTGCTGTCTTTTCGCTGTGACAGCTGTTAAATAGGCAAGAGGGCCACCCAGTGATGTAACTGAGTGACCCTGCACCTTCTGACGTCTATTTTTCAGGCTCGTCTGCGCCGCGATTAAAGTAGTATGGACATCATGGTCCTCCAGGCTGCATGCTCGGATAAGGGTCTGATATTTATTTTGGGGGGACCCCATGCCAATTTTTTTAAAAAAATACCAGAATACCAGACCCAAAAAGCCACTTTTCCTTGATTTTTATCTATATTTTCCAGGAGCTGGCAATACATTACAGCTGTGAGCAAGTTTAAATGATATTATTTCCTTTAGAAATGTCATTTTGCTGTGGGACTGTAAAACAGATGAGACAGATTTGCCACTTTACAGGCAGACTAAGGGGACCCCCCAGGCACCATATTTAAAGGAATATTTCATTTTTATTGTTTCACTTTGAGCATTTTTTAAATCAAAGTTCCTGAAAAACGTTTTTAATAAAGTTTTTTTGCATTGATATATGTCCCCTGGAGCAGTACCCAGGTCCCCATACACTTTATGGCAATAACTTGCATACAAGCCTTTAAAATTAGCACTTTTTTTTGTTTGTGTACCATAGACTAACAGTGTTCGCATTTTCGTACAAATTTTTCTTATCTGTTCGCATATTCTGGTGCGAACCGAACCGGGGCTCATCCCTAGTTACTACTGTTTACCTTGGTCCTGAGCTCCCCAGAGGAACGGGGAAGCCTGGGAACCACTACTGCAGTGGTGGAGAAGGCTTTGGAGCCCTGTAAAAAGAGCTGTCTGCATCACTTTTACCTTTAAACCTTTTCCCCAGCTATAAATATCAATACCAACACTGTTCTGTTCTACTCTGTTCTGTATAGAAGAAACCACGGTTTGTTTCACCATGTTCTTTCCAGGATCCTGGCTAGAAAAAACTGTGTTCATTATAACCACTTTGAAGAAAGCTGCAGTGTCTGCTTCCCTGTAGAAGTCATTAACCCTTAAATGAGAAGTATACTGAAAGTTTGTTTGGCTGTACTTCTGTCGATCACAGGAGTGCAGCTCGCTTTGAAGCCCAATGTTGGCTGACGTCAAAGAGCCAGTCCAGGCTGGGTCACGGTCGCAACAATATGGTCGGGATCCGCCCACAACCCTGGGCCAGCACCTGGCTCTGCCTGAGTGAGCCACCGAGAGACTGAGCCAGCCGTTCCCACCCCCTCCATAGCCCAGTGAGTGTGGGGGAGCAGAGAGTGAGTGACTGACAGCCACCTGGGTAAGTAGGATTCTTTTTTTCTTTTTTTTTTCAAATAGTTTATTGAAACGTAATAAGCATTTACAGATATCTTGGACAATAGTAGTACAATAAGGCATTAATACAACCACAAAAAGGGATGAAATACAAGTGTCATAGACAATTCAACTTGTGGGTAGTGAAAGTGAAATGGCCAGGTGCATCCTTCATGAGCTAGGCCGTGTTGGGGTGGGTTACCTTAATCCAAGGTAGGTGTGGGATCTAGTCAGAGACTAATACTGTTGACGGGGATAGAGCCTGTAAGTAGGTTAGAGCTAGGTAGGGTCAAGGATGTCGTTGTGGAGTTTTGGTCTATGGGGGAGGGAAGGGCCGGCAGGTGTAACAAGGCAGGAAGGGAGAGAAGAAGCTACCATCAGGTTTATTTCGTTGAGAGTGTATGAATGGGGGAGTGTAGGCTGGAGCTAAGTTAGTGGTTGTGTTTTACAGATGCGTGTGGATGAGTAGGTAGGAGGGGGTATGTGGTGGAAGGAGAGGGGGTGGGGTGGGGATCAAGGGGAGTGAGACAGGAGGGGATGGCGTTGGCAGGGGGTTCGTCTCTGGCTTCCCCGACCACTTGGGGTGTTCAGAGGGGGTGTTATGAGAGAATAGGGACAGATCTGCATAGGGGAAGTTATAGGAGGACTGAGGTGTACATGGGAGATTTAGGATTAAGGGGAGATCCTGGCATGTCGTAGATTTCAATGGCGATTCTCAGAGGAGTATTTTATCCTTTGTCAGGGTTCAGGGAGTTTGTATATTCTGTTGTCGTTTTATAGTGTAACCAGCAGGCCCATTTTTTACTAAATAATGTCGGAGTATCTCTTGCAATATGTATAAGATTTTCCATTTCCTCAATTTTGCTTATTCTGTTAAACCATTCTTTTAGGGTTGGTCGGTGAGTTGAGTTCCAGTGTAAAGGGATACATTGTTTTGCCGCATTGATCATGTGCATTGCTAGGGATTTGTGATAGGAATTGTGTGACAGGGGTGAGTGATGAAGAAGGAATTGAGAAGGGGAGAAGTCCAAGTGATATGAAGTGACTCGGGAGGTTATATGGCATACCTTTTCCCAGAAATCTTTTAGAGATGGACAGGACCACCAGATATGGAGAAGGGTTCCCCTTTCCCGGTGACATCTCCAGCAAACCTCTGGGATAGTGGGGTTAAATTTATGCAAGAGGGCGGGTGTGCGATACCATCTAGATTGGATCTTAAAGCTGTTTTCCTGGGTAGAGACATTCGTCGACCCTTTATGTATGTTGAGAAAAATTTGTTCCCATTGTTCCGCTGAGAGAGAGACAGAGAGGTCTAGCTCCCAGTTCTTACAGGCTAAGGTCTCATTAGCTTTCATCTCGGCAAAAAGGAGTTCATGCGTGGTAGATACTAAGTGTGATTGGGGTGTCGTTTGGACACATAGCTTTTCAAAAGGGGTGAGTTCTCTGGAACATTGTATATTCTTGTCAAGGGATTTTATATAATGAGCAATTAAAATATATGTCCAAGGGGGAATGGGTGGCTTACCTAGTTGGGAGGAGAGTTGGGATGCAGACATGAGTTTGCCCCGGAGGAAGAACTGATGTGATCTAATTGGGCTATGTGTCCAGTTATCGGTAAGAAACTTTGCGTGCATACCTGGTGGGAAACCAGGGTTCATTTTTACTGGTGTCAGTGGGCTGGGAATCGAAGATATGGGTGAATGGTAGCAAATCTTTCTGAAGCATTGCAAGGTTGGTCCTATTAGTGGGTGTATGCGTAATTCAGAAGGGACGTGGGGCGAGAGTATCCATGGAAGAGACTCCAAAGGGAGGGCAGAGAAGGATGCTTCCAAGGTAACCCAATCTTTGTGGAGAGATTGAGTGTTCCAGTCCACTATCCTGGTAAGGTGTGTAGCAGTGTAATAATTGAGGAGGTTGGGGAGGCCTATGCCACCGAGTCTTTTGGGTCGGGTGAGCTGCATAAAGCTGATTCTGGGTCTACGGTTCCTCCATAAGAATTTAGAGCATATGTTTCTGTAAGATTTAAAAAAGGCCGGCGGTACATGTATAGGGATCGCCTGTAATATATAGAGTATTCTCGGGAGGGCATTCATTTTGAGGATCGCTGCTCTGCCAAACCAAGAGAAAAGCGGTTTGTTCCAGGTTTCAAGATCGGAGGATAGTCTGTGTAGGATAGGGACATGGTTTTTCGCGTAGAGGTTTGAGAGTTTGGAAAGGAGTTGTATACCTAGGTATGTAATGGAGTCTTGTTTCCATTGGAACGGGAAGTTAGCCTTACATTGATCAACTATATGTTGGGGTAGTGTAATATTAAGGGCAAAGGATTTCGAGAAATTAATTTTAAGGTGGGAGAGGGACTGAAATTGTTTAAATTCAGAAAGAAGGTTAGGTAGGGAGATCAGTGGGTTCGACAGGAACAACAAAATATCGTCTGCGGAAGCAGTGTATTTATATTCTCTTTTGGAGGAACTTATGCCTTGGATATCTGGGTTGTATGTTAGTTTACGGAGGAATGGTTCAAGCGTGAGTACAAAGAGGATGGGAGACAGGGGGCAGCCCTGTCTTGTGCCATTTCCGATGGGGAAGGCGTCCGACAGAGTATTGTTGACCCGTACCTTAGCTGATGGGCCTGTGTATAGTGATAGGATTAGGCCTAACATATATGGGCCAATTCCTATGGCCTTCAGAACCGCTGTCATATAATCCCAGGCTACCCTGAGGATTCTTGAAAAAGAATGCAGAACTTCTTTTAAGGAGCATCTTGCCAATAATGAAACTTTTTTGCAGGAAATGCCCAAAATTTTACTTGCATCTTAGTGCAGACATGTTAGAAATGCAGCAAGCCAGGCACACAAATAGGACATTTCTTGGGGCATTCTTTACACAAGCATGTACAGAACGCCTCCAGGTTGCCACATTGCATCGATTTTTTGAACAATTTTAGAAAATTACAGCGACTGCAGTTTGAAATGGAAAGATATGTTATAATATTATAATGCAAAGTGGCTTGTGTAGCAATATAAAATTTTAACAAAGCAGAGTTCCCCTTTAAGTCAGATGTCACAAGACAAAGAAAAAGGTGGTTAGATGTGGATAGGGGACTAATCAAATTTTCCCATAAGGCTTAGGCTGGCCATGGACCCAGCGCTTGGACATAAAGCTCTGATTAACCACCTTGGCCTTCTGGAAGCTATTAGGAAAGACCTCTTCTGAAAGAGTGGGTGGCAGGCCTACAACCAACTGCCAGAGCTAAGTTTAACAAATGTAAAGCACTTCCAAAATAACTACAAGTGATTTATTACAAACCATGGACAATGGTTTATTAATAACTGCTGCATACTTTAAATAATTTTAGTGCAACGCTAACAATAGTAGCTAAAAACAGATATGTTCTCGTTTCCTATAGTACGAATGCTTAGAGAACCACACACATCTTAGAAAAGGAATCATGCAATGTGTTTAATAATGTTCCAGTTAGCAACACCTGCACCCAAAGCCATAAACTAAAACAGCACCTGCTTGTCTCCATAGCATTAGAAACCCCTGGGAAATTACAAGTTTTATCCATCGGACAGAAATTTATCGTTCATGTAAATATTCAGATGTACAAGAGCTTTATAAAATACAAGTTTAGTATTAAGCTGTTCCCCCATGTCCCTGTCTAAAAAATAATGACAAGACAAAACAATGATTTTGAATTTTAATTCTGAAATCTGTAGCTCTAGAATAAATGACACCTTTATTTACTGTGTTAATATGCTGTATATATTGTATACAGTAAAAGAGTACATATGATTACATTGATTTATTCTCCTAACACATTAGACATGCATCTCTTGTGACTTCATTATAAAGGTTTCTTAACAACGTGCCACGCCTAAGGGAATAATATTTGCTTTGTTTAACTTCCTGTGATGATTTAACTACCACGAAGCTGCCACAAACCAGGGCATTTTACATTATGCATACAATAGAAAATGCATAATCGGAGGTTATATGTGAGGTAGTGTTTCGCGCTACTCAAGAGTAATAAAATGGTGACTGGAGTAACTGTCAATGGCTGCAAAATAAATCTGTGTTCACTTAACACATAAACAGTAATATAAAGAAAAAGGGGGTGATTTTGCGCTAAAGAAAAAAGATTATTACACAAAAAACACTTCTATGTCTCATAAATCTAATAGTATAAAGATATATATGGTAAAAATACCTAGTGATAAATGTGCATATATAATAAATACTATAGTGCAATCACCAGAATAAAGTGCAAGTGCATATATAAACACAATAGTGCAGAAAGTTCAATATTGCAATGGTTGCTGTTCAGGAAAGTTCAAATGGGTATTTAATCAATGGTTAATTCCAAGATTCTAGATGTTCCAAAATTGTAGATGTCTTCAAATGTTTCAAATGATAAACAAATTGAAGTATTGAACCTGCGGTGAATCCTACACCTGTCTCCCAATGTTCTCACCTCAACAGCTTGGATCACTGGCATATAGTTTCACTGTTATGGACTATGTTCTTATGTCTCCTCTATTTCTCCTATTTCTTCTCCACTCTTAAATCATATTTGGATAGTATCTTCTACCAATCACGCTCTCTATGAAAGAGACAAGCGGGTGGGAGGGAAAGGGAGGGGGAGAGAGGGAGACCAAGCTCCAATCGGTGCAGCCAGGAGAGGGACAGGGAATGAAGCCTCCAATAGTGTAGTGTTTCAATACGCAAAATAGGCTTTATTAGATTAAAAATGGACTCTTACATCAATTAAAAAATAAACAGCATATAGGAGATAATCGGCGTGTAGCCGCTATCTTACTGTTATCCTGCTGTCTTACGATCCGTCCGTATGATGCCGCTATCCTCCCTACGGCGTTACGTCACGCACCTCATGACTTCTTCAGGGGAGCCTGATTGGTTGTTAGGGCATCACTCAAATAGTGTATTAGACCGGAAGTCTTGCGGTCGCCATTTTCTTGAATACCACAATAAACTATATGGGCGCCGCCATTTTCCCTATGTCTGACTAGCTGTAAATATCCATATCGAATAAAAACATAGCAGAACGAAGATATTTGAGCGAAAATATTTATTTCCCTCATCTTCTATTGTGGGATGGTGCTATGAATAGAGTGTTATTCTACTCATCTTGATAGTAACTAACATGTAAATTCCACACTACTACCTCAGATAATGACAGCCACAGTGGGCTGACTGGGCTAATGACCATCCTGGGAAACAGTATAAATACTACAATGACATGAACCACCGATTCCATCAATAAAATGATCTTTAGATTAATATTAAATTAGAATTAGTATATATAGATCTTAAATCCATACCTATAGTGATGTGTATATATATAATAGGCCTCTTATTCATAAGCACTCATTGCTGACTGGATGGCATCATACTTCAGATCCAGTTCAGCAGGGCAACTAATTATATTATACAAATATAGCCATACTATCCAATGGAAAATAGAATAATAAAATAATATAATAATTCAAACATATATGTGTAAATACTAAAATTATTAAAAGTATTAAAAATTAAGAATTAAAAATTGCTTAAAAAACAATTCAGATCGAACTCTACATTCATTCCCCTGGGTGTCAGTGTTCTAAGCGTGTGTATCCACCGAGACTCTTTCTGACTGATGTTTCTCACTAGATGGCTTCCTCTCCAGGAGCCTTTAAATTTATCTATGCCCCAAAATTGTAAATCTATAGGGTCCCGGTTGTGGACCTGTGCAAAATGTCGTGACACACTATGTTTCGGAAATCCATTAATAATGTTTTGTACATGTTCTTTGATTCTTACTTTTAAGGCTCTCTTGGTTCTACCTACATACTGTAGGTTACAACTACATTGTAGTACGTATACAACACCCTCTGTGTGACACCCTATAAAATCCTTTATAGGGTGTGTATTCCCTGTGCTGGTGCTCTTAAATTCTGTCCTTTTGCCTTGGAACTTTTTGGCATGTTTGCAGGCGTAGCAGTTTCTACAAGGATAAAAACCTGTTCCATTAAAAAAGGAATAACTAGGTTTGGGGGGCAGGACTACAATTGATTTAACTATTAGGTCCCTGAGCGTCGGTGCCCTCCTATATATTATTTTAGGTCTATCTGGCAAAATAAGATTAAGATCTTTATCTTTTTTTTAAATGTGCCAGTGTCGCTCCACCAACCTGGCTACATCTTTATGTTGAATGTTAAAGTCTAAGATAAGACACGGCACCTCTTGATATTGGTGGTTTTTGTTTTTGTTTAGTAACATCTTGTTTCTATCTAATTCCCTGACATCTACTATTTGCTTATCTAGCCAGAGATGGTCATAGGCTTTTTCTTCAAACCTCTTTCCTATTTGTTGGGCTTGTTCATTATAATCAGTATTTTTGCTACAATTTCTTTTTAATCTTATAAGTTGGCCCTTCGGTATGTTATATAGCCATGATTTATGGTGGCAGCTTTCCAGAGAAAGGTAGCTGTTTGCATCCACTGATTTAAAGAAGGTTTTGGTGGTAATCTTATCTCCTTCTAGTTGGAGAGTTAAATCCAGAAAGTCCACGGTTTTAGCATCGATTTTCCATTCAAGTTTGATGTTTTTTTCATTTTGGTTTAATGTATTGAGGAAGTGTTCTAGCTTGTCTCTACTTCCATTCCATATTAATATCAGGTCATCAATATAGCATTTATATAATGTCAATTCTGGGGGCATCTCTGCATATATGGCCTCCTCCTCCCACTGAGCCATAAATGCATTAGCTACACTTGGGGCAAATTTGGCTCCCATAGCTATGCCCTCATTTTGTTTATAATATGCCTGATCGTGCCAAAAATAGTTATATTTAAGACAAAAGTCTAAGCATTTAATCAGGAACTTTCCTTGTTTGCAGGCGAGGTTGCTATATGTTCTTAAAAGCCATTTAGTGGCATGGCAAGCCTCATGATGTTTTACAATCGTGTATAACGAAGCAACATCTGCTGTTGCTAGTAAAGTTCTTCCTTCCAATACTGGTGTTTGGTCAATCAATTGTAACACATGTTTAGTGTCCTTCAAGTATGCTCGTGTACTTTGGACTGCTGGCTGGATGAAATGGTCTATATATTGGCCCAGTCTAGATGTCAGAGAATCTATGCCATTAACAATTGGCCTACCTGGTGGGTGATCCTTGCTCTTATGTATTTTAGGGACTGTATAGATTATCGGGATCCTGCATACTTCCGGTATCAGATATCGTGCTTCTTTTTTGTTTAGGATCTCCTTCTTGGTGCCTAAATCTATTAAAAGATGTAATTCCTTTTTATAATTATTGGTTGGGTTACCCCGTAGTTTAATATATGTTTCTTCTTGTTGTAACTGATTTTCAATTTCCTTCAGATACTGCTCTTTGGCCTGTATCACCACTGCACCACCCTTGTCCGCCGGGCGAATCACGATGTCTTTTCTTTCTGTGAGTAGTTTGATTCCCTTTCGGATATGTATTGGGTCCTTCTTCTTTTTTAGTTCTAGAGATTCTAGATCTTGTAGAACTAGGTTTTTAAAAACCTCTATATGATGACCATCAGATACTTTGGGGTTGTATACAGAATTGTTACGTAAATTGCTATGTACTACTTTAGTTGGTATCTCTGTAGTTATTTCTCGTATCTGGAAAGGATTATTCATAATGTGTTTTTTAATGCTAATCTTTCGTATATATTTTTTGATTCCTATATAGGTGTCAAATTTGTTGAGGTTCCTAACTGGTGCATGTTTCAGTCCCTTATCTAGGGTGGCCAGTTCCTCCGTGGTCAAAACTATCCCACTTAGATTAACTACATTGTCTCCTATTATTCTCTGTCTCTCTTTTTTCTTTTTGAGTCTCTTTCCTGCTCTGTTTCCTCTCTTGGCCCTTGATTTGGTCTTAATCTGTCCTCTCTCAGAACTCTTCTGGGTGAGAGCATGGGATCTTGTATTTGTCTTCGGGGAGAGTGATCCCTCCTCTCCCTGTCTACAAAAGGGCGCTGAGTGTCATACTGTGGTGGTTGTTGGTACTGACGTTGGTCATAGTAGGGTTGATCCTGATAGTCTTTTATAGGGTCAAATCTATTATATATTTTTACCGGCGTTCTATTGTAATCTCCATAGTACTCTTGTGACTGGTAAGGCCCTTTATTGTCCCTTTGTCCTCCATATTGATTTTGTCCTCCATATTGGTTTTACCAATATGGTGGTCCTCTATTTTGTTTCCAGTTATTATAAGGCTTTTTGGGTTTTTTAAAAGGTTTTTTCCATTGTTTTTTTGGAGTGTATTGTTGGTGTCGTGTTCCATAATTGGAGTCATAATACAATTGTGTGGATTCAGTATTGTTCCATCTGGGTGTCATTCTTTCATTTGATATAGTAGGGTCTTGTATTCGTACTTCTCTAACGGGTGTGGAGTAGGTGGAGTTAGGTAACATTTGTTCTGTTGGTTCTATCTTCTGTTGCCATTTGAAGACTTGATTTGTTTTATAGTCACCCACATCCCTTTGATATTTTTTAATTTTCCGCTGCTGGACTTCCAGGTCTTTGGCTATCAGATCTTTATTTAATTGTGTTGCCAATTTTTTAAAATCTGAAGATTCCCTATATGGTTCAAGTTTTTCCTTAATCTCTTCAATTTGTTGTTGTATGGTTCGAGTCTTTTTTTGTTTTCTCTTAAGGAGGAATTTGACTCCCTCTATGCTTTTATTATTAAAGAACTCGAACCATTCTTCCATCGATTCCTTATCTGTTAGACCATCATTTGGTGGTAATTCCCATCGTAGTCTCCTGGGGACTATGTTATCCTTGATGCACTGGTCAAAGGTATTAACATCCCACCACAGACTAACCTTTTTATCCATCAAGTGTCCTAATTTTCTGGTGAGACTCTCTAAATCTGTATTCCGTGTTTGTTGATGTGTATTGAATACCTCCTCTATGTTCACATTTCTATTCTCCATGAACGTGAAGACGTCCATTGTAGCAGCAAAAATAGTGGTAAGTGAATAATCAAGTGTTATATGTGAGGTAGTGTTTCGCGCTACTCAAGAGTAATAAAATGGTGACTGGAGTAACTGTCAATGGCTGCAAAATAAATCTGTGTTCACTTAACACATAAACAGTAATATAAAGAAAAAGGGGGTGATTTTGCGCTAAAGAAAAAAGATTATTACACAAAAAACACTTCTATGTCTCATAAATCTAATAGTATAAAGATATATATGGTAAAAATACCTAGTGATAAATGTGCATATATAATAAATACTATAGTGCAATCACCAGAATAAAGTGCAAGTGCATATATAAACACAATAGTGCAGAAAGTTCAATATTGCAATGGTTGCTGTTCAGGAAAGTTCAAATGGGTATTTAATCAATGGTTAATTCCAAGATTCTAGATGTTCCAAAATTGTAGATGTCTTCAAATGTTTCAAATGATAAACGAATTGAAGTATTGAACCTGCGGTGAATCCTACACCTGTCTCCCAATGTTCTCACCTCAACAGCTTGGATCACTGGCATATAGTTTCACTGTTATGGACTATGTTCTTATGTCTCCTCTATTTCTCCTATTTCTTCTCCACTCTTAAATCATATTTGGATAGTATCCTCTACCAATCACGCTCTCTATGAAAGAGACAAGCGGGTGGGAGGGAAAGGGAGGGGGAGAGAGGGAGACCAAGCTCCAATCGGTGCAGCCAGGAGAGGGACAGGGAATGAAGCCTCCAATAGTGTAGTGTTTCAATACGCAAAATAGGCTTTATTAGATTAAAAATGGACTCTTACATCAATTAAAAAATAAACAGCATATAGGAGATAATCGGCGTGTGGCCGCTATCTTACTGTTATCCTGCTGTCTTACGATCCGTCCGTATGATGCCGCTATCCTCCCTACGGCGTTACGTCACGCACCTCGTGACTTCTTCAGGGGAGCCTGATTGGTTGTTAGGGCATCACTCAAATAGTGTATTAGACCGGAAGTCTTGCGGTCGCCATTTTCTTGAATACCACAATAAACTATATGGGCGCCGCCATTTTCCCTATGTCTGACTAGCTGTAAATATCCATATCGAATAAAAACATAGCAGAACGAAGATATTTGAGCGAAAATATTTATTTCCCTCATCTTCTATTGTGGGATGGTGCTATGAATAGAGTGTTATTCTACTCATCTTGATAGTAACTAACATGTAAATTCCACACTACTACCTCAGATAATGACAGCCACAGCGGGCTGACTGGGCTAATGACCATCCTGGGAAACAGTATAAATACTACAATGACATGAACCACCGATTCCATCAATAAAATGATCTTTAGATTAATATTAAATTAGAATTAGTATATATAGATCTTAAATCCATACCTATAGTGATGTGTATATATATAATAGGCCTCTTATTCATAAGCACTCATTGCTGACTGGATGGCATCATACTTCAGATCCAGTTCAGCAGGGCAACTAATTATATTATACAAATATAGCCATACTATCCAATGGAAAATAGAATAATAAAATAATATAATAATTCAAACCTATATGTGTAAATACTAAAATTATATAACATACCGAAGGGCCAACTTATAAGATTAAAAAGAAATTGTAGCAAAAATACTGATTATAATGAACAAGCCCAACAAATAGGAAAGAGGTTTGAAGAAAAAGGCTATGACCATCTCTGGCTAGATAAGCAAATAGTAGATGTCAGGGAATTAGATAGAAACAAGATGTTACTAAACAAAAACAAAAACCACCAATATCAAGAGGTGCCGTGTCTTATCTTAGACTTTAACATTCAACATAAAGATGTAGCCAGGTTGGTGGAGCGACACTGGCACATTTAAAAAAAAGATAAAGATCTTAATCTTATTTTGCCAGATAGAGCTAAAATAATATATAGGAGGGCACCGACGCTCAGGGACCTAATAGTTAAATCAGTTGTAGTCCCGCCCCCAAAACCTAGTTATTCCTTTTTTAATGGAACAGGTTTTTATCCTTGTAGAAACTGCTACGCCTGCAAACATGCCAAAAAGTTCCAAGGCAAAAGGACAGAATTTAAGAGCACCAGCACAGGGAATACACACCCTATAAAGGATTTTATAGGGTGTCACACAGAGGGTGTTGTATACGTACTACAATGTAGTTGTAACCTACAGTATGTAGGTAGAACCAAGAGAGCCTTAAAAGTAAGAATCAAAGAACATGTACAAAACATTATTAATGGATTTCCGAAACATAGTGTGTCACGACATTTTGCACAGGTCCACAACCGGGACCCTATAGATTTACAATTTTGGGGCATAGATAAATTTAAAGGCTCCTGGAGAGGAAGCCATCTAGTGAGAAACATCAGTCAGAAAGAGTCTCGGTGGATACACACGCTTAGAACACTGACACCCAGGGGAATGAATGTAGAGTTCGATCTGAATTGTTTTTTAAGCAATTTTTAATTCTTAATTTTTAATACTTTTAATAATTTTAGTATTTACACATATATGTTTGAATTATTATATTATTTTATTATTCTATTTTCCATTGGATAGTATGGCTATATTTGTATAATATAATTAGTTGCCCTGCTGAACTGGATCTGAAGTATGATGCCATCCAGTCAGCAATGAGTGCTTATGAATAAGAGGCCTATTATATATATACACATCACTATAGGTATGGATTTAAGATCTATATATACTAATTCTAATTTAATATTAATCTAAAGATCATTTTATTGATGGAATCGGTGGTTCATGTCATTGTAGTATTTATACTGTTTTCCAGGATGGTCATTAGCCCAGTCAGCCCGCTGTGGCTGTCATTATCTGAGGTAGTAGTGTGGAATTTACATGTTAGTTACTATCAAGATGAGTAGAATAACACTCTATTCATAGCACCATCCCACAATAGAAGATGAGGGAAATAAATATTTTCGCTCAAATATCTTTGTTCTGCAATGTTTTTATTCGATATGGATATTTACAGCTAGTCAGACATAGGGAAAATGGCGGCGCCCATATAGTTTATTGTGGTATTCAAGAAAATGGCGACCGCAAGACTTCCGGTCTAATACACTATTTGAGTGATGCCCTAACAACCAATCAGGCTCCCCTGAAGAAGTCACGAGGTGCGTGACGTAACGCCGTAGGGAGGATAGCGGCATCATACGGACGGATCGTAAGACAGCAGGATAACAGTAAGATAGCGGCTACACGCCGATTATCTCCTATATGCTGTTTATTTTTTAATTGATGTAAGAGTCCATTTTTAATCTAATAAAGCCTATTTTGCGTATTGAAACACTACACTATTGGAGGCTTCATTCCCTGTCCCTCTCCTGGCTGCACCGATTGGAGCTTGGTCTCCCTCTCTCCCCCTCCCTTTCCCTCCCACCCGCTTGTCTCTTTCATAGAGAGCGTGATTGGTAGAGGATACTATCCAAATATGATTTAAGAGTGGAGAAGAAATAGGAGAAATAGAGGAGACATAAGAACATAGTCCATAACAGTGAAACTATATGCCAGTGATCCAAGCTGTTGAGGTGAGAACATTGGGAGACAGGTGTAGGATTCACCGCAGGTTCAATACTTCAATTCGTTTATCATTTGAAACATTTGAAGACATCTACAATTTTGGAACATCTAGAATCTTGGAATTAACCATTGATTAAATACCCATTTGAACTTTCCTGAACAGCAACCATTGCAATATTGAACTTTCTGCACTATTGTGTTTATATATGCACTTGCACTTTATTCTGGTGATTGCACTATAGTATTTATTATATATGCACATTTATCACTAGGTATTTTTACCATATATATCTTTATACTATTAGATTTATGAGACATAGAAGTGTTTTTTGTGTAATAATCTTTTTTCTTTAGCGCAAAATCACCCCCTTTTTCTTTATATTACTGTTTATGTGTTAAGTGAACACAGATTTATTTTGCAGCCATTGACAGTTACTCCAGTCACCATTTTATTACTCTTGAGTAGCGCGAAACACTACCTCACATATAACACTTGATTATTCACTTACCACTATTTTTGCTGCTACAATGGACGTCTTCACGTTCATGGAGAATAGAAATGTGAACATAGAGGAGGTATTCAATACACATCAACAAACACGGAATACAGATTTAGAGAGTCTCACCAGAAAATTAGGACACTTGATGGATAAAAAGGTTAGTCTGTGGTGGGATGTTAATACCTTTGACCAGTACATCAAGGATAACATAGTCCCCAGGAGACTACGATGGGAATTACCACCAAATGATGGTCTAACAGATAAGGAATCGATGGAAGAATGGTTTGAGTTCTTTAATAATAAAAGCATAGAGGGAGTCAAATTCCTCCTTAAGAGAAAACAAAAAAAGACTCGAACCATACAACAACAAATTGAAGAGATTAAGGAAAAACTTGAACCATATAGGGAATCTTCAGATTTTAAAAAATTGGCAACACAATTAAATAAAGATCTGATAGCCAAAGACCTGGAAGTCCAGCAGCGGAAAATTAAAAAATATCAAAGGGATGTGGGTGACTATAAAACAAATCAAGTCTTCAAATGGCAACAGAAGATAGAACCAACAGAACAAATGTTACCTAACTCCACCTACTCCACACCCGTTAGAGAAGTACGAATACAAGACCCTACTATATCAAATGAAAGAATGACACCCAGATGGAACAATACTGAATCCACACAATTGTATTATGACTCCAATTATGAAACACGACACCAACAATACACTCCAAAAAAACAATGGAAAAAACCTTTTAAAAAACCCAAAAAGCCTTATAATAACTGGCAACAAAATAGAAGACCACCATATTGGCAAAACCAATATGGAGGACAAAATCAATATGGAGGACAAAGGGACAATAAAGGGCCTTACCAGTCACAAGAGTACTATGGAGATTACAATAGAACGCCGGTAAAAATATATAATAGATTTGACCCTATAAAAGACTATCAGGATCAACCCTACTATGACCAACGTCAGTACCAACAACCACCACAGTATGACACTCAGCGCCCTTTTGTAGACAGGGAGAGGAGGGATCACTCTCCCCGAAGACAAATACAAGATCCCATGCTCTCACCCAGAAGAGTTCTGAGAGAGGACAGATTAAGACCAAATCAAGGGCCAAGAGAGGAAACAGAGCAGGAAAGAGACTCAAAAAGAAAAAAGAGAGACAGAGAATAATAGGAGACAATGTAGTTAATCTAAGTGGGATAGTTTTGACCACGGAGGAACTGGCCACCCTAGATAAGGGACTGAAACATGCACCAGTTAGGAACCTCAACAAATTTGACACCTATATAGGAATCAAAAAATATATACGAAAGATTAGCATTAAAAAACACATTATGAATAATCCTTTCCAGATACGAGAAATAACTACAAAGATACCAACTAAAGTAGTACATAGCAATTTACGTAACAATTCTGTATACAACCCCAAAGTATCTGATGGTCATCATATAGAGGTTTTTAAAAACCTAGTTCTACAAGATCTAGAATCTCTAGAACTAAAAAAGAAGAAGGACCCGATACATATCCGAAAGGGAATCAAACTACTCACAGAAAGAAAAGACATCGTGATTCGCCCGGCGGACAAGGGTGGTACAGTGGTGATACAGGCCAAAGAGCAGTATCTGAAGGAAATTGAAAATCAGTTACAACAAGAAGAAACATGTATTAAACTACGGGGTAACCCAACCAATAATTATAAAAAGGAATTACATCTTTTAATAGATTTAGGCACCAAGAAGGAGATCCTAAACAAAAAAGAAGCACGATATCTGATACCGGAAGTATGCAGGATCCCGATAATCTATACCTTCCCTAAAATACATAAGAGCAAGGATCACCCACCAGGTAGGCCAATTGTTAATGGCATAGATTCTCTGACATCTAGACTGGGCCAATATATAGACCATTTCATCCAGCCAGCAGTCCAAAGTACACAAGCATACTTGAAGGACACTAAACATGTGTTACAATTGATTGACCAAACACCAGTATTGGAAGGAAGAACTTTACTAGCAACAGCAGATGTTGCTTCGTTATACACGATTGTAAAACATCATGAGGCTTGCCATGCCACTAAATGGCTTTTAAGAACATATAGCAACCTCGCCTGCAAACAAAGAAAGTTCCTGATTAAATGCTTAGACTTTTGTCTTAAATATAACTATTTTTGGCACGATCAGGCATATTATAAACAAAATGAGGGCATAGCTATGGGAGCCAAATTTGCCCCAAGTGTAGCTAATGCATTTATGGCTCAGTCGGAGGAGGAGGCCATATATGCAGAGATGCCCCCAGAATTGACATTATATAAACGCTATATTGATGACCTGATATTAATATGGAATGGAAGTAGAGACAAGCTAGAACACTTCCTCAATACATTAAACCAAAATGAAAAAAACATCAAACTTGAATGGAAAATCGATGCTAAAACCGTGGACTTTCTGGATTTAACTCTCCAACTAGAAGGAGATAAGATTACCACCAAAACCTTCTTTAAATCAGTGGATGCAAACAGCTACCTTTCTCTGGAAAGCTGCCACCATAAATCATGGCTATATAACATACCGAAGGGCCAACTTATAAGATTAAAAAGAAATTGTAGCAAAAATACTGATTATAATGAACAAGCCCAACAAATAGGAAAGAGGTTTGAAGAAAAAGGCTATGACCATCTCTGGCTAGATAAGCAAATAGTAGATGTCAGGGAATTAGATAGAAACAAGATGTTACTAAACAAAAACAAAAACCACCAATATCAAGAGGTGCCGTGTCTTATCTTAGACTTTAACATTCAACATAAAGATGTAGCCAGGTTGGTGGAGCGACACTGGCACATTTTAAAAAAAGATAAAGATCTTAATCTTATTTTGCCAGATAGACCTAAAATAATTTATAGGAGGGCACCGACGCTCAGGGACCTAATAGTTAAATCAATTGTAGTCCCGCCCCCCAAACCTAGTTATTCCTTTTTTAATGGAACAGGTTTTTATCCTTGTAGAAACTGCTACGCCTGCAAACATGCCAAAAAGTTCCAAGGCAAAAGGACAGAATTTAAGAGCACCAGCACAGGGAATACACACCCTATAAAGGATTTTATAGGGTGTCACACAGAGGGTGTTGTATACGTACTACAATGTAGTTGTAACCTACAGTATGTAGGTAGAACCAAGAGAGCCTTAAAAGTAAGAATCAAAGAACATGTACAAAACATTATTAATGGATTTCCGAAACATAGTGTGTCACGACATTTTGCACAGGTCCACAACCGGGACCCTATAGATTTACAATTTTGGGGCATAGATAAATTTAAAGGCTCCTGGAGAGGAAGCCATCTAGTGAGAAACATCAGTCAGAAAGAGTCTCAGTGGATACACACGCTTAGAACACTGACACCCAGGGGAATGAATGTAGAGTTCGATCTGAATTGTTTTTTAAGCAATTTTTAATTCTTAATTTTTAATACTTTTAATAATTTTAGTATTTACACATATATGTTTGAATTATTATATTATTTTATTATTCTATTTTCCATTGGATAGTATGGCTATATTTGTATAATATAATTAGTTGCCCTGCTGAACTGGATCTGAAGTATGATGCCATCCAGTCAGCAATGAGTGCTTATGAATAAGAGGCCTATTATATATATACACATCACTATAGGTATGGATTTAAGATCTATATATACTAATTCTAATTTAATATTAATCTAAAGATCATTTTATTGATGGAATCGGTGGTTCATGTCATTGTAGTATTTATACTGTTTTCCAGGATGGTCATTAGTCCAGTCAGCCCGCTGTGGCTGTCATTATCTGAGGTAGTAGTGTGGAATTTACATGTTAGTTACTATCAAGATGAGTAGAATAACACTCTATTCATAGCACCATCCCACAATAGAAGATGAGGGAAATAAATATTTTCGCTCAAATATCTTCGTTCTGCAATGTTTTTATTCGATATGGATATTTACAGCTAGTCAGACATAGGGAAAATGGCGGCGCCCATATAGTTTATTGTGGTATTCAAGAAAATGGCGACCGCAAGACTTCCGGTCTAATACACTATTTGAGTGATGCCCTAACAACCAATCAGGCTCCCCTGAAGAAGTCACGAGGTGCGTGACGTAACGCCGTAGGGAGGATAGCGGCATCATACGGACGGATCGTAAGACAGCAGGATAACAGTAAGATAGCGGCTACACGCCGATTATCTCCTATATGCTGTTTATTTTTTAATTGATGTAAGAGTCCATTTTTAATCTAATAAAGCCTATTTTGCGTATTGAAACACTACACTATT
This sequence comes from Rana muscosa, assembly GCA_029206835.1. Taxonomy (NCBI): domain Eukaryota; kingdom Metazoa; phylum Chordata; class Amphibia; order Anura; family Ranidae; genus Rana; species Rana muscosa. The sequence continues at coordinate 812,918,362 of CM055121.1, read as the reverse complement.
GGAGGCTTCATTCCCTGTCCCTCTCCTGGCTGCACCGATTGGAGCTTGGTCTCCCTCTCTCCCCCTCCCTTTCCCTCCCACCCGCTTGTCTCTTTCATAGAGAGCGTGATTGGTAGAGGATACTATCCAAATATGATTTAAGAGTGGAGAAGAAATAGGAGAAATAGAGGAGACATAAGAACATAGTCCATAACAGTGAAACTATATGCCAGTGATCCAAGCTGTTGAGGTGAGAACATTGGGAGACAGGTGTAGGATTCACCGCAGGTTCAATACTTCAATTCGTTTATCATTTGAAACATTTGAAGACATCTACAATTTTGGAACATCTAGAATCTTGGAATTAACCATTGATTAAATACCCATTTGAACTTTCCTGAACAGCAACCATTGCAATATTGAACTTTCTGCACTATTGTGTTTATATATGCACTTGCACTTTATTCTGGTGATTGCACTATAGTATTTATTATATATGCACATTTATCACTAGGTATTTTTACCATATATATCTTTATACTATTAGATTTATGAGACATAGAAGTGTTTTTTGTGTAATAATCTTTTTTCTTTAGCGCAAAATCACCCCCTTTTTCTTCATAATCGGAGGTTACTTTCATTAAAAACTGAATACCCCAATGACCAGCAAATGCAGTGATAAAGGAAGCTACGCTGATAGCAAATATTGACTTTTTCTGTAATAGTTGGGGTTGATCCCACTCCCACCTCTGAAGCCTCCCTATTTGATCATTAAAGTGAATAAAATTAACATATCACACTTACATGCTCTGTGTAATGGTTTTGCACAGAGCAGCCCTGGTCTTTTTTTCTTGGGCCGCCCCACTGGCGCACTGGGGTCCACCCCCCCACAGCAAGACACTTTCTATGGGGGCACTTTTGTGTGCTTGCTCCCTGGCCCTGCTCTGTGTGTCCAATCCATGAGACAAAACCTTGCCTTTACTGTTATAACCAACAGGAAGCCTCGGGAGGCAGAAGGTAGCGTTAAGCACAAGTAGAGATTTGCACAGAATTTCTTCTGTCTGTATCCCTGGATCTACTTGATTGGTTTGATGTAGTTTTTACTTAAGATAAACTTTGATTACACATTTTTTGGATATGTTCAGCTTGAATTGCTCAGATTAGACACAATTCTTCTTTAAAGTACAACCAAAATGTTTCCCTAAGTCCCCAACCGAAAATATTGCATGCTCTAGATCAGTGGTCTTCAAACTGTGGCCCAGGGGCTGGATGTGGCCCTTTTCTTGTCTATATCTGGCCCTTGGAGCACCTTTCCACCAACTGACATAATGATGGGACACCATTTTCTTATTGACACCAATGAGGCCCTAGTATTCCCATTGATAACAATGGGACACTATTCCTCCTATTAAAACTAATGATTAGGCACTGATGCCTGGGCATTTTTTACTCCCACTGCCCACAGTCTGGCCCCCCTAAAGCCTGAAGGACAGTGTTCTGGCCCCTTTCTTAGAAAGTTTGGAGACCACTGCTCTTACTTTACTTTAAAGAGAAACTGATCTCAGGAAGCTGTGCCAAAAAAGGACCAGTAACCATTAGAGATAAGTTTGGACATTCTCTGAACTATCCAAACTTTGCTAATTTCTAGTTCAGTTTTAGGGCCTGGTCCTTCACTGTCCTGCAGCACACATACAAAGGGACGGGATGCTGCAGACATCAGTGCCCTGATATAAACACATGCCAAAATTTAACCACATCCCACCCAAACTATAGTAATATGATGGCTGGGAGGGAGCTCCCTGCTTTTCCGAGGACATCATATGACGTCCTGCCAGTTGTGCAGCATTAGCAAATAGATATGGTACAGTAAATATGATATACTTTCCCAACATATTATAAACCAGGAGTGAGTGATGTCCCATTTGCATTTGAGCCCCCTTGGAATTCAGGTGTTTAGTTTCCCCCCCTCAACGGACACTTTTACCCACTTCCTGCCTAGGCCAGTTTTCAGTGCTGTCGCACTTTGAATGACAATTGCGTGGTCATGCAACTCTGTACCCAAGTGAAATTTATTACATTTGAGACAGATAAAGCTTTATTTTGGTCATATTTAAATCACCACTGGGTTTTTAATTTTTTGCTAAACAAATGAAAAAATTACTGTAAAAAATGTTTGGTTTCTGATAAAATGTTTTGTAAATAAGTAATTTTTCTTCTTTACTGGTGTGTGCTGATGAGGTGGCGCTGATAGGCAATGTCATAAGCTGCACTGATAAATAGGCAATGATGAGGCTGCACTGATGGATACTGATGGAGCTGCACTGATGAGTGCCCCGATTATCCGTGAAAATGTTCCCCGTCACAGGAAAGCCGGTTATCCGCTTTCCTTTCCTCAGATAGTGCTGAGGAAAGGAAATGCCGATATCCAGTAATTGTTTACATGTGATCAGCTGTGATTGGACACAGCTAATCACATGGTAAAGAGTCATTAAGGGACATCGCTCACCACTGATCGCCACGCTGCATGGCCCCCACACACACACCATCACTTCATGCAAAAATTGCGTACAATAGCAGACAATTAGTTAACTGCCAAAATAGATATGCAATTTATGTCATTACCGGTAAACACATTACGTAATATTCAATACACCTGCCATATGACAAGTTGCCTCTGCGACTGAAGACTGGATCATCTGTCAAATATCAACACAAACAAGGATGCCAATATTGCAAAACATTTCAGATTTCATGATTCTGATACCATCTCGTTCAAAATTCAAATCATAGAGCAAGTATATACCCCAATCAGGGGGGGGGGGGCGATCGCTTCTCTTCGCCTTGTAAAAGGGAAGTATATTGGATACTAGACACCTGCATTCTAAGCGGACTCAATTACGAATGGGATGTCACTCACTATTATGAGTAATGGCCTATGTTCTTTTCCCTCTTCTGCATGTTCTACTTTGATACATTCCTGGGGATGTATCAAAAACTATCAATTCAGCTGCTGATACTGTAGCTCACATCTCCAGGCTATATCACTGTATTAGTCAGATGACTTTCGTCCAATTACTTTGTTGGGGACATAGGCTGGAAATGTTCCCATAGCTTTTTATATCAGTCTTCAACTTTTAACCTCTTTTGCTGGTTGACTTTTAAGCTGAACATAGTGCATAGTGCCCTTTTAATGTACAGCACATGCAATAGTACCTTAATGCTCTATGAGGATGCATCCCTTATGTTTTGTGTGCTTTTACATTTGATGATTGCTGAGAATGTGGGATAGTTTGGAGAATGGAAAACTTCCTTTTAACATTTGGGATATTGTGTGATACAACCTTTATAAACCCATCATTTTCGGCAAGTGTGTTTCTGAAAAGTGGAGGATGAAACTCACAGTGGGATGATTGAGATGTGAATTTATCACTCATTGGGAGATATTGGAATTGCTGTGGAGTAATTTAAGCTAGATTGCCTTTCAGAAAAATAGAGGCCGAGAGACTAGATTTATTTGTACTTGTTTCACGAGATTGTTTTCAATCATAACGGCTGTTGCTTGCTATAGTGGTTATGTATTTTATGTATTTTATTGATTTTTGTTAGAGCTGTCAGCTGTTGGGTTCACAATTGTTTGCATTTCACAGCAGCTTATATTTATTTATATGTATTTATATCTATTTATTTCAACTCAATTTTTTGATAGCATGTTGGGGGTAGAGGATATATTGTGGCACTTACAGTATATTCTATATCTGTGTTTCTCAACATTTTTCAGTCAAGGCACACTTTACAACTGTACACAATCCCAGGGCACACCAGTCTGAGGGCTTCTTCACACCGCATCCAAGCACATGCTTTATTGCGTATTCACGCATGTCGCATTTTTAATGAACGTATTTTCTAGATAAGAAATGGCACCCACGTGCAACTGCAAAAGGCAGCACATTTTTGTGCAGTACGGGAAAACATGCGATTTTGCACGCTTTACCTCACTGCACCTGGTGTAAGAAGCCCTAAAATGTAAAATGTCACCTCAAACCCCCCCTCCCCCTATCCCCCCTCCTAGCACAAATGAGGGCACAAATGAGGGCTGTGCTCACCCTCACCCACAATTTCTGCTGCCTCTACAGGAGCAGTCTGCATCCCAGGGTGCTGCGGATCCCAGTTTGAAAAAACCCTGTTCTAAATCACCATTATACTATATATCATATACTGTATGTTCCACCTACAAATATAAAACAAGAAAGCTCACACGTTTTCACAATCCTTTTTTGACTAAAATGTTCACTTATTTATTCCACCACATTTCTTGGCCCAGTATATGCCTACTAAAACCATGAACTCTTTAAATTCTTTGACACTTCTATCTTCATTTCAGATCAATTTTCTTATTTTCAGTCTGTCTTGTTTGTTGCACCATTTTTATTATATTTTATTATTAAAAGGGGCCTACAATATATTTTGCTCTATTTTTAGATCTTTGCATTATATTGTAAACCCATTTAGATGTGGGGCCACTTCAATACAGAACATGCACCTAAATAAAATCTTTTATCCCTGGTGGTATATTCCCTTTTAATTTATAAATATAATTTGCTTTCCCCCCTGAAGGGTTTGTAAAGGTTTGTTTTTTATTTTCTAATTAGGTTCCTTTAAGCTAGTGCATTGTTAGTTCACTTACCTTTTCCTTCGATTTCCCTTCTAAATGTATTTTTTCTTTGTCTGAATTTCTCACTTCCTGTTCCTCCTCTGTCAGCTTGCCCCCATCATCCGAGCCATTCTGGCTGGGGGTTAGCCAGTGTGTTCGCCCCCTCCCTTGGGACTACATCCCTACAGGGAGACGCTGTGTACGTTCACAGGCATGGGAAGCAGGGGATTCAAGGGTGTGTCTTAGACGCTGTAGCTCCGCCTCCCATGCCTTGTTATTGTACTAAATGACCATCTAAGCTGCACAGCCCCGCCTTAACTCCGCCCCCTTATTTGCGGCATTGAGAGTTGGACTCAGGATCGTCGGCTCGTTATGTGACACGGCGAAAAAGCGCAACTGCACATGCGCGATGCCGCTAAGCCTCAAGGGAATTGTAGTTCCTTTGATGCTGTGACGTAGCTTTAGTGAACGCGCTCCAAAACCCGGAAGTTGAGGAGAAAATCAAGAGAGGGAATGAGGAAGTGGAGAAATAGCATACTTATTTAACAACAGGTAACTAAATATTTTAACCAGAAATGACAACTATAATCACTATGTATATAGCACAGAGAACACATATTGGCTAAAAACTTTAACCTTTACAACCCCTTTAACTTGCATTGGGTCAGCTTGGGTATGCTGTAAATCACTGTATTAGTCTATGCTACATACAGTTAGGGCTGCAACTAACGATTATTTTCATAATCGATTAGTTGGCCGATTATTGTTTTGATTAATCGATTAATCGGTTAATAACCTTTAAAAAAAGCAAATTTTGCTGCGATTTGCATTTTTTATTTTTTTTGGCCAATTTGTTGTTGGGGCGATTCAAAAACACAAATTGCTGCAAAAACTACATGCTATACTGCAGCTCCTCCATTGAAGTATATAGAACCAAAAAAAAAAAAATAGCACCGTTTTGCGTTAAAAAAAGTCCTTGCCCTTTCCAAATACGCAGCACCTGAAAAAATCATGGATGTGAACGTGTCCCATAGGAAACCATGTAAATGAACTGTAGTGTGTTTTTGAAAAGCACCAAAAAACACAGAGGTGTGACCCAGGCCTGAGATGTTTAGTAACATAATGGTGTTAAAAAAACTAAAATGAGTACAAAAAGAGCAAATAATCGCTACTGTAAGGGGTTCATTTTTTAGTGTGGGACAGTGAAAGTAATATTTACAGTAGCGATTAGCTCTTTTTGTACTATAAAGGGCTAATTTTAGTTGTTTTTAACCCCATTATGTTACTGGCCGATTAATCGATTATGAAAATGGTAATTGATTAATTTCATAATTGATTAGTTGTCGATTAATCGATTAGTTGTTTCGGCCCTACATACAGTGATAGCTGTTTTCTTCCAGCTTCTGTGCAAACAGCTTTTCCTCTGAACAATGACCATAGGGGATTGTTTGCTTGGCACCTCATCCATTCGTAGAATACCTGGTATTATTTTTTGTGAATACACGGCATAATCTGATTGGACTAGGTGGAATTTGTGATATCACCACCTGATCGGATGAGGTGGCACTTTTGAAATCTTCTCTGCCTTGTTCAGAGAATACCTTGTATTCATTGAAAAAAATTCAAGGAGGAGTTGTATGAATGGTGGAAGTGCTGAGCGAGTGACCCCTTCAGTGTGCAGAGGGAAAGCTGCTTGCACAGAGCCCAGAAGATCATGGTTCTCAATGTATCTAGCACTGACTACTACAGTAATTTACAGTATCCTCAGAAACCCTATCAGATATGCATACTTACATCAAGCCAACCCACTGTAAATATGCAAATACAGAACCTGCATTTCCCCTTAACCACTTGCCGACTGGCTCACGCCGATATGGGTTAGGGTTTCCCCTTGAAGAATAAGGCTAGGACTCAGGAATTGGAACAGGGAGACAAAAGGTCAGAAGGCAGGTTCCCTGAGGTCAAATGTCACGAGGCGTGGCTGACCCACCCCCACCAAAGTGTACCGCCTACCCCAACCAAGTCAGGGGAATGAACAAGTCGGGGGGATGAACAAGTCGGGGAATGAACAATCGTCTCACGGAGAGGAAGAACGGGGAAATGCTGATGTAAACAAGCATTCTTCCTAGTGACAGGACACTGATCATAGCTCCCTGTAATCGGGAGCGGTGATCAGTGTTTTGTCACACGTAGCCTATCCCCCCTACAGTTAGAACACATCCCTAGGACACACTTATCCCCTTCAGCGCCCACTCCTGGTTAACCCCCTTCACTGCCAGTCACATTTACACAGTAATAAGTGCATATTTATAGCACTGATCACTGTATAAATGTGAATGGTCCCAAAATAGCGCCAAAAGTGTCCGATGTGTCCGCCATAATTATAAAAAATAAATAAATAAATATTGCGCTAATCTGAAAAGACAAAACAAAAATATGCTGCTACACAACAATGTGACAAGAATTACAAACGTGATAAATATAAAAATGTAGCGCTGGTGATTGAGGAGAAACATTAGTATCTCACTAAGTAATAAAGTCACTGAGTGTGAGACAGTGAAAAATATAAACAAACCAACCAAAAAATAAGTGAAAGTGAATGTGCTAATAAGTCCACATATAAAAAAAAAAAGAAAACATGAAAAATTATTGCCCATCAATAAAACATGGATAGACGGTGAAGAAAATAAACGTGCAGCCACGTAGGTCATCATGGGAACATTTCTTCCAACTACATAAAATAGATGGAATACGCTTACCAGAACCAGTGGATCTGCCTGTCAGCGACAGCATATCATACAGGCATGGGAAATCCCAAAACAAACCTATAGTTAGACTCATGCCTTCTTATTTGAAGTACACTGGGGATACTATTAGGTTACTCGAATCAGTCAGTTTCCAGAAAGTATGATCCTGGCAACGGCTGACGTTGCTGCACTTTACACGAGTATCCCCCGTGAGTTAGGTTTCAATGCAGTGGAACATTATCTTCAAGCACTACTCTGTCCATTATTCAGCACAATTTTATTATGCAGCTTCTCAGGTTTGCAGCCAAACAATTATTTTTGGTTCCAGAATAGTTTTTATTTGCAGACCAAGGGGGTGGCCATGGGGGCTAAATTTGCCCTCAGTCTGGCCAACTTGTTTATGGCCAAATGGGAGGAGGATGTCGTCAGAATTGGTCCTTTGGGCTAGGTACATAGACGTCATCCTCCTCCTATGGAAGGGCGACCATAAATCATTGAATGAGTTCATGTCAGTACTCAATTCCAATGATGGAGGGATAAGACTGAGCCATGAGGCTAGTTCTACCTCCATACACTTCTTGGATCTTGATATCAAGGTGGTCGACCAGCATTTGGAGTTTACTACCTACTTTAAGCCCACAGACCGCAACGGGTATATCCCGGTCGATAGTTGTCACCATCCACAGTGGCTTAAGTCCGTACCCTGTAGTCAGTTTCTCCAGTTAAGGCGAAATTGTACCAGGGTTGAGGACTTCACTACCCAAACGGCCATTTTGAGGGACAGGTTTATAGAGAAAGGCTATGTGGCCAGCGACCTTGATGTTGAAATCGATCGGATCTCACAGATTGATCGAAGTTCATTATTACAGGTGCGCCCCAAAAAGGCCAAGGACGAGATGTTCAGATTGTCCTTTTTTACCACATACTCAGTCCAATCTAGGCAAATCAAAGAAATCCTCAAGAAACATTGGGGTGTCCTCCAAAATGACAGAATATTGGGACCGGCTTTACCGGAACGATCTGGTGTCATTTTTAGGGGCGCCCGATCTATTCAAGGCCAGATTGCACCCAACATTATTGATCCCCAAAAGGGTTACTTTCTTTCAAGATTGTAAGGGATATTTCCCCTGCCGCAGGTGTAATGTGTGTTTACACAACACCAGCGGCAGACGTAAGAGTGAGACGTTTCAGTCCATGGTTACCTTACAGGTGTACCAAATGAAGCGTTTCACTACGTGTGCTACACAATATATTGTTTATCTTATGACTTGTCCCTGCAAAAAACAATATGTTGGGCGCACTATAAGGACCGTCTCTATTCGGGTTAACGATAACATAGCCAATATCAAGTTAGGCAAGACCAATCATAGTGTTACCCGTTATTACCTAGAACACCATAATTGTGACCCCGTGGGGACACAATTTTTGGTAATTTACCAATTTGTCTCACATTGGAGAGGGGAGTCCCATATACGTGGAGTGTCCCGTCTTGAAACCTATTGGATCTATAAGCTTCATACATACCAGCCTTTTGGTATGAACGTAGAGTGGGACATTAATTCCTTTATCAATTTGGCCTAATTACCCTTTGTGTCATTATGCGGGCCAGTATGTATCGTACATGCCTTTGCTGCCTCTTATGACCTTGTTATAGATGTGTTTTTTCAGTCACCATTGCTGATTCATGTGTATCTGTTTATTATTATTTTTTAGTATTATTTTATGTAAATTTTTTGTTTTGCATGGTTTCATTACTACTACTAATACTACTCACCTACGTCGAACCGGCATTCATCTGGCTGTGCGCTGCACCGCTGCGTTCCATGTGACGGTCGCAATGTTTTGTACGTCGTGATGTCACACTCGAGGCGCGGCTCTGTGCCCGGCTTTGTGTTTGGTCTTGTGGACGCGCGTGCCTGTCACCGCTCGCTTAGTGCGGTGACTTGGCACTCGCAGTGGTACGGTAATTTTGGGTGCAGGTGCTGGCAGCGGTTACACTGCGGTGTTGTGGTGGCTCTCGTGTGACACTGCGGCGCCGGACACCCTCTCCCTTTGTTCTGGTCTGATGCTCACGCAATTGGGCTCCCACCAGGTTTTGATTCAAGTTTTTATTGGTTATTCATTTTCATGACCCGACCAATGCGGTATGAGGGGCAACCACTTGGGTGTCTACCACTGTGTGTCACTGCCCCCTCCCACATTTTGGCAGGCTTTTTAAATGTGTGCCATTGGCTTAATGTAGATCACTTCCGAGGTCAAGATATTAGTCATGGCTGACCTGGGAGGGGCCTCTCGAGTCTTTTGGTTCCCATTGGTTTGTGCTTGGAGGCTGCGAGCCCAGTTGGTCATGCAGTTGGCTCTCCTCCAATCACAGATCTACATTTTGAAACTTGTCTGATTGGCCAGTTTTAAGTTTAGTTTGAGTGTTTTTCTTATAAATATATGTGCAATATGGGGGAGCAGGTAGATTCCCCAGTAGAAGTCCTAGTCGGACGAAACGCGTAGGGCTTGTTGCGCTACTCCCCATATTGCTTCTTTTTATTGTTAATTTGTGATCACTTTTAAATGTCAACTTCTTGTTGGTTTTATAAAACCTTTTTCATACTTTTTGACCTGCACCATTGGAGTACCGTTTTTCTTTCTCCTTGCATGCTTGTTGGAGTAAGTTTTTGGAGCCGTTTCATCGTGCCCATCCACCCCCTCTGGGGTTTCTCCCATCCCAAATTACCTCAACATTCATTGGAAATAGGGGGGACACCCAGCGAGCTTGGGTTTGTTCCACCTATCCAGGACACCATCCATCCAGGGTCTACAGCTGAGGACTGTCGGGTCCCAACTGCCAAGTTCGTGGTCCCTCAAGAGTCGTCAGACAAGTTGAGCCGATTTGTTTTGGGATTTCCCATGCCTGTATGATCTGCTGCCGCTGACAGGCAGATCCACCGGTAAGCATATTCCATCTATTTTATGTAGTCGGAAGAAATGTTCCCATGATGACCTACGTGGATGCACGTTTATTTTCTTAACCGTCTATCCACATGTTTTATTGATGGACAATCATTTTTCATGTCCGCCATAATGTCGCAGTCACGAGAAAAATCGCTGATCGCCGCCATTACTAGTAAAAAAAAATTATTAATAAAAATGCCATAAAACTATCCCCTATTTTGTAGACGCTATAACGTTTGCGCAAACCAATCAATAAACGCTTATTGCGATTTTTTTACCAAAAATATGTAGAATACATATCGGCCTAAACTGAGGAAAAAATTGTTTTTTTTATATATATATTTTTGGGGGATATAGGAAAAAGTAAAAAATATTGTTTTTCAAAATTGCCGTTCTTTGTTTATAGCGCAGAAAATAAAAACCACAAAGGTGATCAAATGCTACCAAAAGAAAGCTCAATTTGTGGGGAAAAAAGGACGTCAATTTTGTTTGGGAGCCACGTTGCACGACCGCGCAATTGTCAGTTAAAGTGACGCAGTGCGAATCGCAAAAAGTGCTCTGGTCTTTGGCCAGCTAAATGGTCCGGGGCTGAAGTGGTTAAAGCGGCACTAAAATGTATCTGAGCAGCACAAACTGAAAAATTCATTTTTAATATTCACAGCAAACACCCATCTACCTATGACTTCTAGCTTTATTTTCTTGAGAAATTATGTTGAAAACAACCCCCCTAGCATTTCTAGCCACAGCCATTTTGAGTAAGGGCAGATGATTCATGTAGCATTTACTTCCTGGAATCCATCTGCCCTTAGCTTAACCACTTACCATCCCGCCTATAATAAGATGATGGCCACAAGGTGGCTCTGCCATCCTGGGTGGCCGTCATATGACCAGTGTTGTTCATCTTACGTTAAAAAAGTAATTATTTAAAGTTACAAATTACTTCTTCCAAAAAGTAATGGAGTTACTCACTCAGTTACTACATTGAAAAAGTAATTAGTTACTCAGCAAAGTAACTATATTGGTTATATTGTATATACACGTGGGGCGGGGGCGGGGCGATAGAAGGATGATATATATGTAATTTTTTCAGTGTATAAAAATAATGGGAGGGATAACAATAAATAATATTGGTACTGTGCCCATGCCTCACTGTGCCCAATGTCTCACTGTGCCCATGCCTCACTGTGCCCAATGCCTCACTGTGCCCATGCCTCACTGTGCCCATGCTTCACTGTGCCTCACTGTGCCCCATGCCTCACTGTGCCCCATGCCTCACTGTGCCTCACTGTGCCCCATGCCTCACTGTGCCCCATGCCTCACTGTGCCCCATGCCTCACTTTGCCTCACTGTGCCCCATGCCTCACTTTGCCTCACTGTGCCCAATGCCTCACTGTGCCCATGCTTCACTGTGCCTCACTGTGCCCCATGCCTCACTGTGCCCCATGCCTCACTGTGCCCAATGCCTCACTGTGCCTCACTGTGCCCCATGCCTCAATGTGCCCCATGCCTCACTGTGCCCCATGCATCACTGTGCCTCACTTTGCCCCATGCCTCACTGTGCCTCACTGTGCCTCATGCCTCACTGTGCCCATGCTTCACCGTGCCTCACTGTGCCCCATGCCTCACTGTGCCCCATGCCTCACTGTGCCCCATGCTTCACTGTGCCTCACTGTGCCCCATGCCTCACTGTGCCCCAAGCCTCACTGTGCCCAATGCCTCACTGTGCCCCATGCCTCACTGTGCCCCATGCCTCACTGTGCCCCATGCCTCACTGTGCCCAATGCCTCACTGTGCCCGTGTCTCACAGTCACTGTGCCCGCCGTGTACAGTATCTCAGATCGGCGGCGTCCCGACTCCCGGCGGCCATTCCATTATTCAAAAGCCACACCTCCTCCAGTCCTCCTCGTCTGTGATAGGCAGAACACTCAATTTCCCAGCATTCAGTGTTCCGCCTATCACGGACATCCGCTCATCCTCATAACACAGACGAGGATGAGAGGATGTCCGTGATAGGCGGAACACTGCCTGCTGTGAAATTGAGTGTTCCGCCTATCACAGGCGACGAGGACTCGGGAGGCACGGCTTTTGAACACTGCAATGGCCGCCGTCTGTCTGCATGACACGCTGATCAGGTAGGCAGACGACGGCTTGCAGTTAGTTAAATGTTAAATTACATCTACTCGCGGCGGCTGCGGCGAGTAGATGTAATTAGGGTAACGCCGCCCAAGTAATGGGAACGGCGGTGCCACGAGGGTAAGAGTAATCAGTTAGATTACTCGTTACCCCAAAAAGTGGCTACGTTACCTAACGCCGTTTATTTAAACAACGTTAGTTACAACACTGCATATGACGTTCTCTGGCCTCCTGGTCGCTAGCACGCCCGCCGCGTCACTCAGGTGCCGATGCGCGTGCCTGGCGGCCGCGGTGTCCGCCAGGTACCCGCGATCAGCAGTTACAGGGCCAGGGACGTGGATCTCTGTGTAAACACAGAGATCCACGTCCTGTCAGGCAGAGGAGACCGATGGTGTGTCTCTTCTACATAGGGACACCGATCGGTCACCTCCCCCAGTCAGTCTCCTCCCCCCGCAGTTAGAATCACTCCCTAGGGAACACATTTAACCCCTTGATCGCCCTCTAGTGTTAACCCCTTCCCTGCCAGTCACATTTATACAGTAATCAGTGCAAATTTATAGCACTGTTCGCTGTATAAATGTGAATGGTCCCAAAATAGTGTCAAAAGTGTCCGATCTGTCCGCCGCAATATCGCAGTCCTGACAAAAATCGCAGATAACCGCCATTACTAGTAAAAAAATAAATATAAAAGTCATAAATCTATCCCCTATTTTGTGGGCGCTATAACTTTTGCGCAAACCAATCAATAAAGCTTTTTTTTTTACCAAAAATATGTAGAAGAATACATATTGGCCAAAACTGAGAAAAAAATTGTTTTTAAAAAAAATAATTGGGATATTTATAATAGCAAAAAGTAAAAAATATTGTGTTTTTTTCAAAATTGACAGTCTTTTTGTTTATAGCGCAAAAAATAAAAACCGCAGAGATGATCAAATACCACCAAAAGAAAGCTCTATTTGTGGGAAAAAAGGACCTTAATTTTGTTTGGGAGCCACGTCGCACGACCACGCAATTGTCATTCAAAGCGTGACAGTGCTGAAAGCTGAAAATTGGTCTGGGCAAGAAGGGGGTGAAATTGCCAGGTATTGAAGTGGTTTAGAATGCAGGCAGACTGATGTACTTGGGTAAGAAAGCCCACCTTCTCCCTTTAGATGAAAGAAAAAAATGCCAATGAAGACTCCTGGCATGTATGACATAATTTTGATCTAAGCCAGAAACCATGAAGCAACTGAGGAAATGCAAAAAAAAAAAGACTTAACGAGAAAATATAATATAACCTCATTCTAACTTTTATGTACTAATGCTAGCAGCATAAGGATTTATAATAGTTTGTGTTGATTGACAGAATTTCATCTGACCATATGACATTCTCCCAATCCTCTTCTGGATCATCCAAATGTTCTCTAGCAAACCTCAGACGGGTCCAGACATGTACTGGCTTAAGCAGGGGGACACGTCTGGCACTGCAGGATCTGAGTCCCTGGCGGCGTGTGTTACTGATGGTAGCCTTTGTTACGTTGGTCCCAGCTCTCTGCAGGTCATTCACTAGGTCCCCCCGTGTGGTTCTGGGATTTTTGCTCACCGTTCTTGTGATCATTTAGACCCTACGCGGTGAGATCTTGCGTGGAGCCCCAGATCGAGGGAGATTATCAGTAGTCTTGTATGTCTTCCATTTTCTAATTATTGCTCCCACAGTTGATTTCTTCACACCAAGCTGCTTGCCTATTGCAGATTCAGTCTTCCCAGCCTGGTGCAGGTCTACAATTTTGTTTCTGGTGTCCTTCGGCAGCTCTTTGGTCTTCACCATAGTGGAGTTTGGAGTGTGACTGTTTGAGGTTGTGGACAGGTGTCTTTTATACTGATAACAAGTTCAAACAGGTGCCATTAATACAGGTAATGAGTGGAGGACAGAGGAGCCTCTTAAAGAAGAAGATACAGGTCTGTGAGAGCCAGAATTCTTGCTTGTTTGTAGGTGACCAAATACTTATTTTCCACCATAATTTGCAAATAAATTCTTTCCAAATCAGACAATGTGATTGTCTGGATTTGTTTCCACATTTTGTCTCTCATAGTTGAGGTATACCTATGATGACAATTACAGGCCTCGCTTATCTTTTTAAGTGAGAGAACTTGCACAATTGGTGACTGACTAAATACTTTTTTGCCCCACTGTATATATATATACACACACACACATATTTATATATTACATACACACACATGCAACATTAAAAATTTGGGGTTTCATAACTACTGCTAAGTCTGAGGTTCATGAAGGAAGGTATTCTACCGCATCAGCTGCACCACCTCGGCATCCTGGCCCCTAGCCATGATCCCACCAGCTTCGGGACAAACTATTCCCACCTTCTTGCCACTGCAGCCCGATGACCGGTAGCCCAATATTTCCAGATAGGATGGGTACCCATCCCCACACCATTTCCTGTTTACCTTCCACCATTCCAACCTTCACAAAACAGAGACTCCTGCCACAAACTCCCACCAGTGACCACCTCACGCGTGGGAGGCCAGCCACAGCCACCAGGCACACTGTAGCCCATCCTGGAGCCCCAGGAACCGCATGTCAATCCCCACTGCTGACAAGTGAACACCATCGGCCCTCAATAACAGGCCAATGTTCTTCTCCAACTCGCAGTGGCGGACCACCAGTCCCCCATTACGCACCACAAACTTTGCCACTGCCTTATTGACCTTTATTCTGGTCTTGTTGATCCGTTCAACCGACTGGCTGTCCTGCCAATTATATCCGATCACACCACCACCGTCTCTGGAAAAGCTGATCTTAAACGAAGGACGTCCCATTTAACATCCCGGATAAGATCCCTTGAGGCCCTGATACTCAGGTCATTAACCCTGACGTGCAACACCACATCCGGAGGTCCATCCAACCTAACATAACGCTGCACTTCAGGAAGGACGCGGGACCATAACATGCCCGGAATCCCAATCCAACGTACTGAAGCCTCCTCCCTTGAGAAACCCAACTGCCTGCCCTCCTGTCTGACCAGGGCCCTTTTCGCCCCCCAATGGACATAAGAGTGCCCCAGGATCCACATCAGGCACACCGGGCCTGTAAGACAGAAAACACAAAGGGAAACAGACACACAAAACCCAACACTATCCACACCACCCCACAAAAAGGAAATACAAACATCACCCAAAAACCCCACATAAAGACATACACAGAACACCAGACAGGACCTGCCTACCCAGGCACTACCATACCCCCAGACCACTTCCCCAACCCATCACAGTAAATGAGGGCATACATAGAGCCAGAACCGTTGATTCCCAGCAACCAATACGTTGAAGAATCTGGTCACTTACACCCCACCTCGCCGGCTCCGTACCTACCCCTATTCTAAAGGAATGGGAAGAATAGTCCCGAAAGGAGAAACCGCCCGCCGCTAAACTCTTCCGGAAAATGGACACAAATTGGTATCTTGACAATGGCGAACCATTGGCATGCACAAGGAGAGAAACCCCACCGAAAGGCCATACCCTCAGCCACTCCTGGGTAACCGCTACCGGGCATAACTCCAAACCAACTACCGCACCCAACACCACCCTAGCCCCCTTTCCCAACTGATCAGTTTTTGACCTACGGATGACCAATGTGACCGATCCGTCCTCTACGGACACATCCGAAACCACCAAACCCCCCAACTACCGACTTTGAGGGGCTAACCAATTCACCCACCTGTAACGCCCCGAAAAAATTCAACACAAAAGCTGTCCTGAACAACTGTGCCTCAAATGGAGAGAAACAGACCTGGGGTAAAATACCCACCAAAACAGTTAACATCCCCAACGACATCGGTCACCGGCTTGCACTGCCCCCTTCTGTAACCCCATAAAAGCCTTACGCACTATAAATGCCTTCGTAAAATCCTCCACCCCACTCAGCTGAAACAAACGCAAGGCCCGACATCTTCCTGTTGACCGAAGCATTGGACACCCCCTCTTCGCAGTTCTTACCCAGGAAATACAACAGTACCTGTAGTCTATCCTCGTCGCCGGAACAACCGCTGACACTACTCACCAACTCAAGCCATTCCTGCCATACACGCTCATACGCACGCCACATAGCGTCCGCCACTGAGCGCCGCACCAATGACATCACGGTGTCAAGATGAGCTCCCACAGACGCCTAGGGCACGGGACTCCCAGCTGCTTTACCCCCGGAGCCAACTGCCGGAACCTTTCCCACTAAACGAGAAAGCGCATCAGCCACCTCATTCTCCAAACCAGGGATGTGCACAGCAGACACACAAATATTCAGTCGCAAACAGTTACACCAGATGTCACAGCAGTCATACTACAGGTACAGTAAAGAAGAAGCCGACAGAATTGATGGCCTGCACCACCCCCAAATTATTGCAATGGAAACTAACCCTCCGGTTCGTGAATTCCGAGCCCCAAAGATCCACCGCGAGCACTATTGGAAACAGCTCTAACAGCATAAGGTTACGGACGAGAGCAGACCCTGCTACCTCCTCCGGACACCAGTCTGCACACCACCGCCCATCGAAGTAAGCCGCATAACCCACCGACCCTGCCGCATCAGTGAACAGCTTAAGCTCTGCGGCCTGGACAGCCGCCCCCAGCCAAAAAGGACCTACTATTATACTGCTCCAAAAACGAATGGCACACCTGCAGATCATTCCGATGGTCCTGACCAAGACGTGCAAAATGATGCAGGGCCTTGACACCCGCAGTTGCGTCTGCCAGGTGCCTGCAATAAAACCTCCCCATTGGCATAATTCTGCACGTGAAATTCAGTTTTTCCAACAAGGACTGCAACTCCCTCAGCTGAACCTTAGAACGCAGAGCGACCGCAGCCACGGTCACCCGAAGATCCTCAAGTTTATCACTTGGTAACCTGCACTCCATCAATGTAGTATCAATTATAATACCCAAAAACTTCAAGACCGTGGTCGGGTCCTCCGTTTTTTCTCGAGCCAGGGGTACCCCAAAAACATGAAAGATATGCTGTAAAGTGGCCAACAGAATGAGACAAGACCGCTCCCCCGGCAGACCCATTACCAAGAAATTGTCCAGATTTCCAAAACAGAACCAAGGCCAGACATGTCGTTGATGACCCATTCCAGGAAGAAACTGAACAACTCAAAGTAAGAACAAGAGATAGCGCAACCCATAGGTAGGCACCTATCCACAAAGAACTGGCCCTCCCAGCAACAGCCCAACAAACGAAGACTATCTGGATGAACCGGCAAAAAGCCGACTCAATGTCAGTCTTGGCCATGAGCACCCCTTTCCCGAATCTCTGCACCCATCGCCTCGTCAAACGAGGCACAAGACACAGAACAAAGCGGAGGATCGATCGCATAGTTCACCGATCCCCCTCTTCGTATGAGACAAATAGTGTATCAGCCAGAATTGATTTAGCTCCCTCTTGGGCACCACCCCCAAGGGGAAAACCACCAAGTCCCCCACCGGCGGTCTATCGAACGGGCCAGCCATCCTACCCAACTCTCCTCACACAACTTACTCCCCACCACCTCCGGATGCTCGTACGCCGATCTACGATTAGCCGAAACAGGGGGGACCCTATCCAACGTGCTCGGAATGGAGAAGCCCTCCTGAAAACCCAACCACAATGTCCGGGCAGCCCCCCCCCCGTTAGTATACCTACTTAGATACGGCGCCATTTTTTCCACCCTCACCGGAGTCATCCCTTTTTCCAGCGTCGGCCAGTTTTACCTTTTTGGAAGCACTTGGACCAAGGGTTAGCACCTTGACAACCCGAAAACTCTTGTCGGAAATAGCAGGCTCCCCCGAATTTGCAGGTCCCTTCATTAAACTGCCAACAGAACCACTTTCTCTTTGAGGCCGATGGTGACGAGGTGTTGGCACCCCCGGCCCTGCCATGAAAGGTTGGCGGCACAGCCCTGGCTTGTGTCATGAGCTTTATCCACAACCCAATATATCTTTGTGGTCCACCGCAAAGATGGCCGAAGAGCCTTCCGCTGCCGGAACTGCTCATCGTAACAAAGCCAAACCACACCCCTATAAACCCTTTGTGTCTCGCTGATGGAATCAAGGTAGCAGAATAACCCCGAACAATTGTCCAGAGCCCTTCTCCCCAATGACACTCGCTAGAATGTTAAACGCTTGCGACCAGTTTGCAAACGTTCTAGGGATAAGCCGATGGCGACATTTTTCTTCCTCCTCCTTTTTGCTCTGATCCGGCTTAACCTTGTCTGGGTTAATCTTTTCCAGTGGAAGCAGCGAGAAGATCTCCACGTACTCTCCTTTCCAGATCCTCTCCCTAAACTCCACCTTCAGATGGGAACCAAGGGGTCCCTCTTAACAAACGTAGACCTCACACTGCATCCACCAATCTCACACCATCCACCACCAACTGCACTGGCGTCACTGCACTCGTACTCACCTGGGAAGATCCAGCCACCAGCGCGGGAACCACAGCCGTCCCCAACACCACGGCGAGAGGCAATGGAGCCGGGGGAAGGGGGGACACAGACACAACAGGTACAGGAATAGACAAGGACTTACCAGGCTTTCCAGGGGAACCGACCGGCCAGCCAACGCTCCAGATCCCTGAAGAGGTCCCGTCTGAACCGGCGCCGCGCCAGGCACATCAGAGTCCGAATCGGATATCTCGCCCTCGTATCGTTGGTCCCCCTGGCCACCAGGGGACGCTGTGGACATGGAAGGACCCGGTCGCCCGTCCGTGACGTCATCAGCCCGCACCCTTCATACCACACGGCTGGCTCCTGCACCTCTCCCCCACTGACAGACACCACTCTAGCACCGCCGCCATCACCAGGGTAACTTCCTCCTCCACCGATGGCCGCAGCCACCCCATGGGGGGGAGCCCATGCCATAAGCCTCAGACCGTCCTAGCCGAGCGCCGCCGGGCACAGGAGAAGCCCCTGCATGGCGCACTGTCAGGTCCCGAGCCCCTGCAGGAGGAGGCCTTGAGGGGGATGCAGATGGCTCCCTCCCGGCTGGGTCCCACCCATGATGGGGATTCCTCCCAGCCCCTGCAGCGGCAGCCATGGCAGGACTCTTTGCCCTGGGGGCTTAAGGGTCCATAACTGGGCTCCCAGAGCGGCGGCTCACCCGTGGGGTCTCTGAAGCAACACAGTGAGCTGAGAGTTAAGCCACTGTGTGCCGTTTTCCTCAGCAGCCGTCCACAGCTGCTCTACGAGCCTATCTAGAGTCTCCATGGCAGCATACAGAAAAACTACTCACTGTGTCCTGTCTCCTCCACTGCTGCCCCACATGTGAACTGACCCCATCCCTCTGTAGGGGTTTAAATTAACTACAGCCACACCTACCCCTCACCACTGACCATAACCCCCCTTAAGCCCTGTCCCACTTCCTAACAGGAAATTCCCTGTGCTACCCCCACAGCTTTCCCCGCAGTCATGCTGGCCCTCCACCCAGGTTCCCTTTAGCTGCGGGCCTGTTCTGAAGTAGTGATTGCCATAATAGTTACATAAGTGTACACTTGGTAATAAGTTAATTATTTAGCATCAGCACTCTGCTCAAAGGAAAGAGCGAAACCTATCTGATCAGAGCGCTATTAAGTGGTTAGTATTGTGGATTCATGTAACTCACAACAAGCCACACCAAGAGAAGTAGCTCTGGTTTGCAATAATAGCAATTATACCTGGAAGTGAGAAAACACACACTGTAAACCAAGTCTGAAAAACACTGATCCATGCCATTGTCCAAACAAAGGAAAAACTTCCACAAGGGGTTTTTGTGAATAAAAACCTGTCAAATACGAGCCCACAATCACACCATGTGAAAGCCATCAGTTCCCAATGTACAGAACATCCATCTCCTGGAGCACTCTATGGGAGGTAGGTACACTGTGGGGTTTTGTGGACACTGGAGCTGAATCCACAAACAAACATCTCATATGGGGTCCAAGCTAAACATTAAATTTGCTTGAGATGCTCTAGGAAATCTATAATTTTTATTTGAAAAATTGTAAATAACAGCCACATATTCCTACCCATAGGTGTGCGCAGCCTATTTCATTAGGGTGTGCACCCCAAAGCTCAAACACACATCCGCGTGTGTGTATACAACACAGTTTACTATGCTTAATTTATGTATGAACACAGCGAGTGATCGGTACCGATCACTTACAGTGTTAATTTTTCAAAAAAAGAAGAGGGTCAGTAAATGACATAGGGGCCCAGGCAGCAGGGGGAAATTTTCAGCACATGGGGTGTTTAGGGTGTGCCCAGGCACACCCAGCACACCCTGTGCGCACGCCTATGTTCCTAGCTAAAATTGTGACCATGTAACAGGCAGAATCGCACTTCTCATGGGATGATTACGTAATGGAAGGATAGTTCCAATGGAGCCAACGTCACATCCTGGTGACTTAGGAGTTGTCTACTTTCTGGTAATCAACTCTATAGTTCTATAGTAAATAACCATAGCTTACAGCCCTGATGTCATGCCATGACGACATGAGAAGCCACAATGCAACTAGTAATTTGCATGGACAGGTCTCCATTTCAGAAAGACATGCAAGTGATGGTCATGACAGTAATTTAAGAAAAGGACATGTGGCTCTAACTGTATATTTTTGGTCCTAAAAATTGAAGCTATTTTCTATCTTGGAGTATATCAAACTATGCTTACTCTTGTAAAACACCAAAGATTCAAGAAAGCATGTTGGTTTAAACAAATCAGAAGTGTCTGTGTCTATTGGTTTTATTGGCTGTTCATTGGATATACAACATACTATGACAAAGTAAATATAATTTATACAATAGCAATGGTACACAAATGTAAAATCAAAGGAAAATTATAGTGTCACCTGTATTTTTCCACATAGCTCCATGTAACGTGATTCCAGCTACACCTTTTTGTCCAGGGATGAAGGTAAACCGGATCTGGCCACCACGAACTCTTATGTTATAAGAGTAAACACCATTGTCTGCTAAACATACAATATTTATTCCAAGTGCAGTGTCAGTGACACTAAACTCTGATTTCAAAAAGAAAATTCTATTTAAGTATGTATTTTTTATAGATTAATGCCACTTTCATGAACAAACTATAGCAAATAAAAAAATATAGCATATACAATTGCTACACAAGGCATACTGTAATCTAATGTTATTAGAAGTGATCTTTCCTTCCCAATCTGCAGCTGTTGCAGTTTTCTGTAAAGATCAATGCAATATGGCAACCTAGAGGTATTTTGTACACAGTTGGTGCACAGAACTTCCCCAGAAATTTAATTTTCTGCTTGTGTGATTGGCTCACTGATTTTCCCAAAAGTCTGCACTAGGATACAAGTTTTAGATACCCTCTAATACGAAAATGCTAAAAAGTTTGTCAATATTCTTGATCACTGATCACCCAGAAGGCATTGTTTTTCTCTCAACAAAAGTGGAGCTTCTCTTTAAGGCTAGATTCACACTATTGCGAATTGGATGCAAGTTTCCCCACATCCAATTCGCAGGTCAGGATACTGCGAGCCAGTTCACACATCTCCAGAGCAGCTCAGGTGAGAATTGCACAGGTGTCCTGTGTGTTTTCTGGTCCGTTTCAGGTCTGAATTCAGGCAAAAATTCAGGCTGAAACAATGAATGGACATGCACCAGACCCCCCTGCCGTGAGCCGCTCTGTTCCTTAGTATGAACCCAGCCTAAATGGAAAAAGTGCATTCTATTGCTCTCACCCTTCTCCGGGCCTCCAAATTAATTTTGCTGTTGTGATTTAAATTCCTGTTAGAAGGTGGCTACATTTGTTCTCCCGGGTCCCACCATATGTAGGAACATAGCTACTAGGGATGAATTGATATCATTTTTATTATTGAGTACCGATAATTTTTTTTAGTACTCACCAATACCAATTACAGATACCTACTGATAATGTTTTGTGTACACTTCAGCTGTTAGGAATGGCACAAAGAATTAAAAAGTTGTTTACAATTGAAAAAAAAAAAAATTTATTATGCGCTTTTTTTAAATGTGAAACATATGTTAAAGGTGTAAAAATATTAGCGAACAAAGCAAAGAAAAAAGTTTTAAATTTTAAGTTTATAAAATAGAAGTGAACCACAAAAATTAGCAGGAAAATAAAGGAGAAGGAGAATAAGGAGTTAATTAAGGCTGATTAGAGTAACGTAAGGGTTAGGGTGTTAAATAGGAATATTTATTGGAAGAAAAAAAAAATTTTTTACTTGACAGGTTGCTTTAAAGCGGAGTTCTAGTCATTTGTTTGTTTATTCAAAGTCAGCAGCTACAAAAAGTGTAGCTGCTGACTTTTAACAGCCACTCACCTGTCTCACGGTCCAGCGGTGTACTCACCCGCATTGTGTTCTCACCGTGTCCTCCCCCAGCAGTGCCGGCATCTACTATGGGCACCCGGCTGTGGCAGCTTGCAGCTTCACAGCCGGGTGCCCACTTTGCATATGCGAGTGGCGATGCGGACTGACTGGCCCCGAACTCTTCTAGGACCTGTCATATGTCCCAAAAGACTTTGGGAGGGAGAGCTTCTGCCTGTCAAATTCAGGTACCTGCTCCCCCTCCACCCCAAAAGCTCAGTTTCACAAACAGGAGCCAGGGAGGAGGCCTTAAAGCAGAAGTTCCACTTTTGTGTGGAACTCTGCTTTAAACTGACTTCATCTGCAGATCAAAGTTCATTTCTTTGCTCTGTAGATGTATAAACAAGATTAAACAATGTCCTTTTAAACTATCTGTTTCAGCAGCTGAGCAATGTTGTTGATAAACATTGCCTGGCTGCTTTGTTTTTTGACTGCTCCAATTGCAGTCAGTTTACACTTCAGCTGTCAACTGGGAACCCCACTGACAGCTGAATGAGTCATTGGTTGCTAAGTGGCGGCCCCACTCCTTAGCAACTGATAACTCACGTTTTTTTATAATATATATATATATATATATATATATATATATATATATATATATGTGTGTGTGTAGCGGGGGTCTCCTTTAAGGCCTCAGGACTACGATACCCAGAACCCCGATCAGCACCCAAGGTGCATTGCCACCCGCAGAGACTCATGGGGTGGGCTATAAAGGTAAAGGGGAGGCTAAGCTCGGCCTCTTTGAGACACCGCCCTTCTAGCAAGAGGATCCCCTGTGCGGACTTGCTGCTGGTGCAAGGCCTGAAGCCTGGGCCTTGCACACTTCCAAAGAGCCTTCCACTCCACTGCGGAGCCTGTGTGGCACCTGATCTCCATTTGTTTTTTCACTGACATCAGGAGGACCGAAGACCCGGCTATCGCAGACCCTGTGTGCGGATACACAGCAGTGGAAGTTACGGGTGGCGACTAAGTCCGGTGTGGTGAGAGAGCACTTGCTCAAAGTTATAGCCAAGTACAGTGTTTAGGCCTACTGACTGCTTTGGCCCTTAGTGCTATATCAACTATCCTAGCGGGAGACTATTTCCAGAACTGAGTTTGAAAGTCTCCTGAGAGTTGTTACTTTGCTGAGATACAGTCCTGTTGGATTACAAATTGTTGTTCCTGATGTGCACCACCGATTTCTTTGCATGCGAAGATTCTTCACCCTAAGACTGTACCTTACTTTAAGTCAGGCCTGACTGGGTAGCGTAGAACATTATTGGGCGCCATATTGCTCACGGGGAGGATAGCTGCAGCATCGTGTGCTAGTTATTTTCATACAGTATTGCTAAGTGTCACTAATATTGCAGGGCTCTGCATGTGTTATGATGTATTGTACTTCTACCTAACTTTTATACTAAAGTAAAGTTGCTATAGTTAAGTACTCCGGTATCAGTGTCAATTACTGTACTTTATCACTGTTTGCTTTATTGTGGGACTGTGTCATAGATGATTGCAGAGACATTACCAGTCTATCATTCCCAAGACTAGCTGTGCCAGGGGAGGGTCGAGTAGATTGCCGGGGGTTGGCAGTGCTGTGTACGGGGCCCGAAACAATATCAGCGGCTCTCTTAAGTTGGGGGTATCGCTATATATATATATATGTAGCGGGGTCCTCAAATTGATGGGATACACCTGGGGAATAGTGTGACCCAGGTGTATAATTGTGTTAGGGTTCAGACCCCTTTTTGTTTCGTGGAGGATTGGAGGATGTAGTATTCTCCTTTGCCTGTGGGTGGCGGGGTACCCACAGGCTTCAGGTAGAATCATCTCCTGCAGTGCTCCCTGTTTTTGTCCCTTCCCGGAGATGGTGTGGCTGGGGCGGGGAACCCGCCGGACCGTTGATGGGAGGAGATAAAAGGGGGAGACGCCCTTACCACGAGGTCTTGCGGAGAAGAAGGTCCTCGGAGGAGGAGGGTTGCGGTCCGCACCCAGGCCCCCCAGGCCTGGGTGCTGGAGATCCATGAGTCTGATCCAGGTGCCCATCGCCTGGTCCGGAGTCATGTTGGCGTCCATCCCAGGCACCTTTAGCCTGGGGTGAGGTACTATCGAGGAGGCCTGGGGCCCAGTACCTTCGACTGGGTCCCGCTAGGGTGGACTGTCCGAGGGTCCCTGAGCGGAGGGACTCGTATCTGAGGTGAGGAGGCCAGAGAGGTTACCCACTGGAGACCCGGAGCAGCACCAACCCGGTGACAGTGGGCCTCTGGGAACTCTCTTGGGAGGACACATCCCCCTGATAGGGGCCACAGCGTATCGAAGAGGGCTCCATTGCTGTTCATAGGGGTTGCTGGAAGAGACCCCATCTTTCCTGTTCTGTAACAGCCGGATTGGCTTAGGCGCCGCTGGTCATAGTACAGTGGCATAGAACTTAAACTTTAGGAAGTGCCTCGATCTGCTCGCCACACCGTTGGCAAGGTTATAGGTCCCAACCAGTTTGCTGCGAAAGAACTGTTTATTGTGCTTTGCGTATTGGAGTGTCAAATAAACAAGTGTTGGACCTTTCTCCGGTGTGCGAACTCCAGTTACTGGAAGCAAAGGGGAGGCTGGTGAGCTTGCAATTACAGACTCAGTGCATTCACAGAACACACCGGCCCGAGGAAACATCAGTAAGTGGCCTTCACCTCCCTACTACAATGGGGAGGACATGGGCCGTGGCGCATCTCACTCTCACAACCCAGGAACCCCTAGACATGAGTTGGTGTGTAACCGATAAAGATGGAGGGAGAGTGAGGCCGCTACACGTGGGGGCTCGTGAGTCAGGGATGGAGTGTGTTCTAAAGATGGACTTGAGAATGTCTACATTTGAACTTTGCTGCCCAGAGGAGTTGTGGAAATGACCCTAACATGGGAAAGGCCCATGCGGAGGAGCGGAAAAAGGGAGAGGTCCAGCCGTGTGACGTACTGCACGTGGGGACTGTTAACGCACTGCGCCACGAGGCACCCCATGGCGACATCGTTCGTGGGCGGAGTCAAGAGGAAGCCCGCGAAAATGTACAGCTTATGGGAGGAGTCTGGCCAAGTGTGGGGATACACGTGGAGACTCCGGCGCGGGGTCAGTGCATGATGGAGCAGCAGATAGTCGGGATGACCTCAAGTGCCCCGTGGATTATGGTTCCTCACCCCACGAGAATGACTTCCTTTGCTGCCCCCATCACAGACACGGGGATAAGACTTAGGCCCCGAGGGCGGTTGACTCTGTACACTTGCAGAGACACGGAGGCCCTCGGTGTGATCTGTCCCGGCTGCTCGGGACTGGTGGTCACCCTGAAGCCATTCGGGCGATGTGAGGAGTGCAGAGAATTCCTTTTTGAGGTCGAGTCGTCCACAGCAAGGCCCCGGGCCCTTCGCCTCAACCACCTCACGGGTACCGCTACTTCGGAAGGGGAGATCAAGGCCTTTGTCGAGGTTCCCGTGCGCGCTGACCAGGGCGATGGACTGCCCAACAGAGAAAAATCCGAGGATGCTGCCTCGGTCGCCACAAGTTCTCTGCTCCCACCCCCGAAGAGGAAAGTTGGCCTAGTACAGGCATCCTATGGACGTGGTCGAGCTTCACCCCGCTGCTTGCCTGGCCTGGATGGCGCCGGTCGAGAAGGAAGTCCCGGACATCCCAGTCCTCTACAAGGGTCAGGTGAGCCAGGGGCTGGGACTGTGGTGGTGGTTGGAGGTGTCGGGGGCCCATTGGAGGTGGAGCCCCCCAGGGAGGATGATTCTGTGTCCACCGGAAGATATCTGCCTGCGGAGATGTATGACACCTCCGACCTAGAGTCGCTGTCTGACTGCGGAGATGATGGCGAGATAGACGAACTGTTCAGCCACAAGGGCTGGGATAGAATGCCACTTCTTGCTTCCCGTGCGGTACGGGATTCACCTATGTACACAGGAGACAGCACACCTCGGGTGGAAGACCCGCAGCTTACGAGGGAACCTACCCCTCCACCGGTGTCCTCACCTACTGTTACCTCACCTGCTTTGGTTGTGGGGACACCCCACGCGTCTCTGAGAGCGCCGAAAGTCAGTTTCAGGGAGCTGGTAAAGGCACCTCGGCATCCGGAAGCTATTGTGCTGCCTGGAACTGGAGAGAAAGACACTATGCCACCTTTGGCCCGCTTGCAGAGACTGTTTTGCCACAAAGTTGCTCGGGAATATGGGTGGGAGTACCCGTATCTGCCCCGGGACTTACTATTTGAGGTGGAAGTCTGGAGAGCAAGATGGTATGACGAGTTTGTGTGGGACAAGTTGAAGGTGCCTCATGCTCGCAGGTACCTGGAATGTGTGCCGGCAGTGTCTAAGAGGTTTGAGGACTGCAGAGCTGAATGGAAATTGGGGCGCCATATCCATGCTGACAAGATAGTCATTTGCAGAAGAGAAGGAGAAGATGTCGAGTATTCGATAGAGGCATTTGACAAACACCTGAAACCCCTGTATCTGCCGGATCCAAAGTTTTACTTATAGGAGAAAAGAACTCCTGTTTATTTCCTTTGTGCACTTGAACTTTCTGGAAGAGCTATTCCCAGACACCCAGGACTGTGCCCTGCTTTTGTTTTTATTTGGGCTTTTCTTTTTCTCATTGGAGACTTGGGGCTGTTGTGTTTTTTTGTGTTTCCCCTTTTCTTCATGTGCCAAAGGCAAGGACATTTGGGAATAGTGGCAGAGTAGGGAAAAGCTGGAAGAACGAAGACTCGTTGAGTGTCATGACCGCGGCGTTGTCACCAGGTGGCAATGTTGCGCAACAAATGTTTGAAAATGTTTCACACACACATCACCTTGCTTGTTGGAGTGAGTGGGTCTCTCGGCTGACGGGCCCACTCAAGCCAAATGACACGAAATTATGTTAGGATGTTGTTTTTTTCTTTCCCCTGCAGGAGGATCGTCAATCAAGATCATTGAGAGTGGGTGGCTCTTAGACAGTGTGGGAGGCATGGGTGTGCACCTGACGCTGGGGACCAGCGTCCAATCACAGGGGGGAATGTGTAGCGGGGTCCTCAAATTGATGGGATACACCTGGGGAATAGTGTGACCCAGGTGTATAATTGTGTTAGGGTTCAGACCCCTTTTTGTTTCGTGGAGGATTGGAGGATGTAGTATTCTCCTTTGCCTGTGGGTGGCGGGGTACCCACAGGCTTCAGGTAGAATCATCTCCTGCAGTGCTCCCTGTTTTTGTCCCTTCCCGGAGATGGTGTGGCTGGGGCGGGGAACCCGCCGGACCGTTGATGGGAGGAGATAAAAGGGGGAGACGCCCTTACCACGAGGTAGAAGAAGGTCCTCAGAGGAGGAGGGTTGCGGTCCGCAACCAGGCCCCCCAGGCCTGGGTGCTGGAGATCCAGGAGTCTGATCCAGGTGCCCATCGCCTGGTCCGGAGTCATGTTGGCGTCCATCCCAGGCACCTTTAGCCTGGGGTGAGGTACTTTCGAGGAGGCCTGGGGCCCAGTACCTTCGACTGGGTCCCGCTAGGGTGGACTGTCCGAGGGTCCCTGAGCGGAGGGACTCGTATCTGAGGTGAGGAGGCCAGAGAGGTTACCCACTGGAGACCCGGAGCAGCACCAACCCGGTGACAGTGGGCCTCTGGGAACTCTCTTGGGAGGACACATCCCCCTGATAGGGGCCACAGCGTATCGAAGAGGGCTCCATTGCTGTTCATAGGGGTTGCTGGAAGAGACCCCATCTTTCCTGTTCTGTAACAGCCGGATTGGCTTAGGCGCCGCTGGTCATAGTACAGTGGCATAGAACTTAAACTTTAGGAAGTGCCTCGATCTGCTCGCCACACCGTTGGCAAGGTTATAGGTCCCAACCAGTTTGCTGCGAAAGAACTGTTTATTGTGCTTTGCGTATTGGAGTGTCAAATAAACAAGTGTTGGACCTTTCTCCGGTGTGCGAACTCCAGTTACTGGAAGCAAAGGGGAGGCTGGTGAGCTTGCAATTACAGACTCAGTGCATTCACAGAACACACCGGCCCGAGGAAACATCAGTAAGTGGCCTTCACCTCCCTACTACAATGGGGAGGACATGGGCCGTGGCGCATCTCACTCTCACAACCCAGGAACCCCTAGACATGAGTTGGTGTGTAACCGATAAAGATGGAGGGAGAGTGAGGCCGCTACATATATATATATATATATATATATATATATATATATATATATATGCAGCGTCCTGCTCCTGATGATCAGGCGCTATGTTAAATTTAGTGGGTGTCTGAGCTGGTAGTTAGCTCAGACTTTGTAATGATTAAGGCTAAATCGGCCTCTGTTCCGGCTATAGCTGTGTTTGGAAGGACTTCCCACTGTTTACCTGTAGGTGGTGTTACCACCCCAGGCCAATGTTGGAAGACAAGCAGGCCAAAGTGTATTGGGTATTTTCCCCCGGGAACAGCCCATTGGGAGTGGTCTCCCCGCTGGGCATTCTGGGGAAGGGTACTTAAGGGGCAGACGCCATTTCTCGGGGCTCTCTTCGCCTCGTGGCCCTCCTGACTCGAGGTATGCGATACTGAAATTACAGCCGTGGAGCCATGTTGGCCCGAGGCTGCATCTCTGCCAGGTAGGCCCAGTTGTCTTGACTGGGGCATACACTTTGAAGGTGATCCTGTGCTGTCTGTCCTGCGGGAGGAAGCCACTCAATGGAGGAAACCAGGGGAGGACCAAGCGGAAGGCTGGTATCTTGAGGAAGGCCTGGTGACCCTATTGGAGGATGCACCGCAGCTAATGGTTACCTTACAGTGTGCCTGGTCGGCTTAAAGGCTCTTAAACTGTAAGGCTGGATATCCGGGTACTAAAATCCTGTGGCAGAGGATCGTTGAACAGTTCATCTTAATCGTCCTAAAGGTCTGTGGCAGAGACTGTTATTTCTTTACCTCTACCTACCTGTGTGGACATTGAACTTTCTATAGACTCTCATCCCCTAGACAACGAACAGTGAGGTAACGTGCAAGGCCCAAATTTAAACCAGCAGCTCCTATGGGGGTAGTGCTATATGTATATTTTATATATATATATATATATATATATATATATATATATATATATATATATAATATACACATACACACATATATATATATATATATATATATATATATATATATATATATACATATATACACACAATTCAGCTGTCAGTGGGTGAATCCCACTGACAGCTAAAAAAAAAACAAGCCTGAAAGCATCGGTTTTAGCTATTGGAGCACAAGTACCGATTCTCGAGCAAATGCTTTGTATCCTAGTATAGCTACCAATTCTTTCTCACTCCCAAAATAGACTAGGGACTATGTACAGTGAGGGGTAGGGTCCTTTCACATGGGTGTTCCGTCTGTCAATTTTTCATCCACTGACTCTCCCCCCCCCCTCCCCTTCTTGATTTTCGACTTCCTTTTCCTTCTCTCCCATTCCCCCCCCCCTTTCTCCCCCTCCTCTCCTTTTTTCTCACCGCCCCCCCCCCCCCTTTGCTCGCTTCTTTCCCTCCCTCAACTTTTTATTTTCCCTCTCCCCCTTCCACCTACTTTCCCCCACCTCCTCCCTGTGAAATCCAACTAAGCCCACTTTTTATTTTTATTTCTATTATTATGATTATCTTTTGGAATAAAATATCTTGTAGGAGTTGGTCATGGTCTCCTCCCCTTAAGTATAGTCTCCTGGCCTGTTGGGCTGGAGGTATGGGCACATCTCTTACGCAACATCATCCACCATATCACCCCATATCAGGCTCTGCACAGTTTATACCAGCTCAGACGACATTTTTCTGTCAAAGTATTTGTAAGTGATGAGTTCTCTAAATATGCTATAGATGGCTATGTACAATATATATGTATCTACACAGTATGTATATTTATACTTTGTAATATTACTCTGTTGTGCTTTTCTTGGTAATCACTCAATAACTCCTGAACCCCTGAGGAAGTTACAACTACGAAGCGCATTGGATTAACTATCACCCTTCCTCTTGGTGTATACTGTGTTTTGTATATCTTTCCTTTTTGCTGTGATGTATATATGAGGGAGGACCAGGGCCATAGATTAAAAAACCTGAACCCCCCTGGAATTTTTAACTTAAAGGCATCATTTACACTTCTATGTTGGGGTAGGTACGGTAAAAACATTTGACAGTAGAGTGGGGCCATGAGGCTTTGCAATGCAGCGCAGCAAAACTAATCCCCATTCTACTTAATAAAATGCAATAGACACAGTTGTGGTGCGGTAATGTACTCATTAGTACAGTGAGCTTCTCCTAAGCTCCCTAGTTTTTTTTCGTTCAGCCCGCTGTGTTTAACTAAAGAATACTTACTGTGTGAAGCAGGCTTTAGATCTCATTAATATGTTCTAAATGGCCATGGAATGGTAAATATACCATAAATACCTACAGCTAGGATCCCAGATGTTTCAATTTGTCAGCTGCTCAGTCTGTTCACCTGAGTGATGGGCTGAAAAGAGCCACTGCTGTTAACACGTATCTGCACATCCAGTGGTCCCCATGTTTAAGCTCCGGGGGGCAAAACACATTGAGGTGTGGCCTGGCGGGAACCCGAGCTGAGGTAGTCTCTCCCATCACTACTACATTACCACAGGAATCCGTGACTGTGCGGCACCAGGGATTTGCCTGAGAGACACACTAACAAACCGTGGGTCACAGTGGTTACTTGCTGTTAGGGACACATTTCTGACCCTGGATGCAAAGAGATTTTATCCAAGGGCAAAAATGTATCCCTACCTGCAGGTAACCACTGGATGTGCAGATACATGTGGATACATGTTTACAGCAGCAGACAGCCTTGTCTCTTTTCAGCCCATCACTCAGGTGTACAGGCTGAGCAGATATTGGAACATCTGAGATCCCGGGTGCAGGTATTTGCAATATACTTGCTGCACCATGGTCATGTAGGATGTATGAATGAGACCCAAGACTGGATTTTAGCTAACCTTACTGTGCAAGTTGAGCAGGTGCAAGGGGCAACATTGCAGTAGGCAGCAAGGCCTCTTGCACACCGAGGCGCTTGAAAAACTGCCAGTAAAACACTGAGCGCTTTTGAAGAGCTTTTCAGGCGCTTTCGAAGAGCTTTCAATTAATTTCAATGGAGAGGGGTGTTATTTCACTGCTCTGTCAGCGCACTGCCCCAGTGTGAAAGCATTCGTTGATTTTAATGGAATTACGTTTTCGTAAGCTTTTCAGGCGCTTTTTTTAGCGTGAAAGCGCCTCAGTGTGAAAGAGGTCTAAATTCAGTGATTTAAACCTTAAAAAACTGTTTTAAGAAATTTTAGGAAAAGTTTTAACCTCTCGCCGACCGACAAACATTTACGTCGGCAGAATAGCACGGCTGCGCAAAGGGTTGTACCTGTCTTTGAATTTGCTGCCGTGTGGGGCGCTCGCAACGTGACCCGCGGACTCGATGTCCGGTGTCCCGCAATTGTTTCACGGAGCTGCAAAACAGGTAGATGTCTGTGTAAACAAGGCATTTCCCTGTTCTGCCTTGTGACAGGACACTGATCTACTGCTCCCCATCATCGGGAGCAGTGATCAATGTCCTGTCACATGTAGCCCAGCCCCCTCAGTTAGAATCACTCCCTAGGACACACTTAACCCCTTCCTCGCCCCCTAGAGGTTAACCCTTTCCCTGCCAGTGTCATTTACAGAAATCCGTGTCATTTAAACAGCGATCAGTGCTATAAAAATGCAATGGTCCCAAAATAGCGTCAAAAGTGTCCGATGTGTCTGCCATAATGTCGCAGTCACGATAAAAAAAAGAAATCGCAGACCGCCGCCATTACTAGTAAAAAAAATATATATTAACCACTTGCAGACTGCCGCACGCAAACGTACGTCGGCAGCATGGCATGGCTGGGCAAATTGGCATACAAGTACATCCCCTTTAATATGCACAGCCGTGGGTCGCGCGCGCCGCCGGCGGAGCACTCGCAACCCGGTCGGGTACTCGGTGACCGTGCCCGCGGGACCCACAGACCCGATCGCCACCGGTGTCACAGAGCTGAAGAACGGGGAGAGGTAAGTGTAAACAAACCTCTCCCTGTGCGTCCTAGTGAGCCTGTCACTGATCGTCTGTTCCCTGTCATAGGGAACGACGATCAGTGACGTCACACGCCAAGCCATGCCCCCCCCTACAGTTAGAATCACACATTAGGTCACACTTAACCCCTTTAGCGCCCCCTACAGGTTAACCCCTTCACTGCCAGTGTAATTTTTACAGTAATCAGTGCATTTTTATAGCACTGATTGCTGTAAAAATGACAATGGTCCCAAAATAGTGTCAAAGGTGTCCGATGTGTCCGCCATAATGTTGCAGTCACGATAAAAATCGCTGATCGCCACCATTACTAGTAAAAAAATAAATATTAATAAAAATGCCATAAAACTATCCCCTATTTTGTAGACGCTATAACTTTTGCGCAAACCAATCAATAAATGCTTATTTCAATTTTTTTACCAAAAATATGTAGAAGAATACGTATCGGACTAAACTGAGGAAAAAAAAAAATTATATATTTTTTGGGGATATTTATTATAGCAAAAAGTAAAAAATATTGCATTTTTTTCAAAATGTATTTATTTTTGTTTATAGCGCAAAAAATAAAAACCACATAGGATGCATTAAGGTGAAAAAACACGAGGGTTTATAACCCCATTAAGCTAAAGTTAAATTACTTTCTGTTCATAGCATTAAACAAAGCATGACATTATTTTTCCAGTTTGATCAGCAGGAAACATTAACAGTCCTTTAGCAAAACAATTTTGAATAAAACACAGTTCAGTACTGAAATACATTTTTTCTTTCAGATTCCATTAAGGTTGGGCTTCCCAGTGATTCTCAGCCACTTAACATATCAGAGAGACGCGGGATCACACCCACGGCAATTCGGGGCTCAGGTAAGTTAAACGGGGGAGGGGCTGGACACTGCAAGGTGTTTTTTCATTTTAATGCATAGGATGCATTAAGGTGAAAATAAACATAGGTTTACAACCCCTTTAACACCTGTTTTCTGGGCATATGTCCCAGAACGCTTAAGCCCCATACACACGGGCCAAATGTTGGGAGACATCAGCTTGCAAAAACAAAAACAAAAAAACTGACATTCGAAAAAAAAAAAAAAAGCTGACCAGCTCCAGATCAGAACTCTTTGTGGTGGTGTGTGGGGGGGGTGGTGACACCCCCAGTCAGAACACAACAGCTCAGCAGGGGAGATCGCTGTACCAAAGTCGGATCGTTATTACAGCAGCTTTTCTAATACCCTAGAGAATAAAATGGCGGTCGTTGCAATACTTTGTCACACTGTATTTGTGCAGTGGTCTTACAGGCGCACTTTAACCACTTAAGCCCCGGACCATTTCTCTGGCCAAAGACCAGGCCACTTTTTGCGATTCGGCACTGCGTTGCTTTAACGGACAATTGCGCGGTTGTGCAACGGGGCTCCTAACCAAAATTGACATCCTTTTTCCTACAAATAGAGCTTTCTTTTGGTGGTATTTGATCACCTCTATATTGATTGGTTTGCGCAAAGTTATAGCGTCTACAAAATAGGGGATAATTTTATGGCATTTTTATTTATTTTTTTACTAGTATTGGCGGCGATCATTATGGCGGACACATCAGACACTTTTGACACCATTTTGGGACCAGTCATTTCTACAGCGATCAGTGCTATAAAAATGCACCGATTACTGTAAAAATTACACTGGCAGTGTAGGGGTTAACCTGTAGGGGGCGCTGAATGGGTTAAGTGTGACCTAGGGAGTGCTTTTACCTGTAAGGGGGCATGGCTTGCCGTGACACATCACTGATCGCTATTCCCGATGACAGGGAACAGACCATCAGTGACACGTCACTAGGCAGAACGGGGATATGTTGTGTTCACACTAACATCACACTAACATCTCCCCGTTCTTGAGCTCTGTCCCGCGGGCACGGTCACGGAGCTTGCGACAGGCGGCATATTAAAGGGGATGTGTGTATATATACGCCCATTTGCCTGTCCGTGACATTTTGTCGACGTAAATCTGGTCCTTAAGCGCTTAAAAAATTATATAAAAAAAACCAGTAAAGTTACCCCAATTTTTTTTAGATAGTGAAAGATAATGTTACGCTGAGTAAATTGATACCCAACATGTCACGCTGGAATGGCAACAAACTTTTACCCTTAAAAATTTCCATAGGCGACGTTTAAAGATTTCTAAAGGTTACCAGTTTTGAGTTAGAGGAGGTCTAGAATTATTGCTCTTGCTTCAATGATCGCGGCGATACCTCACATGTGTGGTTTGAGCACCGTTGGGACGGTGCGCTTTAAAAATTCTTCTTTTTTTTTTTTTTGACACTGTCCTTTAAAAATAAAAATAAAAATTGGGTTACTTTTATTCCTATTACAGGGAATGTAAACATCCCTTGTAATAGAAAAAAAAAAGCATGACAGGACCTCTTAAATATGAGATCCGGGGGCAAAAAGACCTGATCTAATTTTTACAGTAAAATGCAATATAAAAGAAAAACTCATTTGAAAAAAAAAAAAAAATTCTCCTTTAAGAGCATTGGGCGTAAGTGACATTTGACGTTTGGCAGCCAAGCAGGGGAAACGACCCGATTGTCTCCTCCGGTAAGCGACGGAGACCACCGGAGCGCGGCGGGAGGGGACCCTTTCCCGCCACCGCCACAGAGACCACTTTTATCTGAAAGGGGACTGTCCGCTGAAGAGGATACCAGGGTTATGGCAGCTGAGTCCTTGTATTATCTTAGTCCTTGTATCGCATGACATCGGGGAGGGAAAATGGCTAACTGGGCCCAATTTGGACATTTTCACTTAGGGGTGTACTCACTTTTGTTGCCAGCGGTTTAGACATTAATGGCTGTCTGTTATTTTGAGGGGACAGTAAATGTACACTGCTTTGCAAGCTGTACACTCACTACTTTACATTGGAGCAAAGTGTAATTTCTTCAGTGTTGTTTCATGAAAAGATATAATAAAATATTTACAAAAATGTGAGGGGTGTACTCACTTTTGTGAGATAGAGAATCTGTATCTATATCACCAGCATGCACAGAAAAGTGATGTAGCATTACTACTAAGATTTTTATTCTCTTGTAAATGACACACATAACAGGATGCAGAACCACCAAGAAAAAGAAATGGGTGGTTTAAAGATATAATTTATCCTGGGACTCATCTGCAGAACTCTCTAATTACAGAAATTGTATACAAAGGGACTTTTTTTCATAAACGCAGATGTCAAGTTTTACATACTGCAGAGCAAAGCATGACTGATGAATCATTAGTACTATAAGTAATCTAAATATATTATGTTTATGAACAGTAGGTATGTTATAAA
Organism: Rana muscosa; assembly: GCA_029206835.1. Lineage (NCBI taxonomy): Eukaryota > Metazoa > Chordata > Amphibia > Anura > Ranidae > Rana > Rana muscosa. The sequence goes on along the minus strand of CM055121.1, from coordinate 812,882,187 downwards.
TTATATTTTTGCTTGTACTTTGAGGAAGCTTTTGCTATGATAGATTATGCCACTGTTTGAAGTAGAACTGTCACAAATCTAGGTAATTCAGACAAAGTGCAGGATGAAAACTGCAGGAGTTACTTTCACCTGCCTGACATAAGTAGTATTTTGACATGCAATAGCTACCGGGACATGCAAATTAAAGCAGAGTTCCAGTCATTTGTTTATTAAAGACAGCAGCTACAAAAAAATGGAGCTTCTGACTTAAAGTGCTTGTACACCCAAATTTGACACTTACCTACAGGTAAGCCTATAAGGCTTACCTGTAGGTCAAAATTAATATCTCCTAAACTTGTACGGTTTAGGAGATATTCCTTTGCATGCAGCTGCTGACATTAGCGGCGCATGCGGTTTGAATGCCCGGCTGAAGGTCCGGCAGGCGCTGCCAGACCTTGCTGGTGTTCTGACGAGATGGGTCCCCCTCGGATAATGCCCGGGCTGGACTGCCCAGGCGCAGCGAATGCGCAAACTGAGAATCTGAAAACTGCCGAGGATGAACAGCTGTTCATCAGCTGTACACGGCGCCTGCGCAATACGCTGCCGCCTGCTCCCGATGCTCAGGGCGGGTTATTCATTGAACACAAGGGGCGGATGCATACAGAAGAGGCCGCATGATGGGCAGTGCTTTTCTCAAAGGGGCGGATGTATGGTTATTCATTGAACACAAGGGGTGGATGCATACAGAAGAGGCCGCATGATGGGCAAAGCTCATACGATTGAAAAACCCGCCCTTCAGTTGTGTAAACACGCCCCGCAAAGACGTGTAGTTTATTGAGAAAACCATCCCCCAAAAAAGCACTGCTCAATAATACATCCGCCCCTTTGCAAAAAGCACTGCTCATCATGCGGCCTCTTCCCCTTGTTGTGTTCAATGTATAACCATACATCCGCCCCTTTGAGAAAAGCATTCGCCCCTTGTTGTATTCCTCCCATTGTATTCAATGAATAACCCACCCCGAGCATCGGGAGCGAGCGGCTTGTTGATTGTGCATGCGCCGTGTACAGGTGATGAACAGCTGTTCATCTTCTGAAATTTTCGGCGGCTCCGTTTGCGCATGAGCTGCGCCAGCGCAGGCCAGCCCGGGCATTATCTGACGGGGGACCCATATCGACAGTACACCGCAAGGAAAATTTCCACGCGCATGCACGGGAGTGACGTTATCGCGGCTCCAGCCACTCACAGCGCCGGAGCCGCGAACCCGGAAGACACGTCGAGAGCAAGATGTCAGAGTGGAGTGGACCGGGCTCCTGTACAGTGGCTTCGTTCTGAGGCAAGTATTTCATAATGAGCTAGTATGCGCTGCATACTAGCTCATAATGCCTTTGCCTTGCAGGGGTTTTTTTTCTTCCTTTTATTGTGCGGGTTTACTACCGCTTTAATAAAACTGACACTTTTTTCACGGTCCAGCTGTGTACTCACCACATCCGTGTTCTCCCCTTGTTCTCCTTTGGTGGCGCTGACATCTCTACTATGGGCACCAGCTGTGACAGCATGCGGCTTCAAAGCTGGGTGCCCACTGCACATGCGCGAGTGGTGCTGCGGTCTGACTGTCCCCGAAGTCTTCCAATCATATGTCCCAAAAGACTTTGGGAGGGAGAGCTTCTGCTTTTGATCGCCTAGGAGACCAGGATGGAAGTGGGAGCAGTATCTGCCCCCCCCCCTTAAAAACTCAGTTTCACAAACAGGAGCCAGGGAGGAGGCCTTAAAGGGGAAGTTCCACCGTTGGGGGGAACTCCGCTTAAGTTTTTTTTGTTAAAACTTGCTCACTTCTACAGCTTCTCTAAGGAGAGCAATGTTGATCAAGAGGGAGGATGGAGAAACCAAAAATTTGCTGTGCACACATAACCTCAGCTGTCTATAGTTCTGGATCTTCTGGTCATGTACATTTCAAGGCAACCCTCTCCAGTTCCTGCACATCCTTCTTGACTGGTGCCAAAACTGGACAGCATACTCCAGATGCAGCCGGACCAGAGTCCTGTAGAGTAGGAGAGTTCTTTATCTCTGGAGTAAATACCCTTTTAATGCATGCTGATATTCTGTTGGCTTGGCTTGCAGAAGTTGGCGTTGCATGCCATTGTCATCTGTCATCTACTAGGACCCCCGTTTTTTTTCCATCTTGGGTTTCCCCAGAGGTTCTCCCCTTAGCGAGTAACTTGCGCTTGTATTTATAGCACCCAAATGCATTACCTTACATTTTTCAACAATAAACCTAAATTTTCCATGTACCGTATATACTCGAGTATAAGCCGAACCGAATATAAGCCGAGGCACCTAATTTTACCACAAAAAAAATGGGAAAACGTATTGACTCGAGTATAAGCCTAGGGTGTCCATCTGCATGCCTCACTGTGCCTCACTGTGCCCATACCTCACTGTGCCCATGCCTCACTGTGCCCGTGACTAGACTTACGTTTAACATGGGAGTATATGGAAGGGGTGCCCGGATTTAAAAAATTGGTGCTCCCCGGCCGTTGGTCCCCCAGACAGAAAACTTTGTACACTTGTAGAACTGGGAGAACTGGGGCTACATATGTGCAAAGTTTCGGGTCCAGGGGATCTACGGCCGGCTGGTACCGGGTCCTCAAATTTACCAGAGAAATTACCGTTTAACATGGGAGTCTATGGAAGGGGATACCAGCTTTGAAAAATCAGTGCTCCCCGCTGATAGGTTCCCCGGACAACAAACTGCACACTTGTAGACGAAGAGTGGGTCTATATGTGTGCCAAGTTTGAGATTCAGGGGACCTACGGCAGGCTGGTACCGGGTCCCCAAAATCCGGGAGATCAGGCGCAAAAAGGTGACTCGAGTATAAGCCGAGGGGGGCATTTTCAGCACAAAAAACTGTGCTGAAAAACTCGGCTTATACTCGAGTATATACGGTAGTTGTCCAACCCATTATTTTATTAGGTCTTCTTGTAAGGTTTCCATATCTTGCTGTAAAGTTATGGTCCTGCTTATCTGTTTCATCCAAAAATATGGAGATTGTGCTACTTATACCATCCTCTATGAATAAATTAAACAGAACTGGAGCCCACTTTCCACACCGGACCATTCCGAGTACTCAAGGCCGTTTTTAAGGCAGGGCAAAAGGGGCAGCTGCTCTAGGCCCTGTCATTGTTTTGGGGCCCAAAGCAGCTGCCTCATACTTGCCAACTGTCCCAGTTTAAATTCCCTCATCCCTTGAGGTTTTAGTCCCGTACTGTGTCCTGATATCTCAGTGTGAAATTCTGTTACTAATGCTGCCCAGCTCTGCCCTATTGTGTACAGATGACTCACCTGCAGACCCTGTGTTTACATGTAAATACCAGCATTGATATGCAAATAGCGGTGGCATTCATATGTAAATAAAGGCTGACCGGCAGCAGTCACATATAAATAGAGGCGGTATGCATATGTACATCTTGCCCCCGAGGTAATTTCCATCAGCACCTATAATGAATACTGCCCACTGGGGAGATAAAGGGGCATGTTTGAAAGTCCTGCCTGTGGTCATTAAAGTGTTAATAGTTCATCTGCCTAAAATATTGCTCTTATATATTTTTTTGGCTGATCTGTACACCACAGTCAGTGATAAACTGCACAGTTTCTCCAGTGCTGAGAGTTCAGGTAGGAGGAGAACATTTTTTCCCAGGGTCCAATCAATTTGAAAGGATGGCCCTGTGAGTACTCGCTATTGATCACCACCGTTTGGACCCACCCCTGTAGCCAGTTTTCAAACCAGGTACTCACCTTTTGGTCCATGCTGACAGACCTCAGTTTGTAAAGTAAACATTTGTGGGGAACTGTATTAAATACTTTTGCAAAATTCAGATACACCAGGCCTTTCTTAACTAGATGGCAGCTCACTTTTCGTAGAATGTTAATAGATTGGTCTGGCAAGAACAATTCATTAGTAATCAGCATGGATTAATGAAGAAACAATTTTCATTACCAACATCTTGGATAAAGTATCTTATCCCCTCCAATAGCTTACAGACTATTGATGTTAGACTGACTGGCCTGTATTTTTCAGGGATATATCTCTGCCTTTTTAAATATTGCTACTATGTTGGTTTTACTCCAATCAGGTGGTACCATTCTACTCAGTAAGATGCCCAAAAAAATTAGGAACAATGGTCTTAGCATCAACTGACAGTTCCTCGAGGACCCTAGGGTGTTAGCCATCTGGTCCTGGTGACTTATTTATGTGAAGTCTTTCAAGTCTATTACAGATACTGTCTTCTGTTAGCCACGAGGGTACATTCTGTGACATATTAACATTACAGTCTTGGTTACTATTTTCCCCTTTTTCCTTTGTGAAGCCTTTGCTTTCTTTGTCTTTTGTAACCAAATTCCTTTCACTATCCTTTATGGGGCCAATATGCTCTGGCCTCACTTTCTTACTGTTAATATATTTTAAAAACTATTTCCTCCACTATATGCCTTTCGTGGTCAATTTTAGCTGACCTGATTGCACTCTTACATTTCTTATTGCATTTGTAGTATTGGAATGCTGACAATGACCCCTCAGCCTTATATTTTTTTATGTTTTTTTTGTTAAGCCCACAATGACGTTTTATTAGCCGGCAATTCAAAGTGTCTCATGTATTTTGTTTGTAAATTAAATGTTTGCTGTAGCAAGAATAAAAAACATAAAAACTTTATAGACTCCCCAATAAAGTGCATACCAGACCCATTGAGTCTGGTATGGATTTTAAGGGGGTACCTCATGCAAGAAAAACTAAGTGTGAGATTCCCCAGGATATCCATATTAGATCCTTTCGGTCTAGTACGAATTTTAAGGGGGAGTCCACACGAAAAAAAAAATTGTGTGAGGTCCCATGAAAAATCAATACCAGACTCTTAATCTGAGCATACAGCCTGACCAGGAAAAGGGGAACTAGCGTGTGCTGTGTACCCCCTCCTGAATCATACCAGGCCACATGCCTTCAACATAGGGGAGTGCCTTGCCAGGGGGGGACAAAGGCTGATGAGAACAAGGGTCTCATCCTCACAATCCTTGTCTGATGCTTGTAAGAGTCTGCAGGTTGAGGGCTAACTGGAATCTGGAAAGCCCCTTTAATGATGAGGGCCCCCAAACCCCCTCCCCTCTTTCCTAGTTTTAATCAAAAATGGCCTTGCATGTATACGGCAGTTGCAGCTATATTAAATAAGATGGACTGAGGGAAAAAGCACCAGCACTATAGAATATATATATATATATGTTGTGAGGGGGTTAGCTCGGCAGCGGGTGTGTGTGACCCCCGGGATGGGCTCCCCACACAAAACAGGCCCAGCAAACGGAGGTTGTGGTTTTCAAAATCAAAAAAAAGGTGCGGTTTATTTTCTATTTACAGTGACAAAACACAGCAAAGCAAAAGAAACATAAACAAAATAAATCCTGGTCAACTTGACCTCTGACTAAACATACAGGTTTCCTAACTAACAACTGGGATCAGCCTAGTGCTGTCCTAGTCCCTAAGTCCCTGGTTTTAAATGTCCAAGCAAATAGCCACACAGGCTTTGTCTCACCGCACAGGGGTTCACTCTCCCTAGACAGTCCACACAGGTCTGGGTCCAGGCATGAGCTAACCCCTAATGAAGCTGGGAGTTCTTATAGAGGCCTAAATGAGCTGACAAGCTTCAGCTGGTCTCATCAACTCCCTGTCTGCACGACGCCCCACACTCTCCCTAGAGGTATGAGTCATCCATGAGCCCACTATCCTCAGCTGGGCTTATACAACTCTCCACCTAGTTGTATAAGTCGGCGTAAAGCCTGAATCTGGGCGAAATATATCTACCCCCCTGGATGCAACCAGGTGACTTTACCTTCCTGCTGTCACATACCCCCCCTCTTGTTTTAACCTCGGGGTTGGAACACCAGCAATCAGGCATTCATGTACTCGAGACAAAGCATCCACATTCCCCATTTGAACGCCAGGGCGATGCTTTACTGTGAAGTTGAATTCCTGGAGGGCCAGGAACCACCTATTCCCTCTTCTATTTGTCTCCTTGTTTTGAGCCATCCACTTTAACGGAGCGTGATCCGTAACCATGTCAAAGTGCCTACCTAGCAGATAGTACCGAAGGGAATCTAGAGCCCACTTCACCGCTAAACACTCCTTTTCAACGGTGGCGTAATTCACCTCATGGGACTTTAACTTCCTGCTGAGGTAAATGACTGGGTGCTCTTCCCCGTTCCAGACCTGGGACAATACTGCTCCTAACCCCACATCTGACGCATCACTTTGTACGACAAAGTCTTTAGAGAAGTCGGGTGAGTACAACACTGGCTGGCTACATAAGGCTTGTTTCAAGAATTGGAATGCTGCCTCAGCCTCGGGGGTCCATTTAATCATGACCGACCCTTTCCCCTTCGTCAGGTTGGTTAGGGGCACAGCCTTAGAAGCAAAGTGGGGAATGAATCGCCGATAATACCCAGCGATTCCCAGAAAGGCTCGTACCTGCTTCTTGCTGTTGGGACGTGGCCAACTCTGGATGGCCTCGACTTTGTTGAGTTGGGGTTTTATTACTCCCCTCCCAATGGTGTACCCAAGATATTTGGCCTCCTCCTGCCCAATGGTACACTTCTTGGGGTTAGCCGTAAACCCCGCTTCCCGAACAGAGTCCAGGACTGCTTGCACTTTTGGCAGATGTGAGGCCCAATCTGTGCTATGGACAATTACGTCATCCAGGTAAGCCGCAGCATACTTCCGATGGGGCCTCAGCATCTGGTCCATTTTCCGCTGGAATGTGGCCGGCGCATTCTGTAACCCGAACGGCATTCTTTTATATTGGAACGCCCCGTCTGGGGTTACAAATGCGGTTTTCTCTTTGGCCGACTTGGCCAGGGGGATTTGCCAATACCCTTTTGTGAGGTCAAGAGTCGTCATGTATCGGGCTGTTCCCAGCCGGTCGATCAACTCATCTATACGTGGCATGGGGTAGGTGTCAAATTTTGTAACTTTGTTCAACTGACGAAAATCGTTACAAAATCGCCAGCTCCCATCCGGTTTAGGCACCAACACGATGGGACTAGACCAATCACTTTGGGACTCCTCTATCACCCCTAAGTTCAGCATTTTCTGTACTTCCTCCCGTATTGCCTCCCGTCGGGCCTCTGGGATCCGATAGGGTTTTAACTTCACCCTTTCACCGGGCGGGGTAATGATGTCATGCTCTACCCCAGATGTTTGTCCCGGCAGCTCAGAGAATACCTCCTTGTTGCGAAGCACAAACTCCTTAACCTCCTGTTGTTGGGGTTGTGACAAGGTGGCTGCTATTCCAACCTCAGGAATCACGCAACCAGTTTGAGCTGGTGACCAAGTGTCTGCGACTAGGGACTCTCTATCCCTCCAGGCTTTCAACAGATTAACGTGATAGATCTGTTCGGGCTTTCGCCTTCCTGGTTGTCTGACCTTGTAATTCACTTCGCTCACTTTTTCCATTATCTCGTAGGGGCCTTGCCATTTGGCAAGGAATTTACTTTCAACCGTAGGGACAAGTACCAGTATCCTATCCCCCGGGGAAAAGGTACGGGTCTTGGCTCCACGGTTGTACACTCTCTGCTGTGCTAACTGCGCTTGGGCCAAATGTTCCTTCATGATGGGCATTACCTGTGCAATTCGGTCTTGCATCAGGGCGACATGCTCAATCACACTCCTGTGGGGAGAACTCTCACTTTCCCAAGTTTCCTTGGCAATATCCAACAGCCCTCTTGGGTGTCTCCCATACAGTAACTCAAAGGGGGAGAATCCCGTAGAGGATTGGGGCACCTCCCTAATAGCAAACATCAGATAAGGAAGTAGACAGTCCCAATCCTTTCCATCTCTATCCACCACTTTCTTCAACATTTGTTTTAGGGTTTTGTTGAATCTTTCAACCAGCCCATCGGTTTGGGGGTGATACACAGATGTACGTAATTGCGTCACTTTGAATAATTTACACAGCTCCTTCATAACCCGGGACATAAAGGGTGTACCTTGGTCCGTAAGCAGTTCTTTACAAATACCCACCCGGCTAAACACAAGAGATAGCTCTTTGGCTATGGTTTTGGCCGAGGTATTTTGGAGAGGGATCGCTTCTGGATAACGGGTGGCATAGTCCATTATAACTAATATGTACTGGTGCCCCCTAGCGGACTTGATTATAGGACCTACCAAATCCATGGCGATCCTCTCAAACGGGACCTCAATGATGGGTAGAGGGACCAGCGGGCTACGGAAATGTGGCATCGGGGCCGACCTCTGACACACAGGGCAGGAGGAACAATAATTTTCTACGTCCTTCATCACCCCCGGCCAATAGAATCTCTGTAATACCCTCTCTCGGGTTTTCTCTGTCCCCAGATGACCTCCAAGAATGTGCCCATGGGCCAACTCCAACACCAACTTTCTGTAAGGTTTGGGCACCACAAGCTGCTCAACGGTTTCTTCTGCCCTTTTTGCCACCCGATACAGTAGGTCCTTCTCTACGCTGAAGTATGGGTAAGTGCAGGTATTATCTGGGTTCACTAACTCGCCATCTATTTTCACTACGTTTTCCCGTGCCTTTATTAGGGCGGGGTCTTTCAACTGTTCTGTGGCAAAGTTTTCCCTGTGAACCTCAAGATCAGAAAACTCCACAGACGGTAGGTTTTCGTCTGAGGAGGTGGGCTCCTCTCCAGTTTCTTGAGTCTCCCCTGCCAATACTGATAAGGGAAATTCCGGAGAGTCCTCACCACTCTCAGGGGAGTTCTGGCTATCACATTCCTGGTACATAGGGGCACCAGTGGGGGGCTCAGGATCATCCCACAGTTCCCAGAACTTCGGAAAATCCCTTCCCACAATGGCGTCATGCGGTAACTGAGATACTAAGCCCACTGGATGAGAGAGGGTACCTTTGGGGGTCTCGAAACACACTGTAGTCACTGGATACTCTCGGGTGTCCCCATGCACACAAATAACAGCTACCTTGCTATTCCCAGAGACCTCTGTTTTAACTAACTCAGCCTTTATCAGGGTCACAAGGCTACCTGAATCCAGCAATACCACAACATTTCTACCATTAACACACATTTTGCATAAATGTTTCTCAGTTCCTCGAATGGCAGTGCATGCGACTGTCGCACACAGCGACTGACGTCTGCCCGTCAGAAAGTCACACTGCATGGGTTCCTCCACAACCGGGCAATTGGCTGCAATATGTCCCGCTTGCCGGCAGCGGTAGCAAACGATCCTTCTTGCCGCCTCTTGAGCCGCTGATTTCCCAGGCTGTTCTCGCCAAACTTGGGGTAGAGCTCCCACCCTCTCACTCTCTCCACCCTCACCCCTTGGAATCCTCTTATCCGCCCCTGGGGATGGTGTGGTCTTAGGGTGGAAAGTCCGAGTGTCTCTGGAAGAGGCCGTCAGGTTCTCTGTAGCCAAGTATTTCTCCACACGATCCACAAGACCATCGGCCGTCTCTGGGTCTCCATGGCTTACCCACTTTTGGATGGCAGTAGGAAGAGCTCTCAAAAACCGATCCATTACAACACGTTCCACAATCTTTGGTGCGGACAAAGTCTCTGGCTGTAGCCACTTTCTGCTCAGGTGAATGAGATCATACATTTGAGACCTGGGGGGTTTTCCAAGCTGGAAAGTCCAGTTATGCACACGCTGAGCCCGGACAGCCTGGGTGACACCCAGCCTTGCCAATATTTCAGCTTTTAGCATCACATAGTCTTTTGCTTGGTTAGGCTCTAGGTCATAGTAAGCTTTCTGCGATTCACCAGTTAACAGAGGAGCCACCAGTCCAGCCCACTGCTCCTCAGGCCACTTTTCTCTTTCAGCGGTCCTTTCAAATGTGGTCAAAAATACCTCTGGATCATCCTCTCCAGTCATTTTTGTCAATAAACGACTCACCCCAAAGGACGCGGTATTAGTGGGACGGCTTTCCTCACTGGTCTGCGGACGTTGCTGCATTACTGCTTCCATCTGTTGTTGTAGTCTCTGCTCTTGCTTCTGCAACAGGTCTATGAAGCGGGCCTCAGATTGCTGCTGGGCTCGTTGCTGAGCCTCCAGACTCTGTTGCAAAGTTGCGTTTGTCTGCTGCTGGGCTGCCAGGCTCTGTTGATGAGCTTGCTGCTGGGCTGCGAAGTTCTGTTGTTGAGCTGCAAGGCTCTGTTGATGAGCTGCAAGGCTCTTTTGCAAACCTGCATTTGTCTGCTGTTGATTGGCATTTGCTAGAGCCAGCTGCTTCAGTATCTCCTCCATGCTGGCTTAAAAAAAAACTGCCACTGGTTCTCCACCAACTGTGAGGGGGTTAGCTCGGCAGCGGGTGTGTGTGACCCCCGGGATGGGCTCCCCACACAAAACAGGCCCAGCAAACGGAGGTTGTGGTTTTCAAAATCAAAAAAAAGGTGCGGTTTATTTTCTATTTACAGTGACAAAACACAGCAAAGCAAAAGAAACATAAACAAAATAAATCCTGGTCAACTTGACCTCTGACTAAACATACAGGTTTCCTAACTAACAACTGGGATCAGCCTAGTGCTGTCCTAGTCCCTAAGTCCCTGGTTTTAAATGTCCAAGCAAATAGCCACACAGGCTTTGTCTCACCGCACAGGGGTTCACTCTCCCTAGACAGTCCACACAGGTCTGGGTCCAGGCATGAGCTAACCCCTAATGAAGCTGGGAGTTCTTATAGAGGCCTAAATGAGCTGACAAGCTTCAGCTGGTCTCATCAACTCCCTGTCTGCACGACGCCCCACACTCTCCCTAGAGGTATGAGTCATCCATGAGCCCACTATCCTCAGCTGGGCTTATACAACTCTCCACCTAGTTGTATAAGTCGGCGTAAAGCCTGAATCTGGGCGAAATATATCTACCCCCCTGGATGCAACCAGGTGACTTTACCTTCCTGCTGTCACAATATATATATATATATATATATATATATATATATATATATATATATATATATATAATCTCTACAACAGGCACCATCAAATGCTTGAAACCTGAGCCATTGTAATGCACTGACAACTAAGAAAGTTGCTGCTGTTGCCTTGCTGTTTCATAAGTATTACCAATGATTAATAGGGCCCTCAATCACAGTAACAGACAAATTACAGTGTATCAGGTTGGAGGAAGAACTGCCAAAGCAGTAACCACAAAATGAGTGCATTACAGAGCAGCCTCGGTTTTGGGGTGCTTAAATCCAAAGTATAGTGACAAGTTTTATTTGCAACCCCAGAGCACCCAATAAGGAGATAGAATGTGACCAGTCTCCACTAAGTGGCATGTTTACCAATGCCAGGAGTCTGGCGGACAAGATGGGAGAAGTAGAGCTACTGTAGTAGGAGGAGGATTTAGATTTGTAGGAATTACAGAGACTCCAACAGCTCTCATGATTGGCTGGCAACCATCCAATGGTATTATTCCCTATATCGCAGGGATAGAGGGTAAAAAAGGGAGAGGGGTATGCCTGTATACCAAAAATGATGTACAAATGAATGTGAGATGACATCATTAAGCAGGGGAGGAAGTGGAATCCTTATGGGTAGAGCTACAAAAAGGGAGGAAGCTAAGGGGAAAGTAATACTAGGAGTATGCTATAGGCCCCCTAACCAGAGGGAGGTGGCGGAGGCGGCAAGAATGGGAAGTGTCATTATAATGGGGGATTTTAATTATCCAGACTAAAGGCTCGTACACACGGTCAGACTTCTAACAAACTTTTCCTTGGATTTTTGTCCGAAGGGAGTTGGCCGGGCACACCCATAGCATACACACGGCAGGACTTTTCTGAAAACTTTCCCAAAACTTTCCCAACATCACGTAGTTTTTCTGCTCTTTTCTGCTCTTTACCTCCACCCTTTGGTCAACCTTTGCTATTGTTGGTTGATTTTAACATTGGTTCTGGGCATGCGTATTTGTACTTCGGACAAAAGTCCGATGGATTACTGTGCACACGATAGGACTTTTGTTGCCGAAAAGTTTGTCCGTTTGCAAAGCAAACTTTTGTCCGATGAAAACCGAAAAAGTTTGTCCGATGGAGCGTACACACGGTAGGATTTTTTGGAAAACTTGCTCATTTTGAAGTTTGTTGTCAAAAAGTCCTACCGTGTGTATGGGGCTTAAGACTGTGTGTATGGGGCTTAAGACTGTGTGGAAGGAACTGTGCATTTATCTAAGGCTCTCCAGTTCCTAAATGTCTTGCAGAGCAATTTCATAGGTCAGATGGTAAATACACCAACTAGAAACAAAGCGTTACTAGACATACTGATTACCAACAATACAGACCTGATCACAGATATGGAAATATGGGGCAATTTAGGAATCAGCGATCACAGGTCATTTTGTTTTAGTATAAATCACACAAATAGGAAACATAAGGGGAAAACAAAGACACTGAATTTCAAACGAGCCAACTGCCCTAAACTACAATCCTTGCTAGAAGATAATTGGGATAAAATCTTAGGATCAAAGAACACGGAAAATGGGTATGCTTTAAGAGCATATTAAAATAGGGCATTAGCCAATGCATCCCAATGGGAATTTTTTTTTTTTTTTAAAAGAGCCAATAAAGTTCTGGGTGGCTTAACTCCAATGAAAAAATGCATATAAAAGCAAAGGAGAATGCCTTCAAAAAACACAAGGCCGAGGGATCATCAACATTCCAACTTTACAAAGAATGCAACAATAAATGTAAGGGTGCAATCAGGGTGTCCAAGATAGGACGCGAAAGGTGCAGAGGAGAGAAAAAAAAAATTCTTTAAGTACATAAAAAGAAAGAAAGAAAGAGAGGTCAGATCATATTGGTCCCATAAGGATGGAGAGATGGCGAAGGTATTGAATCTATTATTCTCCTCAGTCTTCACAGGAGAATCGGGGGGGGGGCTTCAATGACCCAAACTGCAATGTTAATCCTCATGACATGTCACAGGAGGCACCCTCATGGCTAACAGAGGACAAAATTATTAATAGACTTGAAAAACTTAACAAGTCACCGGAACCAGATGGCTTGCACCCAAGGCTCCTTAAGGAACTCAGTCAAGTAATTGCCAGACCATTGTTTTTAATTTTTACGAACAGTCTGACTGGAATGGTACCAGCTGATTAGAGAAAAGCCAATGACGCACCAATATTTAAAAAAGGGCCAAGATACATCCCTGGGAATTACAGACCAGTTAGCCTAAGACCAATTGTATGCAAGCTCTTGGAGGGAATGATAAGGGACTTTATACAAGATTTTAGTAATGACAATGGTATCATTAGCAGTAATCGGCATGGATTCATGAAGAATCGTTCTTGCCAGACCAATCTATTAACCTCCTATGAGGAGGTGAGCTGCCATCTAAATAAAGGAAGGCCCGTAGAGGTGGTGTATCTTGATTTGGCAAAAGCATTTGATACAGTTCCCCATAAACATTCACTGTACAAAGTAAGGTCCATGGATTGAAAACTGGCTACTGGAGGCGAGTTAAGAGAGTAGTGATAAATGGGGAGTACTCGGAATGGTCCGGGGTGGAAAGTGGGGTCCCCCAGGGTTCTGTCCTGGGACCAATCCTATTTAATTTATTTATTAACGACCTGGAGGATGGGATAAATAGCTCAATCTCTGTATTTGCTGACGATACCAAGCTAAGCAGGGCAATAACTTCTCCATAGGATGTGGAAACCTTGCAAGAAGATCTGAACAAATGAATGGGGTGGGCAACTACATGGCAAATGAGGTTTAATGTAGTAAAATAATGCATTTGGGTGGAAAATATATGAATGCAATCTACTCACTAGCGGGAAATCCTCTGGGGGAATCTAGGATGGAAAAGGACCTGGGGGTCCTCGTAGATGACAGGCTCAGCAATGCCAAGCTGCTGCAAGCAAAGCCAACAGAATATTGGCATGCATTAAAAAGGGGTTAACTCCAGAGATAAAACAATAATTCTCCCACTCTACAATATTCTGGTCCGGCCGCACCTGGAGTATGCTGTCCAGTTCTGGGCACCAGTCCTCAGGAAGGATGTGCTGGAACTGGAGAGTGTCCAGAGAAGGGCAACAAAACTAAGGGACTGGGGGACCTTAGTTATGAGGAAAGGTTACGAGCTTAGTCTATCTGGAGAAAAGACGGTTAGAGGGGATATGATTTCCATTTACAAATACCATACTGATGTCTCCACAATAGGGATAAAGCTTTTCCACAAAAGGGAATTTAATAAGACACGCGGCCATTCACTAAACTTAGAAAAGCATTTTAACCTTAAACTGCGTAGAGGGTTCTTTACTGTAAGAGCAGTTAGGGTGTGGAATTCTCTTCCAGAGGCAGTGGTTTCGGCGGGGAACATCGATAATTTAAAAAAATTATTAGATAAGCACCTGAATGACCACAACATACAGGGATATACAATGTAATTCTGACATATAATCACTAGGGATGAGCTCGGCCTTGTGTAGTGTGTTCCGGCACAGGGAAAGAGAAGGATAGGCAGGGATAGTGTCATTGTGCTATTCTTTGCTAAACCTTGTGTGTAGGGAGAGAGAAGGATAGGCAGGGAGAGTGTCAGTGTCATATTCTTTGCTAAACCTTGTGTGCAGGGAGAGAGAAGGATAGGCAGGGGACAGTGTCAATGTCATATTCTTTGCTGAACCTTGTGTGCAGGGAGAGAGAAGGATAGGCAGGGAGACTGTCAGTGTCATATTCTTTGCTAAACCTTGTGTGCAGGGAGAGAGAAGGATAGGCAGGGGACAGTGTCAGTGTCATATTCTTTGCTAAACCTTGTGTGCAGGGAGAGAGAAGGATAGGCAGGGAGAGTGTCAGTGTCATATTCTTTGATAAACCTTGTGTGCAGGGAGAGCGAAGGATAGGCAGGGGACAGTGTCAGTGTCATTGTTGCTAAGCCTCCTGCACAGTATACACCTGAAGCTAGCCCTTATTGCTGTGTTTTCCTGGTGTGTTACACCAACAGGCATTTGCAGCACTTACAGCAGGCGGAGTGTGCCTCCTGCACATTATACACCTGAAGCTAGCCCGTATTGCTGTGTTTTCCTGGTGTGTTACACTAACAGGCATTTGCAGCACTTACAGCAGGCGTAGTGTGATTCCTGCAAAATATACACCTGAAGCTAGCCCGTATTGCCGTGTTTTCCCTGTGTGTTACACCAACAGGCATTTGCAGCACTTACAGCGGGCGGAGTGTGCCTCCTGCACATTATACACCTGAAGCTAGCCCGTATTGCTGTGTTTTCCTGGTGTGTTACACTAACAGGCATTTGCAGCACTTACAGCAGGCGTAGTGTGATTCCTGCAAAATATACTCCTGAAGCTAGGCCTTATTGCTGTGTTTTCCTGGTGTGTTACACTAACAGGCATTTGCAGCACTTACAGCGGGCGTAGTGTGCTTCCTGCTAAATATACTTTTGAAGCTAGGCCTTATTGCTGTGTTTTCCTAGTGTGTTACACTAACAGGCATTTGCAGCACTTACAGCAGGCGTAGTGTGATTCCTGCAAAATATACACCTGAAGCTAGCCCGTATTGCTGTGTTTTCCTGGTGTGTTACACTAACAGGCATTTGCAGCACTTACAGCGGGCGTAGTGTGCTTCCTGCAAAATATACACCTGAAGCTAGCCCGTATTGCTGTGTTTTCCTGGTGTGTTACACTAACAGGCATTTGCAGCACTTACAGTGGGCGTAGTGTGCTTCCTGCTAAATATACTCCTGAAGCTAGGCCTTATTGCTGTGTTTTCCTAGTGTGTTACACTAACAGGCATTTGCAGCACTTACAGCGGGCGTAGTGTGCTTCCTGCTAAATATACTCCTGAAGCTAGGCCTTATTGCTGTGTTTTCCTAGTGTGTTACATTAACAGGCATTTGCAGAACTTACAGCGTGCGTTGTGTGCTTCCTGCAAAATATACACCTGAAGCTACCCCTTATTGCTGGTTTTCCCATCTCCCTGCAGGCCATTAGAATGTCTGAAAGGCAAACAAGGAGAGGCAGACAGTCAGGAGCCAATAAAAGAGGGCAAGCAGGCTCTGTGTCTAGAGACAACAGTGCTGGTCGTGGACGAGGTGCATCGTCATCAGCACGTGGCCATGGGACACGCTTGTCCTTCTTTTCGGCAGCTGGACGTGTTGAGCCGCATCATGCTGAAGACTTGGTAGAGTGGATGACCAAGCCCTCCTCATCCTCCTCATCCTCTCTCACCCAGGCTCAGGGTACTGGCAAAGCATCTGCCAAAGTGTTCTCTTCCCTGGTATCAATGTCATCATCAGTCACTCCTTCCCTAGACCCACCATGTCCTCCTGAGGAGTCCCCCGAACTGTTTGAGCACAGTGTTGGGTACATGCTCCAGGAGGATGCCCAGCGTTTCGAAGGGTCTGATGATGATACCCAGCTAGAGGAAGGCAGTAGCGTGAGAGCAGAGAGAGGGGATGCTCAAGAAGGACACCAATCTGGCAGTCATGTTCCAGCAGCTGCAGCATACTGCCAGATTGGCTCCAGTGATGAGGAGGGAGGGGATGATGAGGTCACTGAATCCACGTGGGTGCCTAATAGGAGAGAGGAGGAGGAGGAGGAGGATGAGCAGGAGGCACATCTCCAACGAGGCAGGATGCCCTCGGGGGGCCAGCGTAAGGGCAGCGCACCGACTGAATCACACCGCAGAGCTCCGCCTGTGCAGGGCGCTGCCTCTGCCCGTTATTCAAAAAGTTCTTTGGTGTGGGCCTTTTTTGAGTCGAGTGCATCAGATCGCACAGCTGCTGTTTGCAACATATGTCTCAAGCGTATATCGCGTGGCCAAAACATCAGCCGCTTGGGCACCACATGCTTGACCAGACATATGTTGACCTGCCATGCAGCTCGTTGGCAAGCCTACCTTAAAGACCCACACCAAAGAACAAAGCGGACCTCTCCTTGCACCGCATCAGCTGGGATCTCCAACCCCACTATACCTTCAGTCCTCTCTGAAACCTGCACTGAGAGGAATGAAGGTGTAGAATTAGGTGTGTCACAGCCAAGTACTGGCGGGCACGCTGCTAGCAGTACACCGATGTCCGATTCTAGCAGGCAAATTTCCCTGCCCCAGCTGCTGGACTGTCGAAAGAAGTTCACTCCCAGCCATCCACATGCCCAGCGGTTGAATGCTAGCTTGGCTAAATTGCTAGCGCTTCAACTGCTGCCTTTTCAGTAGGTAGACTCGGCCCCCTTCCATGAGTTTGTGCAATGTGCGGTTCCTCAGTGGCAGGTTCCCAAACGCCACTTTTTCTCACGGAAGGCGATTCTGGCTCTCTACCGGCATGTGGAAGGCAATGTCTTGGCCTCGCTGGACAGGGCGGTCAGCGGTAAGGTGCATATTACCGCTGACTCATGGTCCAGCAGGCATGGACAGGGACGTTACCTTTCTTTCACGGCCCATTGGGTCACTCTTTTGGCAGCTGGGAAGGATGCAGGACAGGGTGCAGTAGTGTTGGAGGTTGTTCCGCCGCCACGCCTCCAAAATGCTACTACTTGTTGTGACACACCTCTCTCCTCCACCCCCTCCTCTTCTTCCTCCTCCATGGCCTCTTCCTGTGCTTTGTCCTCGGAACCAGCGGTGCTCCGTAGGCGTTCAAGGGGCTACGCAAGTACACAGGCAAAAAGATGCCATGCCGTGCTTGCGCTGGTGTGTTTGGGGGACAGGAGCCACACTGGGGCAGAGGTTCTGTCTGCTCTGCAGGGGCAGGCCGAGAGGTGGTTGACGCCATGCCAGCTTAAGCCAGGAATGGTGGTTTGCGACAATGGCACCAACCTCCTCTCCGCCCTCCGACAGGGGACATGGGTCAGTTGTCCCTGTCGGAGGGCGGAGAGGAGGTTAGGAGGTTGGGGCCATTGTCGCAAACCACCATTCCTGGCTTAAGCTGGCATGGCGTCAACCACCTCTCGGCCTGCTCCTGCAGAGCAGACAGAACCTCTGCCCCAGTGTGGCTCCTGTCCCCCAAACACACCAGCGCAAGCACGGCATGGCATCTTTTTACCTGCGTACTTGCGTAGCCCCTTGAACGCCTACGGAGCACTGCTGATTCCGAGGACAAAGCCCATGTCCCATGTCCCCTGTGTGGCTCACGTCCTTAACCTGGTGGTGCAGCGGTTCTTGGGCAGGTACCCGGGCAGGTACCCGGGCTTACAGGATGTCCTGAGGCAGGCCAGGAAAGTCTGTGTGCATTTCCGCAGATCTTATAATGCCAGTGCTCTCCTGGGTGAGCTGCAAAAGGAGTTGAACCTGCCCAAGAACCGCCTTATATGTGACATGCCCACCAGGTGGAACTCAACGTTGGCCATGCTGCAGCGGCTGCACACGCAGCAGAGGGCCATCAATGAGTACCTGTGCGACTACGGCACCAGGACAGGGTCAGGGGAGCTCGGGTTTTTTTCACCACGCCAGTGGGGCATGATCAGGGATGCATGCACTGTCTTGGCACCATTTGAGGAGGCCACGAGGATGGTGAGCAGTGACAGTGCATGCATCAGTGACACTGTACCTCTTGTCCACCTGTTGGAACATACACTGCGTGGAATAATGGACAGGGCACTTGAGGCAGAACAGAGGCAGGAAGAGGAGGACTTCCTTGCCTCTCAAGGCCCCCTTTACCCAGACAGTGTTCCTTCTGTCCCACCCATCGCACAGGAAGAGGAGGAGGAGGAGGATTGTGTCAGCATGGAGGTGGAGCCTGGCACTCAGCATCATCAGCAGCAGTCTTTTAGGGATGATTTACAGTCCCAAGAAACCCGTGGACTTGTACGTGGCTGGGAGGAGGTGGCTGCGGATCATGTCGTCCTTAGTGACCCAGAGGACTCCGGACCGAATGCCTCAGCTAACCTACGCTGCATGGCCTCCCTGATCCTGCAAAGTCTGCGGAAGGATCCTCGTATTCTTCGGATCAAGGAGAGGGACCATTACTGGCTGGCCACTCTCCTTGATCCACGGTACAAGGGTAAGGTTGCGGACCTTATCTTACCGTCGCAGAGGGAGCAGAGGATGAGACAACTCCGGGAGGCCTTGCAGAAAGGTCTGTGCAATGCGTTCCCAGAGACTGGGAGGTTACAAACTCCTGGTCCTGGACAACGAGTTGCTGAGGCTTCGGTCAGTCAAAGAAGGAGCGGTGGGGAAGGTGGCCGTCTGACCGATGCGTTCAGACAATTCTTTAGTCCGCAGCCCCAAGGTATGATTGGTTCCAGTAACCATCGCCAGCATCTGATATACATGGTGCAGGAATACCTAGGGGCAAGGTCAGACTTGGACACCTTCCCCACCGAAAATCCTCTGGCTTACTGGGTCTTGAGGATGGATCACTGGCCAGAGCTTGCACAGTATGCAATTGAGCTACTGGCCTGTCCTGCATCCAGCGTTCTTTCAGAACGCACATTCAGTGCTGCTGGAGGATTTGTCACGGATCACAGGGTGCGCCTGTCCACCGACTCGGTTGATCGACTGACCTTCATGAAGATGAACCAGTCTTGGATCACCACCAGCTACCAAACACCTGAAGCTGATATAACAGACTAATTTATTTTCAAATGTCACATCCCTTCAAGACTGATGCTGATGCTGAGTGACTGTCCTGTTATGTTGACTGACTATTCTCCTCCTCCTCAATGATCCGATTGATGATGATAGCTTGGAAGAACATGTTTCTGGGTGCCGCCACCAGTGCCTAAGGCCCAATTTTTCAGCCCCTGTTTAACAGGGGCATGTAATTAAAAATTTTTATGCAATGCTTTGCAGCAGGGCTCATTCCTGCACTCCAACTAGAGTATCTGGGAGAGGTTGCAGTGTCGTGGCACCAGCACCAGTGCCTAAGGCCCAATTTTTCAGCCCCTGTTTAACAGGGGTGTGTAATTACAATTTTTGATGCAATACTTTGCAACAGGGCTCATTGCTGTGCTCCAAGTACAGTATCTGTGAGGGGTTGCAGTGTTGTGGCACCAGTGCCTAAGGCCCAATTTTTCTGCCCCTGTTTAACAGGGGCATGTAATTACAATTCTTGATCTAATAATTCACAGCAGGGCCCATTCCTGCGCCCACCAAGAGTAACTGTGAGGCCTTACAGTGTTGTGTCAACACCACCACCACCACCAAAGGCCCAATTTTTCAGCCCCTGTTCAACAGGGGCATGCAATTACAATTCTTGATCTAATAATTCACAGCAGCGCCCATTCATGCGCCCACCAAGAGTAACTGTGAGGGCTTACAGTGTTGTGTCAACACCACCACCACCACCACCAAAGGCCCAATTTTTCAGCCCCTGTTCAACAGGGGCATGCAATTACAATTCTTGATCTAATAATTCACAGCAGGGCCCATTCATGCGCCCACCAAGAGTAACTGTGAGGGCTTACAGTGTTGTGGCAACACCAACATGTAAGGGGCAAATTTCAGCAGAGTATATAGGGCAGGCCCCTACTTTCAAACATCCAACTTACAAACGACTCCTACTTGCAAACGGAAGGAGACAACAGGAAGTGAGAGGAAATCTACCCCTAGGAAGGGAAATTCTCTCCTGTAAGAGTTAATATGGGAAAAAGGTGTCTCCTCTCTACTGATGCTTTATCACCAATCCTTGTTTCAATAAAAACCCCACTTTTATAAAAACATTTGTCATTGGGACGGAAAGTGAGGTGAAATGTTCTGAACAGGGGCACAGACAGCAAAACAAATGTTACAGGGGTGATAACCCTTCCCTATGTTTTCAAAAAAGCTTAAAAATAGATTTTTTGTCTGGAGCTACACTTAAACAATGTACCTGTTCAAAATTACAAACAGATTCTACATAAGAACAAACCTACAGTCCCTGTCTTGTATGCACCGCCTGTATACCACTGTTCAGAGTATATAGGGCCTTTTTTATTTTGTGTGCGGGGTTTCCCTTAATATCCATACAAGACCCAAAGGGGCTGGTAATGGGCTGGGGTGGGGGGGGGGGTGATGGGGTAGCTATGCCATTTTTCTCAAAGATTTTCATCCATATTACCGGGACAAAACATTACATTAAAGCCGCAAGCAGTTTTAAATGTCTTTTTTTTTCCTTTAGAAATGTCATTTTGTGCAGGGACAGTTCTAAACACGGGAAACACATGCCACTTCACAGGCATACTTTAGACACCCCCCAGGTACGATATTTAAAGGAATATTTTACATTTTTTTTCCACTTTATGCATCATTAAAATGACTGCTCCCGAAAAACGGCCGTTTTTAAAACTTTTTTTGCATTGATACATGTCCCCTGGTGCAGAACCCGGGTCCCCAAACCCTTTTTAGGACAATAACATGCATAATAGTCGTTATAATTAGCACTTTAGATTTCGAACGTTCGCATCCATTGTATTTAATAGGGTTCTAACGTTCGTGCAAACTTTCGGCCCGTTTGCGGGTTCTGGTGCGAACCGAGCCCGGGGGTGTTCGGCTCATCCCTAATAATCACACACATAGGATGGACTTGCATCTTTTTTCAAACTCACCTACTATGTAACTATTTGCCTGGGTGCTCTATAGGAACCAGAGTCAGAATGCAGACATCGGAAGATTCCTTCTATTCAGGGTAAATAATGCTTTAACAGTTTTAACTCCACAGGTTTTCTTTCAGAAATAAGCCATTGCATAACCATAGCACCAGTTTAAACAATTATTCAGCTAATCATTGCACATGAGAAAAGACGTCACCACTGAGACTACAGCAAAATATAATTGAGAGAATAATTTTACAACTAGTTTGTTTAATCATATGCCATGGAATAGGAACTAATTTTCCTCTCTAATATGCTAATCTTAAGAATCCCCATCAGTTTTGGCAGACGAGAGGTTAATAAGGATTTGTCACTGAGACTCTGTTATGTAAAGTTGGATGTGAGCTTCTTATGTGCGGTGGTTTATAGAGGATTAGCATATACAAGAAGTTGTATTTTTAGACTTTACTATAAACCCTTAACATACACAAAGAGCAGTGATTTCAAACTTTGCTCAGAAGACGATAGACATAAAAGTAGTCACTTTTAGAGCTAAAACTGATCAGGGAAATTTAGGAAACCGATACTGAAAATACACACACACACACACACATATATATATATATATATATAACATACACACATTGGGTGCACATTGCTGAAGGCGATTCTCCTGCTACATCGAAATAACTGATATAATAACTTACTTTTTACATCCATGTGTAACTAAGATCTATGAAGCTGCTTAAGCACATTTCAATCTGATTATTTCTTTGACAAAAGTCAAACTGACCATTTCAATATTCCACTTGCATCTAGGAGGAATCAAAACATACCGTTGTGCTCAAAAGGTGCATACCCTGGTAGAAATTGAGGAATGTTGGCATTATTATTAAAAATATGACTGATCATGCCATTTCTTATTTAAGGATAGCAATCGCATGAAGTTATTTATCAGTTTTTGGATCCTTTTCAAATCATAACAGAAATCACCCAAATAGCCTTGATAAAACGTTTACATACCCTGGAATGTTTGGCCTTGGTACAGACACAGAAGGTGGCACACACAGGTTAAAATGGCAATTAAAGGTGGGATTTTAAATCACAATTAGTGTCTGTGTATAAATAGTCAGAGTTTGTTAGCTCTCACATGAATGCACTAAGCCAGTGTTGCCAACCGTCCGTAGATTTACGGACAGCTCGTAAAAAGAGGCATTTTTTTAAGTATCCGTGAATGTCCGTAGAAGCCAAACACTGCCAGTAAAAATGGCTGTGATCGGATCGGGTAAGAACTGCGCATGCGCACGCAGTTCTGGAAATCCCTGAGACAATCCGATCCTGTATCCGCGCTGCCTTCCATAAGCCGAATGCCAGCCCAGGAGCCGAGCGGGCTGAAGAAGGAGCCTCGGAGTGGACAGTGCAGTGGACCTTGCGAGGGCTGGCAGCGGCACCATCTGCGAGTCGCAAGTGAGATGGACAGCGCCAGAGACCTGGCCTGTCAGACCCCCTGGACAGACACACAAGGCCCTGACAAGTGCCACTGGCCAGCACTGTTCCCTTGCACTGTAAGGGGGAATCCTGCAGACTCTGTAAGGGGGATCTCTGTGTTGGGTTATATTAATCTGGCCTTCATGTAAATGGAGAAATATGGTTTTTGAATTTTGTTTAAATTTAAAGACATTACTAATAGCACTAGCTACATGTTTAAAGTTTAAATATTGATATTTGCACTGATTAGCACTGAAAACTGCCATTTCAGGTACTTTTTTGTAGGTGCAGTAAAAAAATGCGGCTCTGTCAGTAAATGCCATGATGGGTGGCAGCAAAAAAAAATATTGGCGTTGTTCGTAAATTTTGGTGTCCTGCCAGTAAATTTCACTTTGGGGTGTTGGCAACACTGCACTAAGCAGGCTAAACACTGAGCCACGAGGAGGTAGGTAGAAAAGAACAGTCAAAAGACCTGCGTAATAAGGTAATGAAACTTTACAAAGCTGGAAAAGGGTATAAAAAGATATCCAAACCTTGAATATGCCGGTCAGTACTTTTTAATCACTTATTAAGTGGAAAATTAGGGGCTTGTTTGATGCCAAGCCAAGGTCAGGTAGACCAAGAAAAATTGCAGCCACAACTGGTGGAATAATTGCTCAGGATACAAAGAAAACTCCGCAAGTGAACAGTACTGACGGCCATATTCAAGGTTTGGATATCTTTTTATACCCTTTTCCATATTTTTAAAGTTTCATTACCTTATTACGCAGGTCTTTTGACTGTTCTTTTCTACCTCCTCATGGCTCAGTGTTTAGCCTGCTTAGTGCATTCGTGTGAGAGCTAACAAACTCTGACTATTTATACACAGACACCAATTGTGATTTAAAAACCCACAAATGTGGGAAGTTAACCTTTAACCGGTTAACGACCGACTCCTGTACATATACGGTCGGCAGAATGGCACAGTTGGGCAGAGTAACGTATATATAGGTCACTTTAAGTCCCGCCGTGCCGCGAGCTCCGTGACCGTGCCCGCGGGACCCACGGGCTCCATGTCCGCCAGTGTCCCGCGATCGGGTCACAGAGCTGCAGAACGGGGAGAAGCAAGTGTAAACAAGCATCTCCCCGTTCTGCCTAGTGACACCGTCACTGATCGTATGCTCCCTCTCATTGGGAACAGCGATCAGTGACGTTTCACTCGTAGCCACACCCCTAAACAGTTAGAATCACTCCCTAGGACACACTTAACTCCTTCAGCGCCCCCTACAGGTTAACCCCTTCACAGTTAGTGTAATTTTTACAGTAATCAGTGCATTTTTATAGCACTGATCGCTGTAAAAATTACAATGGTCCCAAAATGGTGTCAAAAGTGTCCGATGTGTCCCCCATAATGTCACAGTCATAATAAAAAACGCTGATCGCCACCATTACTAGTAAAAATAAATAAAAAAGAGCCATAAAACTATCCCCTATTTTGTAGACGCTCTAACTTTTGCGCAAACCGAAAATATGTAGAAGAATAGGTATCGGCCTAAACTGAGGAAACATTTTTTTTTCAAAATTGTCGCTCTATTTTTGTTTATAGCGCAAAAAATAAAAACTGCAGAGGTGATCAAATACCACCAAAAGAAAGCTCTATTTGTGGGAAAAAAAGGACGTCAACTTTGTTTGGGAGCCACGTCGCACAACCATGCAATTGTCGGTTAAAGCGACGTAGTGCCGAATCGCAAAAAGTGCTCTGGTCTTTGGCCAGCCAAATGGTCTGGGGCTTAAGTGGTAAATTGCCATTTTAACGTGTGTGCCACCTTCTGTGTCTGTACCAAGGCCCAACATTCCAGGGCATGTAAAGCGTTTTATCAAGGCTATTTGGGTGATTTATGTTATGTTTTAAAAAGGATCCAAAAACTGTAATAAATGGCTTCATGTGATTGCTATCCTTAAACACTTAAGGACCGAGCTCTTTTCTGAGATTTGGTGTTTACAAGTTAAACTTTTTTTTTGCTTGACAATTACTTAGAACACCCAAACATTATATATTTGTTTTCTAACACCCTAGAGAATAAAATGGTGGTCGTTGCAATACTTTGTCACACCGTATTTGCGCAGCGGTCTTACAAGCGCACTTTTGGAAAAAAAATAACTTTTTTTAATTAAATACAACAGTAAAGTTTTTTTTTATATTGTAAAAAGATAATGTTACGCCGAGTAAATTGATACCCAACATGTTATGCTTCAAAGTTGTGCCCGCTTGTCGAATGGCGACAAACTTTTACCCTCAACAATCTCCATAGGCGACGTTTAAAAAAATTTGAAAGGTTGCATGTTTTGAGTTACAGAAGAGGTCTAGGCCTAGAATTATTGCTCTCGCTCTAACTATTGCGGTGATACCTCATGTGTGGTTTGAACACCATTTTCATATGCGGGCACTGCTTACGTATGCATTCGCTTCTGCGTGCGAGCTCGTCGGGACGGGGCGCTTAAAAAAATTAAGTATAATGAATAAGAAAAATTGAAATGAAAAAAACAAACAAATTGGGTCACTTATTCCCATTACAAGGAATGTAAACATCCCTTGTAATAGAAAATAAGACAGGTCCTCTTAAATATGAGATCTGGGGTCAAAAAGACCTTACATCTCATATTTAGACTAAAATGCAATATTAAAAAAAATGAATAATGGCCCTTTAAGAGCATTAGGCGGAAGTGACATTTTGACGTCGCTTCCACCCTGCAGTGGTATGGAGGTGGTGGGGGCCATTTTCCCCTCACTCGTCTCCATACCCAGGCAGGGAGAGGATCCAATCGCCTCCGCCGCTGCCGACGGCTCCGGTAAGCGTCGGAGGGCACCGCAGAGCGGCGAGAGGGGGGCCGCTACAGAGACCACTTTTATCTGAAAGAGGACCACCCGCTCTTGAAGAGGGTACCGGGGTATTGGTAGCTAGCTGCTACCATAACAACGGTATTCCTCTTCAAATTAGCGACGTATAACGACGGCGGGCGGTCTGTAAGCGGTTAAAAGTTTTTTTGGCATCAGTCATATTTTCAATATTAATGCCAAGATGTCACAATTTCTGCTAGGGTATGCATACTTTTGAGCACGACTAAGGGTGATTTTTCATTACAGGCATGATAGCAAGATTTCATTTGTGTTTGAGTTGCTGAGTGTCTTATATTTTTATTCATCTTTATTGTAGATTTAATTTGGATAGTATTGAATGTGTATGGAACCAAAGGAAAATATTTACATACAATTAAAAAAATCTGACTAAGGCTTAACCACTTCAATACCATGCACTTATACACTTTCCTGCCCAAGCCAATTTTGAGCTTTCAGCGCTGTTGCAATTTGAATGACAATTGCGCGGTCATGCAACATTGTACCCAAACAATTTTTTTATCATTTTGTTCCCACAAATAGAGATTTCTTTCGGTGGTATTTGATCGCCTCTGCGATTTTTATTTTTTGCACAACAAATAAAAAAAGAGCGAACATTTTGAAAAAAACTAAGTTTTTCTTTGTTTCTGTCAATTTTTTTTGTAAATAAGTACCTTTTCTACTTCAATGACGGGCACTGATAAGGCGGCACTGACGGGCACTCATAAGGTGACACTGATGGGCACCAATGAGGTGGCACCAATGAGGTGGCACTGATGAGGTGGCACTGATGGGCACTGATGATAGGCACTGATAGGCGGCACTGATGGGCACTGATATGTGGCACTGGTATGTGGCACTGATGGGCACTCATAGGCGGCACTGATGGGCACTCATAGGCAGCACTGATGGGCACTCAAAGGCGGCACTGATGGGCACTTATAGGCGGCACTGATGAGCACTTATGGGTGGCACTGATAGGTGGCACAGACGGGCACTGATAGGTGGGCACTTATGGGCACAGATGGGCATGGATGGGCACTGATAGGTGGCACTGATGGACACTGGTAGGTGGCACTGTTGACACTTGTAGGTGGCACTGTTGACACTGGTAGGTGGCATTGCTGGGCATTGCACATTGTGGTGTGCCAGTCAGTGCCCATTTGTGGGCACTGATTGGCATATGTTTTTTGAGAAATTTTACATGTGGATGGCCATGGGGTACTTACCTGACCATCCACATGCTTTGGGGTTCCTTGGTGGTCCTGGGGGGCTTCCCTGGTGGTCCAGTGTGGGTATCCGAGGGGGGGCTGCGCTGATAAACAATCAGCGCGACCCCCCTGTCAGGAGAGCCGCCGATCGGCTCTCCTCTACTCGCGTCTGTCAGACGCGAGTGAGGAAGAGCCCATCAACGGCTCTTACTGTTTACATCCTGATCAGCCGTGATTGGACACAGCTGATCACGTGGTAAAAAGCCTCCGCCGGAGGCTCTTTACCGAGATCAGTGTAGCGGTGTGTCAGACTGACCCACCGCTCCACCGATCGCCGCGATGCGCGCCCCCCCGGGCGCGCGGCGGCTGTTATCCTGCAGGACGTCATATGACGTCCAGTGTGGATAACACAACCACTTCCCGGACGTCAATATGCTATTGACTGGGCGGGAAGTGGTTAATGTACACGGGACGTTTTTACAACCTCTCCTGAACAATTTAACTTGACAGATAGTAATCCACATTTAAAACGTCTGTTTTACTGCGTTTACATGCTGCGTTTCGCGTTTAGAAGTAATTAAAAAAAAAAATTTGAAATGGCCAAAAACGAACGCCTGTATATGAAACGCGTCTGAACGCGGGTTGCCGGGTTTAGCGCTTGAAATACCTCTAAACTCAGCGTCTGAACTAATTTTTTTGCTTTCCAAAAAAGCCTCTTAACTCAACTGCCTAGAAACTACTAAAAACGTCCCTGTATACATGTACTGATAGGATAACAGAGGAGAGTTCAGGAGCAGTTGAAAAAAATGCCCAACTGCTCCTAAACGTCCGTTTAGCAGCAGCAGTGTACATGAGGCCTAATGTCCTGTACACACGATCGGAATTTCCGATGGGATAAAATCCGATGGAATTTTCCATCGGAATTCCATTCAAGCTGTCTTGCATACACACTGTCAGACCAAATTCCGACCGTCCAAAACGCAGTGACGTAAAACAATACGACGAGCCGAGAAAAATGAAGTTCAATGCTTCCGAGCATGCGTTGACTTGATTCTGAGCATGCGTGTTTTTTTCTCCGTCGGAGTTCCACACAGACGATCGGAAAAAAAAAAAAAACATGTTCTATTTCTAAACTACACGGTCGGAACATCCGATGAAAAAATTCCGTCTGACTTTTTTCAATCGGAAATTCTGATCGTGTGTACAAGGCATAGGACTCAGATCTACTCCATCAATGCCACCACTCATCTTTGGACTGTATGCTTTCAAAGTTTACTTCCACATGTAAAATAAGTAACAGATGTTTTTCTTGTAGCAATGACTATTTCATGTATTGCATACCGCTGATATTAGTGTTTGCCTTTTCTTGCTATTTTACATTGCTGTGTTCTGCTGTTGCATGATTTGTATGTGATGCATTTCAAAATTATTTAACCACTTCAATACAGGGCATTTTCACCCCCTTCCTGCCCAGGCCAATTTTTAGTTTTCAGCGCTGTTGCACTTTGAATGACAATTACGCGGTCATGCAACACTGCACCCAAATGAAATGATGATTTTTTTTCCCACAAATAGAGCTTTCTTTTGGTGGCATTTGATCACCTGCGGTTTTTATTTTTTGCGCTATAAACAAAAAAAAAGTGACAAGTTTGAAAAAAAAAAAAACACAATATTTTTTACTTTTTGCTATAATAAATATCCCATGTTTAAAAAAAAAATGTTCCTCAGTTTAGGCTGATATGTATTCTACATTTTTTTTTTTTACCAAAAATCGTAATAAGCGTATATTGATTGGTTTGCGCAAAAGTTATAGCGTCTACAAAATAGGGGATAGATTTATGAATTTTTTTGAATTTATTTTTTTACTAATAGCGCCAATCATGCGATTTTTATCATCATTGCGGCAGACACATCGAACACTTGACACTATTTTGGGACCATTCACATTTATACAGCGATCAGAGCTATAAAAATGCACAGATTACTGTATAAATGTGACTGGCAGGGAAGGGGTTAACACTAGGGGGCAATCAAGAGGTTCAATGTGTATCCTAGGGAGTGATTCTAACTGAAGGGAGCGGGGACTCACAAGGGGAGACCGATCGGTGTTCCTCTGTACTGGGAACACACCATCGGTCTCCTCTCCTAACAGGACGTGGATCTGTGTTTACACACAGAGATCCACATCCTTGGCTGTGTCAACGGCAATCGCGGGTGCCCGGCGGACATGCACACCGGCCCCCTAACGACGCACGCCGCACGCCCCCTAGACGGCAGGGAAGCCCAGGATGGGAGATACCTCCTGCGGACGTCAAATGACAATACGTAGGATGTGAAGTGGTTAAGGTAAAAAAAAAAAAAATGCAAAACTGATACATCAGTTTGAATCCCCACCACGGTACTACCTGCCTGGAGTTTGCATGTTCTCTCTGTGCCTGTGTGGGTTTCCTCCAACACGCTGGTAGATAAATTGGTTCTAATATATGAATGTGAGTTGGGGACATTAGATTGTAAGTTCCTTGAGGGCAGGAACTGGTGTGAATGTACTATATATATATAGCTTTATATAAGCACCTGTAATAAATCATACAAGACAATAACCCATAGAAACAGATTAGTCTATAAATTAGAAAATTTCTAGGTATTGACGGTTGCAACTTTTTAAAAATCATCATTGTTCTATTGGAATTCCTTTAAAAAAATTAGGACAAAATACCGGTATTTGAGGAGGACTTCAAGAAGGAAGCTTAGAAACAAATGCGTTTTATAAATGTCCACAAAAACATTATGTGGCTAGTTTGGATTATATTTCATAAATAAAATTAACCCAATACAAAGCAAAAAATTAACTAGATCCATGTCAGAACACCAATGTCAGTAATTCACAGTAAAGGCCAATTTCCTACAGGGAGAATGGCTGTCACCAACAAGCCATAATCTGTGAAATTTTGACCAATCTGCCCTCTGCAAAATTAACCCAAAGACTGAACAAATTTACATCTATAAATAAATGTTTTATTTTATGGTGTCATTTAAAGGCCAGTATTGTAGCTGTATCCAGCTAATACTTCCGATGTCATTTTGATTTAGACAGATCTTTTTATGCAGTGCCTTTCATGGAGCATGTAATGCTTTGGGCTCTGTGCTGAGGTACGCGCAAAATGGCATTATTACAAGTGACAGGTCTCCAGATATGAATCATTGTGTTTCTTATGCCACTTTCATAGTGAGAATCAGAAGGTTTTTGCCGCTGTTAAGATAAAGACTTGTATACATGTTGGATACTAACATAAACTCATTAACGTTTTCCTCCATTTTGACCAAAAAAAATACACATGAATACTGCCCTTCCTGGCTATGTTTCTTTGAAGGAAAAAAAATACCACAAGTTAGTACAGTGCCTTGAAAAAAGTATTCACACTCCTTGAAATTTTCCACATTTTGTCATTTTACAACCAAAAACGTAAATGTATTTTATTGGGATTTTATGTGCTAGACCAACACAAAGAGGCACAAAATTGTGGAAAGCAAATGATAAATGGTTTTCAAAATCTTTTACAAATAAAAATCTGAAAAGTGTGGCGTGCATTTGTATTCGATCCCCTTTACTCCAATACTCCATACAAATCTATTGGAAGCAATTGCCTTCAGAAGTCACCTAATTAGTAAAAGGGGTCCACCTGTGTGTAATTTAATCTCAGTATAAATACAGCTGTTTTGTGAAACTCTCAGAGATTTGTTAGAGAAACTTAGTGTCAGGGAAATGGCCGTGGAAGTACTGGCAATCTTGCCAGTAGAAGAAATGGCCGCCATAGGCACATCATGTGACAGGTGGATCCCCCTGCTGGCCTATAAAAGGCTGCCACTGTCTGACTTAAATTGCTGGATTGTCGTCAGCTTCCTGTGTTCCTGTGTCTGTTTACCTTGAAACCCTTGGCTTGACCTCTGCTTCTGGCTTGACCTGTGATCCTGATTATCTCCTCGCTCTGACCTTGGCTTGGCTGACTAGTCTTTGATCCACTGCCCACTGTTTATGACCTGGCTCGCTCCTGTTTGCTCTTGGACTGTCTCCCAGTATATGACCTTTGGCCTGGCTGCAAACCCTGCTCCTGGTTTATACTGCAACCGCCTACTCAGGATTTCTTCTTGCACGGCTACTGACATCGCTACCCAGCGCACCCCAACCACGTTCTGCTTACCAGCCTGCTGCAGCATTACTGGCAACCCGTGCACCTTTGGGCACCATATCCCCTGTATCCCTCCCAGGGGAGCGCTGCACTTAGCCGCAAGGGGCGCCCTCTCTGCCACTCAGCCTCACAGAGACTTGACACTTAGTGAACATACAGCATCATGAAGGCCAAGAAATACACCAGGCAGGTCAGGGGTAAAGTTGAAGTTTAAGGCAGGATTAGGTTAAAAAAAAATGTATCCCAAGCTTTGAACATCTCACAGAGCACTGTTCAATCTATCATCTGAAAATGGAAAGAGTGTAGAATGACTGCAAACCTACGAAGACATGGCCGTCTACCTAAACTGAAAGGCCGGGTAAGGAGCAATAATCAGAAGCAGCCAAGAGGCCCATGGTAACTCTGAAGGAGCTGCAGAGATTCACAGCTCATGTGGGAGAATCTGTCTACAGGACAACTATTAGTCGTGCATTCCACAAATCTGGCCTTTATGGAAGAGTGGCAAGAAGAAAGCCATTGTTTCAAGAGCAGTTTGCGAGAAGCCATGTGGGGGACACAGCAAACATGTGGAAGGAGGATCTCTGGTCAGATGAGACCAAAATTAAACTTTTTGGCCTAAAAGCAAAATGCTATGTGTGGTTGAAAACTAACAATGCTTATCACCCTGAACACACCATCCCCATCGTGAAACATGGAGGTGACAGCATCATGTTGTAGGATTTTCTTCAGCAGGGACAATGAAGCTGATCAGAGTTGATGGGAAGATGGATGTAGCCAAATACAAGGCAATCTTAGAAGAAAGCCTGTTAGAGTCTGCAAAAGACTTGAGATTGGGGCAGAGGTTAACCTTCTAGCAGGACAATGACCCTAAACATACAGCCAGAGCTACAATGGAATGGTTTAGATCAAAGCATATTGATGCGTTAGAATGGCCCAGTCACAGTCCAGACCTAAATCCAATAGAGAATCTGTGGCCAGACTTTAAAATTGCTTTTCACAGACACTCTTAATCCAATCTGACAGAGATTGAGCCATTTTGCAAAGAATGGGCAAAAATGGCACTCTTTATATGTGCAAAATTGGTAGACAGCCCCAATAATACCTGCAGCTGTATTTGCAGTGAAAGGTGGTTCTACAAATATTGACTCAGGGGGGCTGACTACAAATGCACGCCACACTTTTTTCAGATATTTGTTAAAAAAAATTTTTTTTAAATGGAAACCATTTATCATTTTCCTTCCACTTCACAATTATGTGTCACTGTGTTAGTCCATCACATGAAATCCCAATAAAAAAACATTTACGTTTTACATCATACTTTTTCAAGGCACTGTATGAACATAGACTGGTTGGCCAGATATTATACAATTTTCTTCTATCGATTTCCTATAAATTTACCAAAACCATATAATATATGTGGTCAAATCTAAACACTTTCAAATTGTGTGCAATCAGACAGGCCCTTGTACTACACAGTTGAAGGTAAATCTAAACGACATTGATTAAGAAAATTGTTTGGCGTATGGGCAGCTTAAGACTATTAGATTTTCTAAATCTGAAGACAAAAATTAGCAGAAAGTCTTATAGTGTGTATGGGGTCTTATGTGATCCTTTGTGGTGTGTTAACACATGTGTATTGCATTAAGGCAATCCATTCTTTATAAATGGGCTGCCAACACACCACAGTGGACAAAAAAAAATGTTCACAGCCCTTCCTAACACCACACTACAACACTGGGGTTGGTGTACTGAAGACAAACAGGCCGTTCACATTAGAAGAGAATTAGCCCCCAGAGCTTATTTAATGTGGTAAGGTTTTACTTTCCAAAGAATACCCAATCATATGCAAGGGGGAAAAAAAATTTTGCTTGCACATGTACGGACCGTGAAACGCGACAGTTCTCATTTACTAAGCTCTGGGAAAAATTCACTTGCACTAAAATTCACTAATTAGATCAACTTCCCCTGCTAAGTGAACAGCCTATTTACCTTTAGTATATCAACCCAGTGGCATGAATTGTAGTGTTGCATTGAGCATTGGCCTACTGTACATTGCATTGGGGTGTGATTTGAAATTAATGGTACTGCAAAGGACGACAGTTGGCCAGATGTGTTGATGCAGGTCGCGCCAAAGTCTGAATGGTCCAATAAGGCTTTCAATGGATGATAAAAGAGTACCGGTATATAGTCTTTAAAGCTGAAGTTTAGTATATTGGTTTTTTTTTTGGGGGGGGGGGGGATTCAGCACCATATACACTGTGTAATGATGTGTATCCTATTACTTGCAGATGTTTGCTTCTGCTACAAATCTTCTCCTCTATGCCTTTCTACAGTCTCCAGATACTATCTTAAGGGTCTGCCTTTTTGTGCTATAAAAATTAAACACAGCCTCAAACAAAAATGTTGTGCCACACAATCATCCACTTTTGCCCTCTCCTTCAATCAGAAAACTCACAATGCATTATGTTCTGTGAATGGGCGGTGAAGTAGGTGAATTACAGATCTCCTCTGCCCATTCACAGAACATGACTAAACTTCAGCTTTAAAAAAAGTCTTTGAATATACCTCCCAACCATCCCAGATTCCACAGAACTGTACCAGGATTTCAACTAAATCCGTCTTGTGAACCCAGGCTGTATCCCAGGGTCCAGTGTTTGGATACTTGTTCCGACACTTGGCTCCATTATCGAATTTCATAAGCTATGCTATGGAATTTTGTCTGCGCAGGGACAGGAGGCAACGTGCGCAGGGACAGGAGGCAACGTGCGCAGGGAAAGGTTTACCGATTTCAAATGTAATGGGGTGGGGCTTTGCAGATTAAAATCTAAGGGGGCATTTTTCCATTGACCATGACCACCAATCCAAAAGGGACAATTTTCATTGTCTGGATTTCTTTTCTGTCCATTACTAGCATTAGTTTTGTTTCATGGTTATTACTGAATGTAAATTTGTTGTGTAGTGCGGGGCACGTTAAAAATGATCTGCCA
Organism: Rana muscosa; assembly: GCA_029206835.1. NCBI lineage: Eukaryota > Metazoa > Chordata > Amphibia > Anura > Ranidae > Rana > Rana muscosa. The sequence continues at coordinate 812,847,981 of CM055121.1, read as the reverse complement.
ACTTCATTAGTTAGTCCTTTTTTATCATATCTACAGATTATGCTAATGTTCTATAGATAAAGATTTTTAGCAAAATACTTATTTCAAGAGTTTTTTTCATTGAGAAAGGCTCACTAAGGGGCCATGCACACTGGGCTCCATTCAAAGAACCAAATCACTTGCACAGTACAGTAAACCCCCGTTATATCGCGGTTCAGTTTTCGCGGTCCCGGTATATTGCGTTTTTTTTTGTAAGACCTATTAACATTATTTTATTGATTAAATCATTGTTGATTAAATATTTTTGTGTTTTCCATTGCTCTTGCTATGTCTCTCAGTATCTTTTATGTGTTTAAATGTGTTTCTATTGTTTTAAAAGTGTGTTTAAAGACCTTAAAATGCTTTTAAAGTACAGTGAAAGTTATAAAAACATGCCTAGTGTGTATTTAAATAGGGTATTTCTATTTCGCGGATTTTCACTTATTGAGGGTGGGTCTGGAATGTAACCCCCGCGATGGAGGGGGGTTTACTGTATGTAAGTGTACGGACACATTTTCCCTAAATATCGCATGCGATCCTCCAACTGTCAATTCACTATACCATTTTGCGGTATTTACAGCAAAACGTTCAAAAATGTCAGTAAATACTGCATGAAAAGGGGTTAAAGTCAATTTACAGAGGGAAATAATTAAATGCATGCAGTAATTAAAGTGGTTGTAAAGCCTTACAGACCATTTAGGCTACAGGTAAGCCTATAATAAGGCTTACCTGTAGCTACCCTGGATATCTCCTAAACCTATACGGTTTAAGAGATATTCCCTGTCCCCTGCATGTGCCGATGTCATCGGCACATGTGCACTGGGGCAAACTGAAACAATGGCACGTATGTGCTGTTGCTTCAGTTACCGTGCCGTTACTAGCGGCGCATGCGCGGGAGTGACGTCATCGCGGCTCCGGCCAATTACAGTGCCGGAGCCGCAATACCCGGAAGTTACTCGGGTATTGATGTCGCCGCTGTAGGGAGGAGATGAGGACCGCTGCGGGGGCTTTGAAGTAAGGTAAGTAATTCATAATGAGCTTGTATGCTATGCATATAGCTCAGTCATTTATGCCTTTCTCTCGCAGGGTTTTTTTTTCCCCAAGAGTTTACAACCACTTTAAAGTGGTTGTAAACCCACTTGGTAATTTTCAAACAATCTTCTGTCTTTCATAATTCATTGTCTCCACTGTATATATTTTATTTAAAAAATGCCTCTGTATAACTTTTTATAGGGCCGCTCGGCGCTCACGTGACCGACTGCCTATCCCCTCTCAATCTGGCAGCTACAGTAGGAGGGGTCGAGAATCCCCTGCTGATGTCAGTCAGGTGGAGAGGTGGCCAGTCACCTGAATGCAGAGCGACACTCGGAAATAAGGATGTAGAGCAGCATTTTTTTTAAATAAAAGCACAGTGGAGACATTGCAACATGGAAGACAGGGGATTGCCTGACAATTAACAAGTTATTTCAGCAGGAAGGGGTGGGCACTGTCACTAGCTGAGAGGTAGGGAGGGAGGGAAGAGAGGACAGCAGAGAGTTGTGGATGACAGAAGCATGTAAACCGACCATGGTGCCAGGGCTCAGCAGCTATGATAAACCGTGGTCAGTTTACAGGAGGGAGGGCAGAACCAGGCAGGATCAACCAGGTATTTCAGGGTTGACACAAAGGGCCAAATTTCACAGCACAAGCACAGTGCTGTTATTCATACTTTAAAGGAACAGAATCCATTTTTGTAGGGCAACACTTTAGGTACTGGTCCAGGCATGCAGTATTTAAGGAATGTAAAAATATAAAAGCCAATTTTGAGTAGTCTCTGCCATTTTGGATCAGTTCTCTCAACAGTAATACCAACCCAAGTATGGAAATTGTTGGGGTTGATTTACTTAAAAGTTTAACTAAAGTGAAAAAATTTTTTTAGTTTTGGTGGGGGGTAGATTAAAACACCTGTCAGATTTTTATTGTTGTCTGTGCCCCCCATTAGGTAGATTCACCCTATCCATTTGTTTTGTTTACTGTGATCACTGGAAGTAAAAGTAAAAGAAAATCCCCTAGATAAGTAATGGAGAGGAAATATTTTAATGGGACACAGATGGCAAAAAAAAAAAAAAACTGACAGGCATTACAACTCTCCCTTACTCTATCCATAATGAAAAAAATAAGTTGTGCCTATAGTTCTACTTTATCACAGTTGATCATCGCGTGAACCAGGAAGTGCCGGTTCACTCGATGATCGGTGGCTCTCCCTGTCAGAGGGGAGGACTGTACTCATAATCAGCACATCAGCACAGCCCCCATCAGCTACCAATCAGTGCCCCAATAATTAAGACTGCCAGTGCCCACCACAGTACCAATCAGTGCCGCCCCCTCAGTGCCCAACAGTAACTAATCAGTGTCGCCCCCTCAGTGCCCAGCAGTAACTAATCAGTGGTGCCGCCAGTGAAGGGGAAAACAACATTTTACGAAAAATAACTTTTTTTATCAAAAATTTTTGGTCTTTTTTAGTTTGTTTAGCAAAACATAAAAACCCCAGAGGTGATCAAATAGCAAAAGAAATCCATTTGTGGGAAGAAAATGATAAAAATTTAGTTTGGGTACAGTGTTGCATGACGACGCAATTGTCATTCAAAATGTGACAGCGCTGAAAGCTGAAAATTGTCCTGGGCAGGAAGGGGCAAATGTGCCTGGTATTGAAGTGGTTAAATACTGTATGCCTGGACCACTACTTAATTACTGCATGCATTTAATTTTTTATTTCCTTTTGTGGATTGAGTTTAACGCCTTTGCATGTGGTATTTGCCAAGCGTTGTGAGCGTTTTGCAGTAAATACCACAAAATGGTATAGTGAATTGACAGCTTCGGGACTGCATGCGATATTTAGGCAAATTGTGTCTGGACACCTACATACTGTAGGTAAGTTGCTCTTGTGAATGGAGCCCACAGTCATTTGTTTGTGCGGCATGTGCTACTAAAGAATTGAATGAATTCAGTTAGTAACTCAATACAGGAGTCTGATCATCATTAGGGATGAGCTTCGTGTTCGAGTCGAACATACGTTCGACTCGAACATCGGCTGTTCGATCGTTCGACGAAGATCGAACGATTTGGGCCGTTCGCGCCAAATTCGAGTGACGCGAACGGCCCACAATGCACTACGCCATCGCAGTGTCATCCAGGCGCTGTGATTGGCCAAGCATGCACTGTGACCCCGCATGCTTGGCCAATCACAGCGCCGGCAGCGAGGAGAGCAATGATTGGCCACAGGCAGGATGCCTGTGGCCAATTATTGCTGAGGCGGTTTAGTACACGCCCCACACTATAAAAGGCCGCCAGCGCGGCGGCCTTGTGTAGTGTGTTCCGGAGCAGGGAAAGAGAAGCATAGGCAGGGACAGTGTCATTTTTTCCTTTACTAATCCTGGATTCCTTGTGTTTAGGGACAGAGAAGGACAGTGAGGGAAACTGTCAGTGTGCTATTCTGTGCTAAACCTTGTTTGTAGGGACAGAGAAGGACAGTGAGGGAAAGTGGCAGTGTGCTATTCTGTGCTAGACCTTGTTTGTAGGGACAGAGAAGGACAGTGAGGGAAACTGTCAGTGTGCTATTCTGTGCTAAACCTTGTTTGTAGGGACAGAGAAGGACAGTGAGGGGAAGTGTCAGTGTGCTATTCTGTGCTAAACCAATCTTTCTGAACCATATTTGAAATCCTTGAGTTTAGGGACAGAGAAGAACACTCGGGGAAACTGTCAGTGTGCTATTCTGTGCTAAACCTTGTTTGTAGGGACAGAGAAGGACAGTGAGGGAAACTGTCAGTGTGCTATTCTGTGCTAAACCAATCTTGCTGAACCATATTTGAAATCCTTGAGTTTAGGGACAGAGAAGGACACTCGGGGAAACTGTCAGTGTGCTATTCTGTGCTAAACCTTGTTTGTAGGGACAGAGAAGGACAGTGAGGGAAAGTGTCAGTGTGCTATTCTGTGCTAAACCAATCTTTCTGAACCATATTTGAAATCCTTGAGTTTAGGGACAGAAAAGGACACTCGGGGAAACTGTCAGTGTGCTATTCTGTGCTAAACCTTGTTTGTAGGGACAGAGAAGGACAGTGAGGGAAAGTGTCAGTGTGCTATTCTGTGCTAAACCAATCTTTCTGAACCATATTTGAAATCCTTGAGTTTAGGGACAGAGAAGGACACTCGGGGAAACTGTCAGTGTGCTATTCTGTGCTAAACCAATCTTGCTGAACCATATTTGAAATCCTTGAGTTTAGGGACAGAGAAGGACACTCGGGGAAACTGTCAGTGTGCTATTCTGTGCTAAACCTTGTTTGTAGGGACAGAGAAGGACAGTGAGGGAAAGTGTCAGTGTGCTATTCTGTGCTAAACCAATCTTTCTGAACCATATTTGAAATCCATGAGTTTAGGGACAGAGAAGGACACTCGGGGAAACTGTCAGTGTGCTATTCTGTGCTAAACCAATCTTGCTGAACCATATTTGAAATCCTTGAGTTTAGGGACAGAGAAGGACACTCGGGGAAACTGTCAGTGTGCTATTCTGTGCTAAACCTTGTTTGTAGGGACAGAGAAGGACAGTGAGGGAAAGTGTCAGTGTGCTATTCTGTGCTAAACCAATCTTTCTGAACCATATTTGAAATCCTTGAGTTTAGGGACAGAAAAGGACACTCGGGGAAACTGTCAGTGTGCTGTTCTGTGCTAAACCTTGTTTGTAGGGACAGAGAAGGACAGTGAGGGAAAGTGTCAGTGTGCTATTCTGTGCTAAACCAATCTTTCTGAACCATATTTGAAATCCTTGAGTTTAGGGACAGAGAAGGACACTCGGGGAAACTGTCAGTGTGCTATTCTGTGCTAAACCAATCTTGCTGAACCATATTTGAAATCCTTGAGTTTAGGGACAGAGAAGGACACTCTGGGAAACTGTCAGTGTGCTATTCTGTGCTAAACCTTGTTTGTAGGGACAGAGAAGGACAGTGAGGGAAAGTGTCAGTGTGCTATTCTGTGCTAAACCAATCTTTCTGAACCATATTTGAAATCCTTGAGTTTAGGGACAGAGAAGGACACTCGGGGAAACTGGCAGTGTGCTATTCTGTGCTAAACCAATCTTGCTGAACCATATTTGAAATCCTTGAGTTTAGGGACAGAGAAGGACACTCGGGGAAACTGTCAGTGTGCTATTCTGTGCTAAACCTTGTTTGTAGGGACAGAGAAGGACAGTGAGGGAAAGTGTCAGTGTGCTATTCTGTGCTAAACCAATCTTGCTGAACCATATTTGAAATCCTTGAGTTTAGGGACAGAGAAGGACACTCGGGGAAACTGTCAGTGTGTTATTCTGTGCTAAACCAATCTTGCTGAACCATATTTGAAATCCTTGAGTTTAGGGACAGAGAAGGACACTCGGGGAAACTGTCAGTGTGCTATTCTGTGCTAAACCTTGTTTGTAGGGACAGAGAAGGACACTCGGGGAAACTGTCAGTGTGCTATTCTGTGCTAAACCAATCTTGCTGAACCATATTTGAAATCCTTGAGTTTAGGGACAGAGAAGGACACTCGGGGAAACTGTCAGTGTGCTATTCTGTGCTAAACCTTGTTTGTAGGGACAGAGAAGGACAGTGAGGGAAAGTGTCAGTGTGCTATTCTGTGCTAAACCAATCTTTCTGAACCATATTTGGAACCCTTGAGTTTAGGGACAGAGAAGGACACTCGGGGAAACTGTCAGTGTGCTATTCTGTGCTAAACCTTGTTTGTAGGGACAGAGAAGGACAGTGAGGGAAAGTGTCAGTGTGCTATTCTGTGCTAAACCAATCTTTCTGAACCATATTTGAAATCCTTGAGTTTAGGGACAGAAAAGGACACTCGTGGAAACTGTCAGTGTGCTATTCTGTGCTAAACCTTGTTTGTAGGGACAGAGAAGGACAGTGAGGGAAAGTGTCAGTGTGCTATTCTGTGCTAAACCAATCTTTCTGAACCATATTTGAAATCCTTGAGTTTAGGGACAGAGAAGGACACTCGGGGAAACTGTCAGTGTGCTATTCTGTGCTAAACCAATCTTGCTGAACCATATTTGAAATCCTTGAGTTTAGGGACAGAGAAGGACACTCGGGGAAACTGTCAGTGTGCTATTCTGTGCTAAAGCTTGTTTGTAGGGACAGAGAAGGACAGTGAGGGAAAGTGTCAGTGTGCTATTCTGTGCTAAACCAATCTTTCTGAACCATATTTGAAATCCTTGAGTTTAGGGACAGAGAAGGACACTCGGGGAAACTGTCAGTGTGCTATTCTGTGCTAAACCAATCTTGCTGAACCATATTTGAAATCCTTGAGTTTAGGGACAGAGAAGGACACTCGGGGAAACTGTCAGTGTGCTATTCTGTGCTAAACCTTGTTTGTAGGGACAGAGAAGGACAGTGAGGGAAAGTGTCAGTGTGCTATTCTGTGCTAAACCAATCTTTCTGAACCATATTTGAAATCCTTGAGTTTAGGGACAGAGAAGGACACTCGGGGAAACTGTCAGTGTGCTATTCTGTGCTAAACCAATCTTGCTGAACCATATTTGAAATCCTTGAGTTTAGGGACAGAGAAGGACACTCGGGGAAACTGTCAGTGTGCTATTCTGTGCTAAACCTTGTTTGTAGGGACAGAGAAGGACAGTGAGGGAAAGTGTCAGTGTGCTATTCTGTTCTAAACCAATCTTGCTGAACCATATTTGAAATCCTTGAGTTTAGGGACAGAGAAGGACACTCGGGGAAACTGTCAGTGTGCTATTCTGTGCTAAACCAATCTTGCTGAACCATATTTGAAATCCTTGAGTTTAGGGACAGAGAAGGACACTCGGGGAAACTGTCAGTGTGCTATTCTGTGCTAAACCTTGTTTGTAGGGACAGAGAAGGACACTCTGGGAAACTGTCAGTGTGCTATTCTGTGCTAAACCAATCTTGCTGAACCATATTTGAAATCCTTGAGTTTAGGGACAGAGAAGGACACTCGGGGAAACTGTCAGTGTGCTATTCTGTGCTAAACCTTGTTTGTAGGGACAGAGAAGGACAGTGAGGGAAAGTGTCAGTGTGCTATTCTGTGCTAAACCAATCTTTCTGAACCATATTTGAAACCCTTGAGTTTAGGGACAGAGAAGGACACTCGGGGAAACTGTCAGTGTGCTATTCTGTGCTAAACCTTGTTTGTAGGGACAGAGAAGGACAGTGAGGGAAAGTGTCAGTGTGCTATTCTGTGCTAAACCAATCTTTCTGAACCATATTTGAAATCCTTGAGTTTAGGGACAGAGAAGGACACTCTGGGAAACTGTCAGTGTGCTATTCTGTGCTAAACCAAATCTTGCTAAACCATATTTGAAATCCTTGAGTTTAGGGACAGAGAAGGACACTCGGGGAAACTGTCAGTGTGCTATTCTGTGCTAAACCTTGTTTGTAGGGACAGAGAAGGACAGTGAGGGAAAGTGTCAGTGTGCTATTCTGTGCTAAACCAATCTTTCTGAACCATATTTGAAATCTTGAGTTTAGGGACAGAGAAGGACACTCAGGGAAACTGTCAGTGTGCTATTCTGTGCTAAACCAATCTTGCTGAACCGTATTTGAAATCCTTGAGTTTAGGGACAGAGAAGGACACTCGGGGAAACTATCAGTGTGCTATTCTGTGCTAAACCTTGTTTGTAGGGACAGAGAAGGACAGTGAGGGAAACTGTCAGTGTGCTATTCTGTGCTAAACCAATCTTGCTGAAGCATATTGCAAATCCTTGTGTTTAGGGACAGAGAAGGATAGGCAGGGGACAGTGTCAGTGTGATATTCTGTGCTAAACCAATCTTGCTGAACCGTATTTGAAATCCTTGAGTTTAGGGACAGAGAAGGACACTCGGGGAAACTATCAGTGTGCTATTCTGTGCTAAACCTTGTTTGTAGGGACAGAGAAGGACAGTGAGGGAAAGTGTCAGTGTGCTATTCTGTGCTAAACCAATCTTTCTGAACCATATTTGAAATCCTTGAGTTTAGGGACAGAGAAGGACACTCGGGGAAACTGTCAGTGTGCTATTCTGTGCTAAACAAATCTTGCTGAACCATATTTGAAATCCTTGAGTTTAGGGACAGAGAAGGACACTCGGGGAAACTGTCAGTGTGCTATTCTGTGCTAAACCTTGTTTGTAGGGACAGAGAAGGACAGTGAGGGAAAGTGTCAGTGTGCTATTCTGTGCTAAACCAATCTTTCTGAACCATATTTGAAATCCTTGAGTTTAGGGACAGAGAAGGACACTCAGGGAAACTGTCAGTGTGCTATTCTGTGCTAAACCAATCTTGCTGAACCATATTTGAAATCCTTGAGTTTAGGGACAGAGAAGGACACTCGGGGAAACTGTCAGTGTGCTATTCTGTGCTAAACCTTGTTTGTAGGGACAGAGAAGGACAGTGAGGGAAAGTGTCAGTGTGCTATTCTGTGCTAAACCAATCTTGCTGAACCATATTTGAAATCCTTGAGTTTAGGGACAGAGAAGGACACTCGGGGAAACTGTCAGTGTGCTATTCTGTGCTAAACCAATCTTGCTGAACCATATTTGAAATCCTTGAGTTTAGGGACAGAGAAGGACACTCTGGGAAACTGTCAGTGTGCTATTCTGTGCTAAACCTTGTTTGTAGGGACAGAGAAGGACAGTGAGGGAAACTGTCAGTGTGCTATTCTGTGCTAAACCAATCTTGCTGAAGCATATTGCAAATCCTTGTGTTTAGGGACAGAGAAGGATAGGCAGGGGACAGTGTCAGTGTCATTGTTGCTAAGCCTCCTGCACAGTATACACCTGAAGGTAGCCCTTATTGCTGTTTTTCCCATCTCCCTGCAGGCCATCCATTAAAATGTCTGGAAGGCAAACAAGGAGAGGCAGACAGTCAGGAGGCAAAAAAAGAGGGCAAGCAGGCACTGTGTCTGGGGGTAACAGTGCTGGTCGTGGACGCGGTGCATTGTCATCAGCACATGGCCATGGGACACGCTTGTCCTTCTTTTCGGCAGCTGGACATGTTGAGCCACATCATGCCGAAGACTTGGTAGAGTGGATGACCAAGCCCACCTCATTCTCCTCATCCTCTCTCACCCAGGCTCAGGGTACTGGCAAAGCAGCTGCCAAAGCGTCCTCTTCTCTGGTATCAATGTCATCATTAGTCACTCCTTCCCTAGACCCACCATGTCCTCCTCCTGAGGAGTCCCCCGAACTGTTTGAGCACAGTGTTGGGTACATGCTCCAGGAGGATGCCCAGCGTTTCGAAGGATCTGATGATGATACCCAGCTAGAGGAAGGCAGTAGCGTGAGAGCAGAGAGAGGGGATGCTCAAGAAGGACACCAATCTGGCAGTCATGCTCCAGCAGCTGCAGCATACTGCCAGATTGGCTCCAGTGATGAGGAGGGAGGGGATGATGAGGTCACTGACTCCACGTGGGTGCCTAATAGGAGAGAGGAGGAGGAGGAGGATGAGGAGGAGGCACATCTCCAACGAGGCAGGATGCCCTTGGGTGGCCAGCGTATGGGCAGCACACCGACGGAATCACACCGCAGAGCTCCGCCTGTGCAGGGCGCTGCCTCTGCCCGTCATTCAAAAAGTTCTTTGGTGTGGGCCTTTTTTGAGGCGAGTGCATCAGATCGCACAGCTGCTGTTTGCAACATATGTCTCAAGCGTATATCGCATGGCCAAAACATCAGCCGCTTGGGCACCACATGCTTGATCAGACATATGTTGACCTGCCATGCAGCTCGTTGGCAAGCCTACCTTAAAGGAGTTGTAAAGGTACATTTTTTATTTTCTAAATAGGTTGCTTTAAGCTAGTGCATTGTTGCTTCACTTACCTTTTCCTTAGATTTCCCTTCTAAATATTTTTTTCTTTGTTTTCTTTGTCTGAATTTCTCACTTCCTGTTTATCCTCAGTAAGCTGTCCAGTAAGCTGTTCTGGATGACTCCACACCACTCGGATGATGGTGTGGAGTTCAGTGAGGAGAAACAGGAAGTGAGAAATTCTGACAAAGAAAACAAATCTTTAGAAGGTAAATCAAAGGAAAAGGTAAGTGAAGCAACAATGCACTAGCTTAAAGGAACCTATTTAGAAAATAAAAAATGTACCTTTACAACTCCTTTAAAGACCCACACCAAAGAACAAAGCGGACCTCTCCTTGCACCGCATCAGCTGGGATCTCCAACCCCACTATACCTTCAGTCCTCTCTGAAACCTGCACTGAGAGGAATGAAGGTGTAGAATTAGGTGTGTCACAGCCAAGTACTTGCGGCCACTCTGCTAGCAGTACACCGACGTCCGATTCTAGCAGGCAAATTTCCCTGCCCCAGCTGCTGGACAGTCGAAAGAAGTTCACTCCCAGCCATCCACATGCCCAGCGGTTGAATGCTAGCTTGGCTAAATTGCTAGCGCTTCAACTGCTGCCTTTTCAGTTGGTAGACTTGGCCCCCTTCCGTGAGTTTGTGCAATGTGCGGTTCCTCAGTGGCAGGTTCCCAAACGCCACTTTTTCTCACGGAAGGCGATTCCGGCTCTCTACAGGCATGTGGAAGGCAATGTCTTGGCCTCGCTGGACAGGGCGGTCAGCGGTAAGGTGCATATTACCGCTGACTCATGGTCCAGCAGGCATGGACAGGGACGTTACCTTTCTTTCACGGCCCATTGGGTCACTCTTTTGGCAGCTGGGAAGGATGCAGGACAAGGTGCAGTAGTGTTGGAGGTTGTTCCACCGCCACGCCTCCAAAATGCTACTACTGGTTGTGACACACCTCTCTCCTCCACCCCCTCCTCTTCTTCTTCCTCCATGGCCTCTTCCTGTGCTTTGTCCTCGGAACCAGCGGTGCTCCGTAGGCGTTCAAGGGGCTACGCAAGTACGCAGGCAAAAAGATGCCATGCCGTGCTTGCGCTGGTGTGTTTGGGGGACAGGAGCCACACTGGGGCAGAGGTCCTGTCTGCTCTGCAGGGACAGGCCGAGAGGTGGTTGACGCCACGCCAGCTTAAGCCAGGAATGGTGGTTTGCGACAATGGCACCAACCTCCTCTCCACCCTCCGACAGGGACAACTGACCCATGTGCCCTGTGTAGCTCACGTCCTTAACCTGGTGGTGCAGCGGTTCTTGGGCAGGTACCCGGGCTTACAGGATGTCCTGAGGCAGGCCAGGAAAGTCTGTGTGCATTTCCGCAGATTTTATAATGCCAGTGCTCGCCTGGCTGAGCTGCAAAAGGAGTTGAACCTGCCCAAGAACCGCCTTATTTGTGACATGCCCACCAGGTGGAACTCAACGTTGGCCATGCTGCAGCGGCTGCACACGCAGCAGAGGGCCATCAATGAGTACCTGTGCGACTACGGCACCAGGACAGGGTCAGGGGAGCTCGGGTTTTTTTCACCACGCCAGTGGGGCATGATCAGGGATGCATGCACTGTCCTAGCACCATTTGAGGAGGCCACGAGGATGGTGAGCAGTGACAGTGCATGCATCAGTGACACTGTACCTCTTGTCCACCTGTTGGAGCACACGCTGCGTGGAATAATGGACAGGGCACTTGAGGCAGAACAGAGGCAGGAAGAGGAGGACTTCCTTGCCATTCAAGGCCCCCTTTACCCAGACAGTGTTCCTTCTGTCCCACCCATCGCACAGGAAGAGGAGGAGGAGGAGGAGGAGGAGGAGGATTGTGTCAGCATGGAGGTGGAGGCTGGCACTCAGCATCATCAGCAGCAGTCTTTTAGGGATGATTTACAGTCCCAAGAAACCAGTGGACTTGTACGTGGCTGGGAGGAGGTGGCTGCGGATCATGTTGTCCTTAGTGACCCAGAGGACTCCGGACTGAATGCCTCAGCTAACCTACGCTGCATGGCCTCCCTGATCCTGCAAAGTCTGCGGAAGGATCCTCGTATTCTTCGGATCAAGGAGAGGGACCATAACTGGCTGGCCACTCTCCTTGATCCACGGTACAAGGGTAAGGTTGCGGACCTTATGTTACCGTCGCAGAGGGAGCAGAGGATGAGACAACTCCGGGAGGCCTTGCAGAAAGGTCTGTGCAACGCATTCCCAGAGACTGGGAGGTTACAAACTCCTGGTCATGGACAACGAGTTGCTGAGGCTTCGGGCAGTCAAAGAAGGAGCGGTGGGGAAGGTGGCCGTCTGACCAATGCGTTCAGACAATTCTTTAGTCCACAGCCCCAAAGTATGATCGGTTCCAGCAACCATCGCCAGCGTCTGATATACATGGTGCAGGAATACCTAGGGGCAAGGTCAGACTTGGACACCTTCCCCACCGAAAATCCTCTGGCTTACTGGGTCTTGAGGATGGATCACTGGCCAGAGCTTGCACAGTATGCAATTGAGCTACTGGCCTGTCCTGCATCCAGCGTTCTTTCAGAACGCACATTCAGTGCTGCTGGAGGCTTTGTCATGGATCACAGGGTGCGCCTGTCCACCGACTCGGTTGATCGACTGACTTTCATCAAGATGAACCAGTCTTGGATCACCACCAGCTACCACACACCTGATGCTGATATAACAGACTAATTGATTTTAAAATGTCACATCCCTTCAAGACTGATGCTGATGCTGAGTGCCTGTGCTGTTATGTCGACTGGCTATCCTCCTCCTCCTCCTCAATGATCCGATTAATGATGATAGCTTGGAAGATCATTTTGGTTTATGGGTGCCGCCACCAGTGGCTAAGGCCCAATTTTTCAGCCCCTGTTTAACAGGGGCGTGTTATTACAATTTTTGATGCAATACTTTGCAACAGGGCTCATTGCTGTGCTCCAAGTACAGTATCTGTGAGGGGTTGCAGTGTTGTGCCACCAGTGGCTAAGGCCCAATTTTTCAGCCCCTGTTTAACAGGGGCGTGTAATTAAAATTTTTGATGCAATACTTTGCAACAGGGCTCATTGCTGTGATCCAAGTACAGTATCTGTGAGGGGTTGCAGTGTTGTGCCACCAGTGCCTAAGGCCCAATTTTTCAGCCCCTGTTCAACAGGGGCATGCAATTATAATTATTGATCTAATAATTCACAGCAGGGCCCATTGCTGCGCCCACCAAGAGTAACTGTCAGGCCTTACAGTGTTGTGTCAACACCACCACCACCACCACCAAAGGCCCAATTTTTCAGCCCCTGTTCAACAGGGGCATGCAATTATAATTATTGATCTAATAATTCACAGCAGGGCCCATTGCTGCGCCCACCAAGAGTAACTGTCAGGCCTTACAGTGTTGTGTCAACACCACCACCACCACCACCACACCACCACCACCAAAGGCCCAATTTTTCAGCCCCTGTTCAACAGGGGCATGCAATTATAATTATTGATCTAATAATTCACAGCAGGGCCCATTGCTGCGCCCACCAAGAGTAACTGTCAGGCCTTACAGTGTTGTGGCACCAGCACCACCATCAAAGGCCCAATTTTTACTACCACTGTTCAACAATTATATGTTATTACAATTCCTGATATAATAGTTGACAGCAGGGCGTTCCAGCACCCACCAAGAGTAACTGTGAGTGCTTACAGTGTTGTGCCAACACCAACACCTAAGGGGCCAATTTCTGCAGAGTATATACGGCAGGTCCCTACTTTCAAACATCCAACTTACAAACGACTCCTACTTGCAAACGGAAGAAGACAACAGGAAGTGAGAGGAAATCTACCCCTAGGAAGGAAAATTCTCTCCTGTAAGAATTAATATGGGAGAAAGGTGTCTCCTCTCTACTGATGCTTTATCACCAATCCTTGTTTCAATAAAAACACCACATTTCAAAAACAGTTGTCATTGGGACGCAAAGTGAGGTGAAATGTTCTGAACAGGGGCACAGACAGCAAAACAAATGTTACAGGGGTGATAACCCTTCCCTATGTTTTCCAAAAAGCTTAAAAATAGATTTTTTGGCTGGAGCTACACTTAAACAATGTACGTGTTCAAAATTACAAACAGATTCTACTTAAGAACAAACCTACAGTCCCTGTCTTGTTTACACCGGTCTTGTTTACACCGCCTGTATACTGCTGTTCAGAGTATATAGGGCCTTTTTTATTTTGTGTTGCGGGGTTCCCCTTAATATCCAAAAAAGACCCAAAGGGGCTGGTAATGGGCTGGGGTGGGGGGGGGGTTGATGGGGTAGCTATGCCATTTTTCTTAAAGATTTTCATCCATATTACCGGGACCAGACATTACATTAAAGCCGCAAGCAGTTTTAAATGGCTTTTTTTTTCCTTTAGAAATGTCATTTTGTGCAGGGACAGTTCTAAACACGGGAAACACGTGGCACTTCGCAGGCATACTTTAGACACCCCCCAGGTACGATATTTAAAGGAATATTTGACTTTTTTTTTTCACTTTATGCATCATTAAAATGACTGCTCCCGAAAAACGTCCGTTTTTAAAACTTCTTTTTGCATTGATACATGTCCCCTGGTGCAGAACCCGGGTTCCCAAACTCTGTTTAGGACAATAACATAGATAATAGTCGTTATAATTAGCACTTTAGAATTCGAACGTTCGCATCCATTGTATTTAATAGGGTTCTAATGTTCGTGCGAACTTTCGGTCCGTTCGCGGGTTCTGGTGCGAACCGAACCCGGGGGTGTTCGGCTCATCACTAATCATCATACAGGTTTCTCTAATTCCTGGCACATTTACACCTTGAAACAATCCCTCAGGAGGCTCTAGTTGTGTCTAGATCCATAATCACATATTTTTTTTAATCCCCTGAAATCCTATTGGCCTTGTTTTCTCATTCCTATAGTACTGCTTGATATAACTTTATAAATAATTTGACTATAAAAAAATTAACTAATGTAAAAATGAACACTTGATGCAAAATCGAAAGTAAATAGCAGTTTAGGCAATGTAAAGTGTGGCTTATATTACCATTAAATTCCAGATAAATTGCTATATTTTATTACATCCCTGTTTTCATCTATTGCTATTCTGACAGGTAACTCTAGTGTAAATCTGAATTTGTCATCTCAACAATTAAAATGAAACTAATATATCTTTAAGTGTTACTAAACCCACAACAGTAAAATGAGTGTATATGCAGTAAAGCATGCTTATACTCACTGTGGAATTTAAGGGGTTAATACATTGCATTGTGTATAAAGGCTGTTTGATTTTGTCTTCTCTGATCCTGGGGGTTTTGGTAGATCATAAGCTCAATAATGGCATGCAATGCCAAGCTGCGGTTTCCAAAACAAGCAAAGTCATTTCTTATATTAAGAGAGGTATGGACTCCAGAGAGAGAGATATAATTTTGCCCCTGTTCAAATCATTAGTAAGACCTCATCTGGAATATGCACTTCAGTTTTGGGCACCAGTTCTCAAAAAGGATATCAGGGAACTGGAGAAAGTGCAGAGACGGCCAACCAAACTGATAAGAGGCATGGAGGAGCTCAACTATGAGGAAAGATTAGAGGAACTGGATTTATTCATTCTTGAGAAGAGGAGATTAAGGGGGAATAAGATCAACATGTACAAATATATAAGGGGTCCATATAGTGAACTTGGTGTTGAGTTATTCACTTTACGGTCAACACAAAAGACAAGGGGGCACTCTTTACGTCTAGAGATCTCCAAGTACGGAAAGGTTTCTTCACAGTAAGAGCTGTGAAAATGGCGAACAGTTTTCCGTCCAGAGGTGGTTCTGGCCAGCTCAGTAGATTGCTTTAAGAAAGGCCTGGATACTTTCCTAAATGTACATAATATAACTGAGTACTAACATTTATAGGTAAAGTTGATCCGGGGAAAATCCGATTGCCTCTCGGGGGATCGGGAAGGAATTTTTTCCCCTGCTGTAGCAAATTGGATCATGCTCTGCTGGGGTTTTTTTTTGCCTTCCTCTGGATCAACTGTGGGTATAGAATTGGGTATATTGGATTGTACAATATTTTTTTTTTTTTTTTTTTTATGGTTGAACTGGATGGACTTGTGTCTATGTAACTACCCTTCTTCCACTGTCCAAAAAATAACCTGATATTTAGGGGATGGGCTGCACATGCTCAGTTTGGTGTGTATTGCTAGAGAGTTTTTTTTTCATGTGATAAGCACAGGGCCAATCAGCACTGTCCAGACAGAGGATCAGGGAAGAATGAAAACCCCTCCTACAAGCTTTACTGATAGAAGTCACAAGACTGCTA
Source organism: Rana muscosa (assembly GCA_029206835.1). Classification (NCBI taxonomy): domain Eukaryota; kingdom Metazoa; phylum Chordata; class Amphibia; order Anura; family Ranidae; genus Rana; species Rana muscosa. The sequence goes on along the minus strand of CM055121.1, from coordinate 812,831,820 downwards.
TATACTGCTGATGAGAAAGGGTATTTATCAATTTAGATTTACTAAAATAATTGCACTTCCATGTTCTGTGTACTGTGGGAGACCAGATACAGTGAATGCAGTTTCTGGGTTTAGTAACACTTTAGGCTTGCATCCCTGTGCTCTTTTTTGTCATTACTGTATAATTCAAGTGCAAATGTGAATTTTCCAACATAACAGCAGATAAAGTGGTTCTATATTTAAACCCTTTTCACGTTCGTTATTGACTTGGTAATTTAAATATAATTGTTAACTTGCTTACAGTTGTAGCGGCCTCACCCCTCTCCCTTTCTTTATTGGTTATATGGCTGTTGTCTAGGGGTACCTGGGAGAGAGAGATAATATACACCACGGCCCATGCCCTCCGTAACTAGGAGGTGAAGGCCAGAAGATTGGGCTTTTGTGTAGGTGTCCTAAAGTCAAGTCCAGTCCTTCGTCCCTGACTCCTTTGCTTTAGTAACCCAAGTTCCACACAGTGAATAGGTACAACTCAGTTTTATTCTTCTTGCCAAGCAATAAAACAATCTTTCTCCTTTGGAAAATGAGGGGACAGATCGGGGCACAATCCTTTCCCTCCTTGCTGCTCCCCACTGTGCTGTCACCAGTGGTGAATAGTCACTGCCACCTGACTAGGTAATATAGAACATGAATTACCTTCGCTCACTTGCCCCTGTCAGGGGAAGAAATCCGTCCAAGGGAGAAATGGAGGCCTCTCCGTCACCAGCGATGCTGCGCCGGGCTCTTCGGAGAAGTTACTGCGCACCAGTCCTCACAAACTCAGACACAGGCACTCAAGGAGTTAGGGCCCCCTCGGATTCCTCCACCCTCGCGGAACTCAGTCAAAGGTACTGAGCCCCAGGCATCCACCATAGTACCTCACCCCAGGCTAAAGGTGCCTGGGATGGACTCCATCTCCGCTCCAGCTAGGCCAAGGGCACCTAGGCCTGGAACACCGGAATGCCAGCACCCAAGCTGAAGGTGCCTGGGTGTGGCTGCGTCCTCCGACTCTCTCCCTGAAATCAGGGTGTCCGCCCCTTTTATGACCTCTCCCTTTGCGTCACAGCGGGTTCCCCGCCCCGCTGTACCAGCTCCAGGGGAGGACAAAAAGGCACAGTTTGTGTTGTGAGTTCAGCTCCGGCCCAAGGCAACGCCACCTGTAGGCCCCAAGGAACTCCACACCCCCAGAGTCCCCACATAAATTCAAACACCCGCTACACAGTTATCTACTGAAGACACAGTGGCTTTCTACCAAGATATAGCATTGCAACAGCCATTACTGTTGGGTAACTTAAAGTGGTTCTAAAGGGCAGATGTTTTTTTTATCTTAATGCATTCTATGCATTAATATAAAAAATCTTAAGTGTGTAGCTCCCCCAATACCCTCAGCTCCCCAAATACTTACCTGAGCCCATCTCAATCCAGCGATGTGCACAAGTTTCGGCTGCCAGGGACTCTCCCTTAATGGCTAAGACAGCAGCGGGGGGGGTCATTGGCTCATGCTGCTGTCAAAGTCAGTGAACCAAGGAGAGAAAGGGAGCAAGGCAGAACCGTGGCTCCGTGTCTGAATGGACACACCGAGCAGCAGCTCGGCTGCCCCCATAGCAAGCTGCTTGCTATGGGGGCACTTGGCAGGAGGGAGGGGCCAGGAACACCCAAGAGGAACCCGAGAAGAGGATCTGGGCTGCTCTGTGCAAAACCACTACACAGAGCAGGTAAGTATACACGTCTGTTATTTTTAAATTAACAAAAAAATTATACTTTAGTATCACTGGAAGAGCAAACACAATAAGTCTTTAAGTTGTGGTGGGTCATGGTGTGAAATAAACATTGTTAACTAGTAGTTCTAACAGTGTTATTTGTGTACTGCGGCTTCAAAATTTGGGGGTTTTTCTTTATTCTTTTTTGGTCTTAAAAAAATTTAATAATGAAACTAATGAGCAATTAGATTTGGCACGAGACAACAATCTATTGGTTTCTTAAATCTATCAAAAGCCACCTTAACCGTTTGCTGACCTGCTCATAGTAAATATACTGCAAGCGGGCAGCAGATGCAGGCTCAGCAATGTAACCATACGTCACCGCGTGTCTTCTATGGTTGACCCATGCTTCAATTTGCAACAGCACAAGTTTGTCAGTAGGTTTCTGCCAATGTGGCCAATCACAGCACAGCCCTGTATCTTGTTTGTAAACAGATACAGGATCTGCCCGGTTGTTCCCTCCCTGAGCTTTTTTGTTAAGGAAAAGACGAAAGCCAGACCTGTGCGAGTAAAAACAGCACATTTACACTTGCATGGATCAGTATCTTGATCACGGTCAGAACTATACTAGTGTCCCCAATAGTATAGTGTCCCCAAAAACTCAGCGCTGATCACTCCCAGCACAGTCAGTATAATTTTTCTAAACATTGCCACCTCTGATACATTGTCGGCAAAACCACAGTGTTAGCAAAATCAGACCTGATCTCTGCTAGCACTAGCAGTTCATTTTATTTCTAGCACGCAAGCAGTCCCTGATTGCTAGCCAGGGGCTCTTTTTCCCATAGTGACCACTAGGTACCTGAAAAGGTAGTGCTTATGTAGCGGGTATTTGAATTTAGGGGAAGCATCTGGGTGGTAATGTAACCCAGATGCACTGATTGCTAGGGAATCTGAGACCCTTTTATGGTTCTTGGAGGACTCTGGTGGTGTGAGGTTCCCTGCGGCCTACAGGTGGCGTTGTTGCCCGGGGCCGGGGTTGAACTCACACCGCAAGACTGTGCCTTTTTGTCCTCCCCTGGCGCTGGTACAGGGGGGTGGGGAACCCGCTGTGACGCAAAGAGAGAGGGGATAAAGGGGGCCGACGCCCTTACCACGGGGTTCGGAGTCTGGAGGACGCGGCAGCACCCTGGCACCTTCAGCTTGGGTGCTGGCATTCCGGCGTTCCGGGCCCAGGTGCCCTTGACCTGGCCGGAGTGGGAGATGGAGTCCATCTCAGGCACCTTTAGCCTGGGGTGAGGTACTATGGCGAATGCCTGGGGCTCGGTACCTTCAACCGAGTTCCGTGAGGGTGGAGGAATCCGAGGGGGCCCTAATTCCTTGGGTGCCCGTGTCTGAATTCGTGAGGACTGGTGAGCAGAACTTCTCTGGAGAGTCCGGCACAGCATTGCTGGTGACAGAGAGGCCTCCGGTGACTCCCTTGGACGGATATCCTTCCCCTGACAGGGGCCGTGCTAGCGTTCTATTTCACATAGTCAGTGGCAGTGACTATTCGCCACTGGTGACACCACAGTGGTTAGCTATATCGGGAAGGATTGTGCCTCAACCTATTCCCATTCTGTTGCAAAGGTCCCAACTGGACTGTGCTGTATGTTTTGTGACAGCAGGAAGGTAAAGTCACCTGGTTGCATCCAGGGGGGTAGATATATTTCGCCCAGATTCAGGCTTTACGCCGACTTATACAACTAGGTGGAGAGTTGTATAAGGCTAGTGGGCTCATGGATGACTCATACCTCTAGGGAGAGGGCTGGGCGTCGTGCAGACAGGGAGTTGATGAGACCAGCTGAAGCTTGTCAGCTCATTTAGGCCTCTATAAGAACTCCCAGCTTCATTAGATGTTAGCTCATGTCTGGAACCAGACCGGTGTGGACTGTCTAGGGAGAGTGAACCCCTGTGCGGTGAGACAAAGCCTGTGTGGCTATTTGCTTGGACATTTAAAACCAGGGACTTAGGGACTAGGACAGCACTAGGCTGATCCCAGTTGTTAGTTAGGAAACCTGTATGTTTAGTCAGAGGTCAACTTGACCAGGATTTATTTTGGTTATGTTTCTTTTGCTTTGCTGTGTTTTGTCACTGTAAATAGAAAATAAACCGCACCTTTTTGATTTTGAAAACCACAACCTCCGTTTGCTGGGCCTGTTTTGTGTGGGGAGCCCATCCCGGGGGTCACACACACCCGCTGCCGAGCTAACCCCCTCACAGTTGGTGGAGAATGCGGGCAGTTTTTTTTAAGCCAGCATGGAGGAGATACTGAAGCAGCTGGCTCTAGCAAATGCCAATCAACAGCAGACAAATGCAGGTTTGCAAAAGAGCCTTGCAGCTCATCAACAGAGCCTTGCAGCTCAACAACAGAACTTCGCAGCCCAGCAGCAAGCTCATCAACAGAGCCTTGCAGCCCAGCAGCAGACAAACGCAACTTTGCAACAGAGTCTGGAGGCTCAGCAACGAGCCCAGCAGCAATCTGAGGCCCGCTTCATAGACCTGTTGCAGAAGCAAGAGCAGAGACTACAACAACAGATGGAAGCAGTAATGCAGCAACGTCCGCAGACCAGTGAGGAAAGCCGTCCCACTAATACCGCGTCCTTTGGGGTGAGTCGTTTATTGACAAAAATGACTGGAGAGGATGATCCAGAGGTATTTTTGACCACATTTGAAAGGACCGCTGAAAGAGAAAAGTGGCCTGAGGAGCAGTGGGCTGGACTGGTGGCTCCTCTGTTAACTGGTGAATCGCAGAAAGCTTACTATGACCTAGAGCCTAACCAAGCAAAAGACTATGTGATGCTAAAAGCTGAAATATTGGCAAGGCTGGGTGTCACCCAGGCTGTCCGGGCTCAGCGTGTGCATAACTGGACTTTCCAGCTTGGAAAACCCCCCAGGTCTCAAATGTATGATCTCATTCACCTGAGCAGAAAGTGGCTACAGCCAGAGACTTTGTCCGCACCAAAGATTGTGGAACGTGTTGTAATGGATCGGTTTTTGAGAGCTCTTCCTACTGCCATCCAAAAGTGGGTAAGCCATGGAGACCCAGAGACGGCCGATGGTCTTGTGGATCGTGTGGAGAAATACTTGGCTACAGAGAACCTGACGGCCTCTTCCAGAGACACTCGGACTTTCCACCCTAAGACCAGACCATCCCCAGGGGCGGATAAGAGGATTCCAAGGGGTGAGGGTGGAGAGAGTGAGAGGGTGGGAGCTCTACCCCAAGTTTGGCGAGAACAGCCTGGGAAATCAGCGGCTCAAGAGGCGGCAAGAAGGATCGTTTGCTACCGCTGCCGGCAAGCGGGACATATTGCAGCCAATTGCCCGGTTGTGGAGGAACCCATGCAGTGTGACTTTCTGACGGGCAGACGTCAGTCGCTGTGTGCGACAGTCGCATGCACTGCCATTCGAGGAACTGAGAAACATTTATGCAAAATGTGTGTTAATGGTAGAAATGTTGTGGTATTGCTGGATTCAGGTAGCCTTGTGACCCTGATAAAGGCTGAGTTAGTTAAAACAGAGGTCTCTGGGAATAGCAAGGTAGCTGTTATTTGTGTGCATGGGGACACCCGAGAGTATCCAGTGACTACAGTGTGTTTCGAGACCCCCAAAGGTACCCTCTCTCATCCAGTGGGCTTAGTATCTCAGTTACCGCATGACGCCATTGTGGGAAGGGATTTTCCGAAGTTCTGGGAACTGTGGGATGATCCTGAGCCCCTCACTGGTGCCCCTATGTACCAGGAATGTGATAGCCAGAACTCCCCTGAGAGTGGTGAGGACTCTCCGGAATTTCCCTTATCAGTATTGGCAGGGGAGACTCAAGAAACTGGAGAGGAGCCCACCTCCTCAGACGAAAACCTACCGTCTGTGGAGTTTTCTGATCTTGAGGTTCACAGGGAAAACTTTGCCACAGAACAGTTGAAAGACCCCGCCCTAATAAAGGCACGGGAAAACGTAGTGAAAATAGATGGCGAGTTAGTGAACCCAGATAATACCTGCACTTACCCATACTTCAGCGTAGAGAAGGACCTACTGTATCGGGTGGCAAAAAGGGCAGAAGAAACCGTTGAGCAGCTTGTGGTGCCCAAACCTTACAGGAAGTTGGTGTTGGAGTTGGCCCATGGGCACATTCTTGGAGGTCATCTGGGGACAGAGAAAACCCGAGAGAGGGTATTACAGAGATTCTATTGGCCGGGGGTGATGAAGGACGTAGAAAATTATTGTTCCTCCTGCCCTGTGTGTCAGAGGTTGGCCCCGATGCCACATTTCCGTAGCCCGCTGGTCCCTCTACCCATCATTGAGGTCCCGTTTGAGAGGATCGCCATGGATTTGGTAGGTCCTATAATCAAGTCCGCTAGGGGGCACCAGTACATATTAGTTATAATGGACTATGCCACCCGTTATCCAGAAGCGATCCCTCTCCGAAATACCTCGGCCAAAACCATAGCCAAAGAGCTATCTCTTGTTTTTAGCCGGGTGGGTATTTGTAAAGAACTGCTTACGGACCAAGGTACACCCTTTATGTCCCGGGTTATGAAAGAGCTGTGTAAATTGTTCAAAGTGACGCAATTGCGTACGTCTGTGTATCACCCCCAAACCGATGGGCTGGTTGAAAGATTCAACAAAACCCTAAAACAAATGTTGAAGAAAGTGGTGGATAGAGATGGAAAGGATTGGGACTGTTTACTTCCTTATTTGATGTTTGCTATTAGGGAGGTGCCCCAATCCTCTACGGGATTCTCCCCCTTTGAGTTACTGTATGGGAGACACCCAAGAGGGCTGTTGGATATTGCCAAGGAAACTTGGGAAAGTGAGAGTTCTCCCCACAGGAGTGTGATTGAGCATGTCGCCCTGATGCAAGATCGAATTGCACAGGTAATGCCCATCGTGAAGGAACATTTGGCCCAAGCGCAGTTGGCACAGCAGAGAGTGTACAACCGTGGAGCCAAGACCCGTACCTTTTCCCCGGGGGATAGGATATTGGTACTTGTCCCTACGGTTGAAAGTAAATTCCTTGCCAAATGGCAAGGCCCCTACGAGATAATGGAAAAAGTGAGCGAAGTGAATTACAAGGTCAGACAACCAGGAAGGCGAAAGCCCGAACAGATCTATCACGTTAATCTGTTGAAAGCCTGGAGGGATAGAGAGTCCCTAGTCGCAGACACTTGGTCACCAGCTCAAACTGGTTGCGTGATTCCTGAGGTTGGAATAGCAGCCACCTTGTCACAACCCCAACAACAGGAGGTTAAGGAGTTTGTGCTTCGCAACAAGGAGGTATTCTCTGAGCTGCCGGGACAAACATCTGGGGTAGAGCATGACATCATTACCCCGCCCGGTGAAAGGGTGAAGTTAAAACCCTATCGGATCCCAGAGGCTCGACGGGAGGCAATACGGGAGGAAGTACAGAAAATGCTGAACTTAGGGGTGATAGAGGAGTCCCAAAGTGATTGGTCTAGTCCCATCGTGTTGGTGCCTAAACCGGATGGGAGCTGGCGATTTTGTAACGATTTTCGTCAGTTGAACAAAGTTACAAAATTTGACACCTACCCCATGCCACGTATAGATGAGTTGATCGACCGGCTGGGAACAGCCCGATACATGACGACTCTTGACCTCACAAAAGGGTATTGGCAAATCCCCCTGGCCAAGTCGGCCAAAGAGAAAACCGCATTTGTAACCCCAGACGGGGCGTTCCAATATAAAAGAATGCCGTTCGGGTTACAGAATGCGCCGGCCACATTCCAGCGGAAAATGGACCAGATGCTGAGGCCCCATCGGAAGTATGCTGCGGCTTACCTGGATGACGTAATTGTCCATAGCACAGATTGGGCCTCACATCTGCCAAAAGTGCAAGCAGTCCTGGACTCTGTTCGGGAAGCGGGGTTTACGGCTAACCCCAAGAAGTGTACCATTGGGCAGGAGGAGGCCAAATATCTTGGGTACACCATTGGGAGGGGAGTAATAAAACCCCAACTCAACAAAGTCGAGGCCATCCAGAGTTGGCCACGTCCCAACAGCAAGAAGCAGGTACGAGCCTTTCTGGGAATCGCTGGGTATTATCGGCGATTCATTCCCCACTTTGCTTCTAAGGCTGTGCCCCTAACCAACCTGACGAAGGGGAAAGGGTCGGTCATGATTAAATGGACCCCCGAGGCTGAGGCAGCATTCCAATTCTTGAAACAAGCCTTATGTAGCCAGCCAGTGTTGTACTCACCCGACTTCTCTAAAGACTTTGTCGTACAAAGTGATGCGTCAGATGTGGGGTTAGGAGCAGTATTGTCCCAGGTCTGGAACGGGGAAGAGCACCCAGTCATTTACCTCAGCAGGAAGTTGAAGTCCCATGAGGTAAATTACGCCACCATTGAAAAGGAGTGTTTAGCGGTGAAGTGGGCTCTAGATTCCCTTCGGTACTACCTGCTAGGTAGGCACTTTGACATGGTTACGGATCACGCTCCGTTAAAGTGGATGGCTCAAAACAAGGAAACAAATAGAAGAGTGAATAGGTGGTTCCTGGCCCTCCAGGAATTCAACTTCACAGTAAAGCATCGCCCTGGCGTTCAAATGGGGAATGTGGATGCTTTGTCTCGAGTACATGAATGCCTGATTGCTGGTGTTCCAACCCCGAGGTTAAAACAAGAGGGGGGGGTATGTGACAGCAGGAAGGTAAAGTCACCTGGTTGCATCCAGGGGGGTAGATATATTTCGCCCAGATTCAGGCTTTACGCCGACTTATACAACTAGGTGGAGAGTTGTATAAGGCTAGTGGGCTCATGGATGACTCATACCTCTAGGGAGAGGGCTGGGCGTCGTGCAGACAGGGAGTTGATGAGACCAGCTGAAGCTTGTCAGCTCATTTAGGCCTCTATAAGAACTCCCAGCTTCATTAGATGTTAGCTCATGCCTGGAACCAGACCGGTGTGGACTGTCTAGGGAGAGTGAACCCCTGTGCGGTGAGACAAAGCCTGTGTGGCTATTTGCTTGGACATTTAAAACCAGGGACTTAGGGACTAGGACAGCACTAGGCTGATCCCAGTTGTTAGTTAGGAAACCTGTATGTTTAGTCAGAGGTCAACTTGACCAGGATTTATTTTGGTTATGTTTCTTTTGCTTTGCTGTGTTTTGTCACTGTAAATAGAAAATAAACCGCACCTTTTTGATTTTGAAAACCACAACCTCCGTTTGCTGGGCCTGTTTTGTGTGGGGAGCCCATCCCGGGGGTCACACACACCCGCTGCCGAGCTAACCCCCTCACAGTTTATTCGCTAAGAATAAAACTGTGTTGGACCTATTCAGTGTGTGGAACTCTGGTTACTAGGAGCAAAGGGGGAGTCAAGGACGGAGGAAAGGATTTGACTCTAGGACACCTACACAAAGCCCGATCTTTCTGGCCTTCACCTCGTCACTATGGAGGACATAGTCCGTGGTGTATCTCATCCCTCCCCCCGGTACTAACACCCCTAGACAAAGACAGACAAGCCAAGCATGAGAAGGGGTGAGAGGGGTGAGGCCGCTACACTTAAAATATCCAAAAGACAGGTATACTAGAGAAGATGCCTACAGGATTCTGAGCATGACAGATGAGGGCGAAGAGGATACTTCACTGTCAGAATCAGGCTCAGAATATAAATCTGTAGAAAGCATTGGCATCCTGACAGCTAGCTTAGATGATGGTGAAGAGGTCCATGCTAAAATCAGGCATTTCTGGCCCCATGTTGCTGAAGTGCTAGAAATGCATGATTATGCTCATATGCAGCAGGGCGTAAATACTAGTGCTGCACTACTTTTTGGTGACCTGCAAGCACCAGCGGCTTAGTACATTCTATCCTTTTAGACACCAGTACTGCAGTATCTCATGGTGAAGTGGCAAGCACCAGCAGTGAAGTACAAGCTGGTGAGGTGGCTAGCAGGCATAGAGAAATGCAACCACAGCTGTAGTGGGATGCCCCTTTGTCCAGATTCTAGTGCAGGTCCCTTTAACTCAACTCCCCACAATCCTGAGCTCCTGGACACGCCCAGGGGATATAAATGTCAGCTCCACCCAGCTTCCTGTGCTCAGAGAGATCCTGCCTGATGGGACAGCAGTGACTGGGTAAGTGAGCTGTTCCCAGGTGCTGGGTCCTCCCCTGTTAAGTCTGGTGTGTGGGCCACCAGCAGTGAGCACAAGAGCACACAGCATCTTTACAAGCCCTAGTCACTGGAGAGGACTCTGTTACAGTCCATTTGCAGAAGCTGTCCATGAAGTGGGTTGGCCCTATCTGCAGCCACCAGAACCTCCTGACCGAAGCAAGTAGAAAGCAGTGCCAGCGTGAAGTGTGTGCCAGCAGGAGGTCCACTCAGCTCACAGTCTGTTTAACGAACGATTACCATCTTGGACACGTAAGATTCCTTAGCTGTCTATTCTATCTGTAGATTGAACTCAGAACACACTGCTGCCACCTAGTGGATATAAGTTGAACGGCAGTATAATTGTTATATCCTTTTTCTTTACAGTTTATATTAATGTTCTGTACTGTATACCCGTGTTCACGCGATCTCGGGTACAATTTATGTTAAAGTTCATTGTTAAGTAAAGTAGAAATTGCACATCACCACTGGTCTGATCATTTGGCTGAAACCGTTACACAACACTTGGCGTCCCGAACAGGATCAGCCATGTCAGACAGTAATGAGGAGAACAGCACAATGGCAGAGCCAGTCAGCAGCGGCACTGAGGGAGTTAAACAGTCTGCCATAGCTTCTCTATTGCTGGCAGGATTGCTACCACAACAGCTGCCTAAGTACACACGACCAGATCAGGACTTAGATGATTGGATTAGGAGATTGCGGGGCTTGATCCGGTCATATGGGGTCCCACCTGCACAGCAGGCAGACCTGGCCATTAATGCCCTTGAAGGAGCAAGGAAGTTGATCCTACACCTTCCAGCAGAGGACCAGGACTCCCTAGACAAGATAATCAGCCGCTTGGAAGCAGTGTATACCCAGACGGTTGCATTAGGGGATCTTAGAGCTCGCTTTATCAGTAGAAGGCAGAGAGTGGGAGAATCCATTCCGCAGTACGCCCTGGAACTGCAGGATATAGCAGCTGAGATCCGCCGCAAGGAGAGGAGGCGAGCAGGACGTGCTGGCTGGAGTGATACAGATGGGTGGCTGAAGGATCAGTTCGTAGATGGGCTTTTGTCTGACAAATTTAGGGAAAAGTTACAAGAAAAGGACAGAAGTAACCCAAACTTAAAATTCCACGAAATTCTAGAAGCAGCTATCCTATATTCAGAACCCAGACGTGCCAGTACGGACGTCCTCATGGCCAGCACAGGTGATAAACCATGTAAACCGCCACAAATTGAACACACAAGTCCGTGGGAGGTGGCCATCCACAAGCTGACGGAAGGAATGGCCCAGCTCCAGACAGAACTTGCCATGCTGAGACGTGAGCGAGACAATCCAAGGGGGCCAAGGGAGCACACCCCTTCATGGAGAAACCGATCACCGCCCCGCAGACGACCAAGACGGGAGAGCCACATAAAAGCATTCATTTTGAGTGAAATATACCTGGTTGATCCTGCCTTCAGCTCCCTCCCTTTCTCCATTGCAGGCTGATATTGTATAAACCAGCCGGTGTCTTCTATTTAAAGAGGAAGTAAACCCTCTTTTTTTTAAAACCCTTCAAGAGAAAGGCATAATGAGCAAGTATGCATAGCATACTAGCTCATTATGAATGGCTTACCTGAGATAGAAGCCCCCGAAGAGCTCCTCATTCTCCTCCGCCGCCATCTTGCCTTTGAGTCCCTTCCGTGTATCGCCATTCCGGCACTGACTGGCCGGAGCGGCGATGACGTCACTCCCACGCATGCGCGCGGGACCGGCACGATCCCGCACATGTGCACGGGACCGGCACGATCCCGGCATGTCCCATTCATAAAACCGGGACGCTCAGTGCGCCTGCGCCAGTGTCTACATCAGTGCAGTGTTTTCTGCAAATATCTCCTTAACCGTGTAGGTTAAGGAGATATTTCTTGCACCGACAGGTAAGCCTTAATCTAGGCTTACCTGTAGGTGCAAGTTGTCAGAGTGGGTTTACAACCACTTTAAGCATGCTCAATTTCAGTTTCCTTCTAAGCCCTTCATTCTGTTTTTATTATCTATGTAGCCCACATGACTATAGTGTCATGCATTCGGGGGAACCCCATGCTGGGGGGGGGTTCTAGTTTTTCCATTAAACTAATGCTCATCCCTACTACCCACCTCTGGAATTCAAGGGAAGTAACTTTCTAAGTAAAATTTCAGGACACAAATCTAAACCTGCAAACTCTGTTGCGTCTGGCCAAGTCTCTTCCTGTTGAGCCACTTAGAATGGTGGATAGCTCTCCCTGGACAATTCCTTTAATGATCCTGCTTTGAATCTTGTTTGTTGAGTTCTGAACTCCTTGCTCCTCCCACTAACTTCCTATTTAAGTTATGCCCTTGCACCTCCCGTTTGCCAGATTATTGTGCTCCTACAAGCCAACATCTAGCTCTTCTCTCCTGCTGCCATCTGTATCTTCGCTATCACTCCTGACAGACATTTGGCTTGTTCGACTACGCTCCTGCGTGATCCCAACCTGCAACCACTCATTACCAATGTTTGGCTTGTTTACTGACTATGCTTCTGCTTATCTGCTTATTTGCTTCTGGACCCTGGCTTGCTCACCTTCTGGTGGGGCAATCCCGAAGACCGCAACCTTGTACTAACATGCGCCAAAATCCATCTTCACCATTAACAGCTCTAATGAACAACGGTTAGTACTTAGACTCCACACCTCAGATGAGCCCATGTCAACTGCCAGAGCAATTTTCTTCTGTACTTATCCAGCCGATTGGTGGGTACCTCGCTACAGCTACTGGTCTGCGAGCCTGACTCCAGGTCGTGATAAAAAAAACCTTTGCTTCCTTACCTTAATTATGAAACATTAAAGTAGAATTTTTTAACTTTTCATGAAAGGAATGTTAAAAAATAAGCTCAAACATACTGTATATCATTCAACAGCCAACACATTTTGAAGGGTTTTGTGCCCTCAATGGGGCAAAGATAAAACATACATTTATTACACACTTACCAGAAGCGAGGAATAATATAAATACACACACACACACACACACACACACACAGTGGAACCTCCGATTGCGAGTAACGCGGTTAACAAGCGTTTCGCAATATGAGCACTGTATTTGAAAAATCCTAACTCGGTTTGCGAGTGTTGTCTCGCAAAACGAGCAGGATTCAGGCCAATGCGGTGTGCAGTACCGCGTCTGGCCTGAGGTGGGGGGGGCTCCGGAGCCGAGTCGATGAGCGCCGTTAGGAAATGCTCGGAAAGACACGGAAATACTCTGTTTCCTGGCTTTTCTGAGGTTTGCAGAGGTCGGCCGAGGTGTCCTCGGGCCTTTCCGGCCGTTTCCGAGGCTCTCCGGCGCCCCCCACCTCTGGCCGCATGCGGTATTGCATGCCATTGAAGTCAATGCGGAACAAATTTTCGTTTCCATTGACTTCAATGGGGAAACTCGCTTTGAAAACATGTATAAATAATATTGTATATAATCCTTTGGATGGCAGCCTACTCCCCACTAAGGATGAGCTCTGGTGTGTTCGCAAACCCCACGTGCAGAGCTCACTAGGAAGTTGGCACTGCGCTGCGCTAATCACAGGCAGTGAGACATTTCCCGATCTCTGCAGCTGCTCATCGGGAAAATGTCTCACTGCCTGTGATTAGCGCAGCACCGACTTGCTAGCGAGCTCTGCACGTGGGGTTTGCGAACACGCCAAAGCTCATCCTTACTCCCCACTAAAAAAACTTTGGTAAAATTATTAAGTATATTAACCAGCTACTAGACAAAATCTGTTGGTGCCTCATACTTCATCAAAAATGTTTAATAGTTATAAAATTATAGTGTAAACAAACAATAGATAATAAATAGTTAGGCATCCTTTTGGGTCTTTCCATAGCTCTTTAATTCATTTTTTCCTCTACATGGTTTTTAATCCACTTTGCAGACGACATTAAGCCATTTTTTTTTTTTTTTTGCTTTATTTTCTGCCCGGCAACTTTTACACTCAGCTCAGCCAGTTCGTGCTCAGCTACTCCATTTTCAACTCCCAGCCATGTGAGAAAAAAAAAAGACAGGCAAGTTGAGAAAGCGGTGGTAAGCAAGGAGGTAGGCGACTTTAACTCACCACATTTATCTTAATCCCTCAAGAGCTATGAAACACTTTGCAGAAGAATAAAATGTGCATTGAAAGATATTCCAATGAATATCGCCAACATGATTTACTAAGCAACATTACACTCTTCCTAAAGAGCAGGCGTCAAACTGAAAAAAAAAAAATCATCAAAAGATCAAATTTGAGGTTAATTATAATAAACATTAAAAAAGTAACTGACATTTCTTGGTACATTAAAGGACAAAGCTTATTCTCAGAGGATGCAGTAGGTTAGAATGGAATGTCATTGCATTTCCTCTACAGTAAGATGTGCACAAATAACCATGAAAAACATTGGGCAAGGACATCGGCACAATACAGAAACACATAACCTCTGCGCTATGAATCTCTCAGCAAATACATGCTTTTTTTTTACAAGCTAGCAGCTAAGGCATCCTTTAACACCAGTATGAATGAAACAATCTTCCTCACCTCCTCCTTTTCTTTCCCATCTGTTGAGTCTAATTTCAGTTTATTACAGAAGGTAGAAATGCACTGCTTTTTTTAAGCAAATAAAGATTACACATTAAATTGCAAAATATATATATATATATATATATATATATATATATATATATATATATATATATACACACACACACACACATATATATATATATACATACATATATATATATATATATATATATATATATATAAATATATATATACACACACACACACACATACACACGGTTGTTAATCCATTGTCAAGTTGTCATGTAGTCACTCACCAATGAGATGAACAGTATGGGCAATGTGGGACTGTGTGCCCCTCTTGACTCAGGAGCGTTCAGCCTTTACAATCCAGACCTCTGCAGATAGCTGTGGAGGTCATTTTAGCAGCACAGCCTCAGAATGTAAGCACAGCAGCCGCAAACAGCTCCCTGTGTCTCCTGAGACACTGCTACACTTGTAATCCAACATACACCTTTACTTTGAGTCAACTGTCTTTATTATGTGACTTGAAATCGACAGATTCCCCCTCCCCTGTCTAGGCAATGAGCGATTCCAGCAAAATCATCGCACTGCCATCAAGTGGACATAGAAATAAATATTGGTTTTACATTACTGGCATGTGAAGCGACTTCACCTGGGGCTTAGCTAACATGAATCATGCATTGAACCTTCTACGCCAAATCATTGGCAACATTTCCAGTGCAAGATAATAAAGCATTTATAATCGAATATAACAATAGTATACTGTAAAATAAAAATAAGTGCAAAATGACAACAAGATTAGAAAAGCGTGATGCAAGGGCGGTGGGGGGTGTGGGTTAGATGTGGTATTTGACCACTTCCTTACCGAGTGATTGTAAAATGACGTCAGGAGGAACCTTCTCTCCCTCCGGGTGAACCTCATATGACGTCCTGGGCTTCCCGACCATCTAGGGGGCGCGCGCCGCATCGCTTGGGACCCGGTGCGCGTGCCCGGCGGCCGCGATGTCCGCCGGGCACCCGCGATTGCCCGTGATCACAGCAGGACCGTGGATCTGTGTGTGTAAACACACAGATCCAGGTCCTGTCAGAGGAGAGAACGATGTGTGTTCCCAGTACAGAGGAACACCGATTGGTCTCCTGCCCTTGTGAGTCCCCCCCCCCCACATTTAGAATCACTCCCTAGGGAACATATTAACCCCTTGATCGCCCCCTAGTGTTAACCCCTTCCCTGCCAGTCACATTTACACAGTAATCAGTGCAGTTTTATAGCACTAATCACTGTATAAATGTTAATGGTCCCAAAAACGTGTCAAAAGTGTCAGATATGTCCGTCGCAATGTCACGGTCACAAAACTCGCAGATCGCCGCCATTACTAGTAAAAAAAAAAAAATTCAAATGCCATAAATCTATCCCCTATTTTGTTGACGCCATAACTTTTGCGCAAACCAATCAATATACGCCTATTGCGATTTTTTTTTACCAAAAATATGTAGAATACATATTGGCCTAAACTGAGGGGAAAAAAAATTGTGATATTTATTAAATCAAAAAGTTAAAAATATTGTGTTTTTTTAAAAATTGTCGCTCTTTTTTTGTTTATAGCTCAAAAAATAAAAACCGCAGAGATGATCAAATACCACCAAATGAAAGCTCTATTTGAGGGGGGGGGACATATTTCATTTGGATACAGTGTTGCATGACCGCACAATTCTCATTCAAAGTGCATCAGCGCTGAAAACTAAAAATTGGTTTGGGCAGGAAGGCGGTGAAAATGCCCTGTATGGAAGTGGTTAAAGTGCCTGTTGATTTTTTATGTAATGCAGCTGTTTAATGTTTTGTTTAGGGGTAGCCTATTCCACCCCTAGCTAACAATTGAAATTTTACTTTTTAACACTTAGGCATAACCATTGCATGTATGGCAATTTATGCAATATTATGCTGGCCATAGACGCAATGAAAAACAATAAAATTTGTTTATTTTTAACACTTATTGCAAAAATTGCTGTACACACAATTGTGCTTGATAATGATAATGATAATAATTTAAAATGAACACAAATTATTTATGACAAAAGTTGCCATACACATAGTGGAGGTAATTTACTATAACTCCAGGAAGTACTGAGCACTATTGCAAATAATAGCTCCCATTTTAGCCAATTAAAAATTAAACGCGCAAATTCACGAATGTAAAAGAGCGCTATTAGCAGCAAACAAGTGTTAGTAAATATGGAATCAGCGCTAATTAGCGAATCTGCGTACATGCAAATGCCAATTTCCACTAAGTTATTATATAGCACTGGAAAACTGCGCCAAAAACTATATAGCATAACAATCCTAGATGACATCAGGATAAAAAAGTCCAAAAGGTGTGACCCATTAATAAGTCTAAAGGAAGATTCCATAGACTAAAAACAGTCCAAACAATTCCATATATTGTGGTTCCACCATGTATGACACCTGATAGATCTTGAGGGGGAACTCCACGCCAAATTTTAAATTAAAAACCAGCATGGGTTCCCCTTCAGGAGCATACCAGGCCCTTAGGTCTGGTATGGACTTTAACGGGAACCCCAAGCCGAAAAAAAACGGTGTGGGGTCCCCCCAAAATCCATAGCAGACCCTTATCCGAGCACGCAGCCCGGCCGGTCAGGAAAGGGGGTGGGGACGAGCGAGCGCCCCCCTCCTGAACCGTACCAGGCCGCATGCCCTCAACATGGGGGGTGGGTGCTTTGGGGAAGGGGGGGGCTGCGGGCCCCCCCCCACCCCAAAGCACCCTGCCCCCATGTTGATGAGGACAGGGCCTCTTCCCGACAACCCTGGCCGTTGGTTGTCGGGGTATGCGGGCGGGGGGGCTTATCAAAATCCAGGAGCCCCCTTTAATAAGGGGCCCCCCAGATCCCGGCCCCCCACCCTATGTGAATTAGTATGGGGTACATCGTACCCCTACCCATTCACCTGGTGGAAAAAAAATGTCAATAAAAACACTACACAGGTTTTTAAAGTAATTTATTAGGCAGCTCCGGGGGTCTTCTTCTTACTTTGGGGGTCTTCTTCCAACTTCGGGGGTCTCTTCTGACTTCGGGGGTCTTCTTCCGACTTCGGGGGTCTCTTCCGACTTCAGGGGTCTCTTCCGACTTCAGGGGTCTCTGGTGTCGTCTCCGCGCTCTCCGTTACTTTCTTCCTTCTGCCGGGCCTCCGCTATCTTCTTCTATCAGTCCCATTATTCCCCGGGATTGTCACGTCATATGGGGGCGGGGTCACTGGGTGGCATCACCCGGTGACCACGCCCATGCCTATATAAGAGAATGCGCTCCGCGCACAAGGCCTTACAGCCGGAGACAGCGACGGGTCAACATCTCCAGGAAGAGAAGAGGGAAGAAGGCGACGAAGAAGACCGGGCCCCCGCTAGCAAAAGAGCTGGAAGAAGATAGCGGAGGCCCGGCAGAAGGAAGAAAGAACCGGAGAGCGAGAGAAGAACCGGAGAGCGCAGAGACGACACCGGAGACCTCTGAAGTTGGAAGAAGACCCCCGAAGTTGGAAGAAGACCCCCGAAGCTGCCTAATAAATTACTTTAAAAACCTGTGTAGTGTTTTTATTTACATTTTTTTCCACCAGGTGAATGGGTAGGGGTACGATGTACCCCATACTCATTCACATAGGGTGGGGGGGGGCAGGATCTGGGGGCCCCCTTATTAAAGGGGGCTCCTGGATTCCGATAAGCCCCCCGCCCGCATACCCCGACAACCAACGGCCAGGGTTGTCGGGAAGAGGCCCTGTCCTCATCAACATGGGGGCAGGGTGCTTTGGGCCCACAGGGCGCCCCCCTGCCCCAAAGCACCCACCCCCCCATGTTGAGGGCATGCGACCTGGTACGGTTCAGGAGGGGGCGCTCGCTCATCCCCACTCCCTTTCCTGACTGCTATGGATTTTGGGGGGACCCCAAGCCGGGTTTTTTTCGGCGTAGGGGTTCCCATTAAAGTCCATACCAGACCTAAGGGCCTGGTATGCTCCTGGAGGGGAACCCATGCCGGTTTTTTATTTAAAATTTGGCGTGGAGTTCTCCCTCATGATAACAGCGGCGAGACTTCCCAGGTCGGCAAGTCCGCAGCTAAAAATGCAAAGGAACCGCTGAACGACTGATTGCGAACTTGGCAAAGACTCCAAGCTCAAAAACGCAACGCATAGGTGTGAACCCAGCCTTAAGGCCCATACACACTATCAGATTTTCTGCTGATTTTTGTCATCAGATTTACCAAAACCATCTAATATGAGGTCAAACCTTAAGAGTTTCAATTTGTATGCAATCAGGCAGGCCCTTTTACTACATGGTTTTGGTAAATCTGTTGACAAAAATCAGAAGAAAATATGATAGTGTGTATGGGGCTTTAGACTTATTTATGGGTCACACCTTTGGACTTTTTTATCCTGATGTCATCTAGGATTGTTATACTATATATTTTTTGGCGCAGTTTTCCTTTTCTTTATTATTGTTTATGTTTATCACATTATTGCTGCTGCCTTATGTTTAATTTATCATTTTAAAACGTTAGTCTTAGTGCAGTTTTTTTCCTTTATTGTATTATATAGCACTGCACTGTAACCATGATCCATGTATGTGAAAGAAACATTTTTATGTGAGATGTGCTCTACCTCGTGTGCATCTATTGATGTATATTGCAATTAGTATTGCCAGTTTTTATTCATACTACACTATTATGCAGGTCTTGTACTTGGCACAATGGCTTAGTGGTCTGCGCAGATATCCCCACAGCTCTCATGGTACAAGTTCAAATACCAGCCAACCTACCATCCAACAGCTATGTTTATTTTTTGCACAAGCAAATTAAAATAAACAAAGAAGTGTAAACTGCCCGTTAGCTAGTGTGTGATGTTTGGAATTCCACACCATAATATTATTGAATAAAAGTGCATTGGCTAATTGGCATTCACCTATTTTCAGCATATGCTGCTTTGGCTAATTGTCATTTTCCTTTTTTCACCAATTCAATCTTTTAGTATCTCTCTGTGGGATTTGAACCCATGAGTTCTTCAAAGCCTGAGTTTTTCAAGGTAGAAGTGCTGCCTAGTGAGCGTAGCACAAACATCTACTAGTGTGTGATGTTTCTTCTCCCCGAGCCGTCTCTCCTGCCACCGCCGTCTTCTCCCGCTGCTGTGTTCTTCCACGCAGTCGGTTACCCGATAATAAAAAAAAACAGCCGCTCTTCTTCTGTGGCCATCCGATAACGTCACCCGGAGAGCCCGCTCCATGGCTATGTAAGATACGCCACACAGCGGGTGACAACACAGCGGAGGAAGACCACCACAGAAGAGCAGCTTTTTTTTTTTTATTAGCGGGTAACCGACTGAGCGGAAGAACACAGCAACGGGAGAAATATGCTGTGGAGTAAAATGCACATAGAATTTGAACTCATGGCTTAAACCTTTGAGGGCAGCAGGGAATACCACTATTCTACAGAGCTGAGCACATACCTACAGAGAAAATCAATGTACTAATGTTTAATTCTATACAATAATGTTTTGCATTTCAGACATTAATATTATAGTAACAATCATGCTGATGTGGCATTGGCTAATAGGCGTTCGCCTCTTTTCAGCATTTGCTGCTGAGTACAATGTAAGCTTTCAGTAGGTGATACCATCTGTGTGATTTTCAGCCATTTGAGCACAATTATATTGAGAACATACGTTTACTAGTGTTTGATGGTGGGACTACTTTATATTCTAGGTATAATAGTACTCAGCACAGTGACTTAGGCCCCTTTCACACTTGTGCGACCTGAAAGTTGTGCGATTTTGATGCGACTTTAAGCAAAACCTGTGTAATCTTGAGGTCTATGGACACAGGAGGCGCAGGGAAAGGCATGCAAATTTCCATCTGCAATTTTTCCACGATTCCAGGGAATGCCTGTGTAAACTTAAGGTCTATGAACCTCAACTCGTATCAAAGTCGGATCAAAGTAGTACAAGGACTACTTTGAAGTCGGTGTGACTTGAAGTTGCACAGATATAAATGGTACACATTGAAAATCATGGGGTATGACTTGTCATGCGACTCTGATGACCAAAGTTGCAGGAAAAGTCGCTCAAGTGTGAAAGGGGCCTCAGCCCGACTTTGTGAGCGATTGCACAGATGTCTAGTGAAATCACATTGTTCCAAATCAGGGACAGTTGAGACGTAAGTCCCTCTGTCCCTCTTTCCTCCTCATTTGTCCCTCATTTTGTTCTGATCTGTATAGTTTTATATAAAATGCAATTTTTATCTTTCAAAAAGGGTTTCCCAGCGCTAAACCTTTCATCTAATTTCTAAATTGCTTTGTTTGTAAATTCCCAAAGCCAATCTAAAAGGGATATTATTGTTTAAAAAAAAAAAAAAAAAAAGCACTTGGGGGTTTAACAAATTTTTTTTTTTTTAATAATTCTCCTTTAAGAAGGTGTTTTAGGAGATGTGTCCTATGCCTACATACTTTTGCTAAAAGGTGTCCCTTATACCCATCTCAAAAAGTTGGGAGGTAAGAAATCGCCTCCTGGAGTCGCCCAAAGTAGTGTAGGAACTACTTTTGGGAATCTGTGTGGCGTCGCACCAATTTGGACAGTTCTATTTCCGTCAATAGGCGCCGATTTGGCCTGTAATTTGACATGTCAATTCAGAGCTATGTGAACATGGGTGACGTTGCATAGATATGAATGGAACTCATGAGGGGTAACTTAATGCGACTCTGAGGTCCAAAGCTGCATGAAAAGTCACATAAGTGTGAAAGTAACCTAATGAGATTAAATGATAACACCTTTGAATAAAGCCCCATTTGCACTTGTGCGACCTTAAAATTGCACAGCTTTGCCATGACTTGAAGCAATGTCTGTGTAATCTTGTGGTTTATGGACCTCAAATCGCATCAAAATCAAACCAAGGTAGTGCAGGGATGAATTTTCCCCACTTTCAGGATGCACAAGTGACAATAGGGCCAAAGATATCCTTGAATCTCTTTCACACTGCTGCGACATGAAAGTCACACTAATTTGCTGCTGCAACTTGGCCCCAACTTCTGGGAATGCCTGTGTAAAATTGCGCCCTATGTACCTCAAGTCACATGAGGGTCTGTTTCCACTATTGCAACCCTAAATTGGCATGATTTTGCCGCGATTTTGATGCAACTTGGAGCAATGCCTGTATATTCTTGAGGTCTATGGACCTCAAGTCGTATCAAAGTGGGACCAAAGTAGTGCAGGGACTACTTTGAAGTCGCACAGATATGAACCATACTCATTGGAAATCATGGGGTATGACAAGTCACACTAGTGGAAACCAAGCCTGAAAGTCACACCAAAGTAGTACAGGGACTACTTTGAAGTTGGTCTGACTTAAAGTAGCACAGATATGAATGGTTTTCACTGAGAATCATGAAAAGTCGCCCAACTGTGAATCAAGTCATATATATTTTAATAGAAAGGAGCTCTCATTAAGGCTACTTTCCAACTGAAGCACTGGCGGTATAGTGGCGCTATTTTTAGCGCCGCTATACCGGTTTTTTGGCGCGGCCGAAAAAGGGGTTATAAATGCCCGCAATAACGCCTGTTTGCGAGCGTATTCGAGGCGCTACCCCTTTGATTTCAATGGGCAGGGGCGCTATAGGAGCAGTATTTTTTACCACTCTATCGGGCCTCAAAGATGTGGCTTGCAGGAGTTTTTTGACCCTCCTGCAAGCGCAACGCTCCAGTGTGAAAGCCCTCGTGCTTTCATATTGGATACAATTGAGCGCTTTTTGGGGCGCATTGCAGGCGCTATATTTTTAGCGCAATAGCGCCTCAGTGTGAAAGGGGCCTTATACTTGCATAGTCCATACTGATTTACATCAGCAGAACAAATGCAGGACATAATGATGTGTGCACATGGGCCAGAAGCAAATGTGTGGTGATGCCAAACAAATCAATGAAGCCCACCCACACCAAATCCACCCCCACCTTGAGTAAGCACAAGTACATATCCTACACTTACCCGGAAAATCAGCAGCACCTCCTCTTTGTTAAAGAGGGACCTCGCCATGTTCACCTAGATGGAGATCCTGACCAGCACAGGAACTTCCAGGTGATTACAATGACTCATTTCCAGGTAAGGAGGTGAAACTACGCTCTGTTGATTGCAGCTGCGAATATTTGATCTCTTTCACAATTAGAATTTATTATTTGCAGATATATGAAGAAATACAGATTTGTATATTTGAAGGTAAACTTAAGGGAGTTTGATAAGAAATGGTGTCTCTGGCATAGCAGCAGGTGAATTACAAAGGCAAAAGGCCCAGTTTGAGCCCTGCTTCACACTGACAGCGGGAGGAAAGCGTTCAGCTGAACTCATACGATTTCATTCCCGCATGTCAGTCCTGACTGCAGGAGGGGGGGGGGGGGGACATCAGAGACATCTGTGCAGGTTTCAATACAAATCGCACCAATTAGAACAGTGCAATTGCCACTGATTTGATATGTCATATCGCACCAATGTGAACCAGAGCTGACTCACACAACACTGCCTATCCTCCAGCTGAATTCATTACCTGCAATTCTCCACAGCTGTTATATATAAAGATTCCACCTTTATCATTTACTTGCAGGTGTGCTGAAGCCTAGGTTTACATTGGGGCGATTTGTCATGCAATTTCAGAAGTCAAATCGCATGACTATTGGTGGCCACGGCACTGTTCCAATTGATGCAACCCCAATTTTGTGGCACCGCACCAATTTGCTAAAGTTGTTCCTGCACTACTTTTGCCGATTTCAGGTGCGACTTCAATAGACATTTGTGTATGAACCCACCCAGATGTCTATCAATTAGTACCTAAAATCGCGCTAGCTTAAGTGAAGTAGCGCAATTTCAAAGTAGCATCAATGTGAACCAAGGCGAAGAAATTAGTTTTTGGTGCACAAATGCACATAGAAATAAAATATAAAAAGATATTGCACTTGGCCAAAACCACCACCCCCAAAAACAAAAAACACACACCAAAACTCAATAATGTACTTTTATTTTGCCAGCAGAAACAAAATTATGTACATTCATTTACTAGCTTCAAAAACATTTGGACAGGATACATGGTGCTACATTTAGCATTTGGATTTTAAGGGCCCTGCTCATAGGAGCTTACAATCTAAAATTTGTCAAAACTTTAGCGTAGACACAGCTTTACTTTTAGTGTAACACGGGCAACACATCACATTATCTGCAAGATTATAAAACATACTTAACAGTCATTATTCTTACAAAGTATTCCAACATAATAAAAAGGACACTTGTTCAAAACACCCACCCCCACCCCACAATCCACATATACATACATTGGTGACCATGTTCTGCTGGAATATGCATTTCTGTGTACACGATTAAGCAATGAGATCCAAGAGTAGAAGGTCAGCAGATGCTTCCAAACGATTTTGCATGGTCAGACAGGAACAATACACACACAATTTTGTATTGAAAAAATGCACAAGAATTTCAGCAAACACTAGTTGGGCGTATGTCAATCTGCACAATATCATTCCTTCTCCCCCACAAATCACAGCAAAAACCTGGCCTTCTCAGACCAAACGATCCCCCATACTGCAGGCCTTTATATAAGAGAGGTTGTATGGTTAGCACACTGACACACGCCCAATAGAAGTACACGCCCAATAGAAGTACACGCCCAATAGAAGTACACGCCCAATAGAAGTACACGCCCAATAGAAGTACACGCCCAATAGAAGTACACGCCCAATAGAAGTACACGCCCACCAGTATCTTTTCAATCTGTCTTTTCATGTCAAAGCAGTGTTTCTCAACTCCAGTCCTCAAGGCGCCCCAACAGGTCATGTTTTCAGGATTTCCCTCAGATGAAACTGCTGTGGTAATTACTAAGGCAGCGAAACTAATCAAATCACCTGTGCAAAACAATGGAAAACCTGACCTGTTGGGGCGCCTTGAGGACTGGAGTTGAGAAACACTGGTCTAAAGTATTTGCAACTGTGTTAGCCCTTGGCTATGTGCATCAAATCTCCAACTACAGGCCAACGATCCAAGTCCATTTGCATGCACATAAACAAAGCAACAGTTTTCTAAGCATATGTACCTGTGCAGTGTAAACCCTACAATTTTAAATGTCCCTGGGCATGATTAGTGCTAACAAACATTAACATCAGGCCCTGGCTCCAATGAGCTTCCAAATCAAACTTTTACATTAGAGACTATTTTGACAGGAGACAAATAAAATACCAGCATGTCTTTAGATTGTAGTGAGAAACCCACACAGGGAAAACATATAAACATCAACACAAGCATTAGCATGTTGGGGAATTGAACCAGCAACCACAGGGCTGCTAGACAGAATTGTTACCCACTTAGCCACCAGGCAGCCTCACACATGTTCTCTGCATCTCTGTGGTGTGAACCAGCCCTAAGTCAATAGCCAAGGTCCGTGTCTCCAAGCAATATACAATATATTGGCCTAAGTATTGGGACACCTGCCTTTAAACGCAAATGAACTGTAATCACATCCCAGTATTAGTCCGTAGGGTTCAATATTGAGTTGGCCCACCCTTTGCAGCTATAACAGCTTCAACTCTTCTGGGAAGG
This sequence comes from Rana muscosa, assembly GCA_029206835.1. Lineage (NCBI taxonomy): Eukaryota > Metazoa > Chordata > Amphibia > Anura > Ranidae > Rana > Rana muscosa. The sequence continues at coordinate 812,806,774 of CM055121.1, read as the reverse complement.
CTGTCCACAAGGTTTAGGAGTGTGTATATGGGAATGTTTGACCATTCTTCCAAGTGCATTTGTGAGGTCAGGCACTGATGTTGGACGAGAAGGCCTGGCCTGCAGTCTCTGCTCTAATTCATCCCCAAGGTGTTCTGTTGAGGTGAGGTCAGGACTCTGTCCAGGCCAGTCAAGTTCCTCCACCCCGAACTCACTCATCCGTGTCTTTATGGACCTTGCTTTGTGTACTGGTCCAAATCATTTGGTGGAGGGGGATTATGGTGTGGGGTTGCTTTTCAGGGGTTGGGCTTGGCCCCTTGGTTCCAGTGAAGGGAACTCTTAAGGCATGAGCATACCAAGACATTTTGGACCATTTCATGCTCCCAACTTTGTGGGAACAGTTTGGGGGTGGCCCCTTCCTGTTTCAACATGACTGCACACCAGTGCACAAAGCAAGGTCCATAAAAGACATGGATGAGTGAGTTTGGGGTGGAGAAACTTGACTGGCCTGCACAGAGTCCTGACTTCAACCCGATAGAACACCCTTTGGCTGATATAGAGCAGAGACTGGAAGCCAGGCCTTCTCATCCATCATCAGTGCCTGGCCTCACAAATGCACTTCTGGAAGAATGATCAAACATTCCCATAGACACACTAAACCTTGTGGACAACCTTCCCAGAAGCTGTTCTAGCGGCAAAGAGTGGGCCAAATCAAATTTTAACCCTACAGGTTAAGACTGGGCTGCCATTAAAGTTCATGTGTGTGTAAAGGCAAGTGTACCAATACTTTTGGCTAAATTGTGTATCTGGCAAGATTTACAATGGTGGTGGAACCCTCCTACACATAAATACAACATTTAGACATAGTTTTAGGACCTGGGAGATGAGACAACTTCTCTACATGAAGCAGCATATTTGGGATTTGAACCCAGACACTAAGGGATGCTAAGCAGAAGTTCTAACCTCTAAGCCACAGAGCTGCCACATGTGGAAACCTCCTACACATAAATACACATAAATACTGCATTTCTTTGGACATACAGGTGATGGAATTACATTACTCAAGAGTTATTCTTCTTGATTTATACTGTGATATTTGGTGTTTTTTTGGGGGTGAGTTTAGAAGAGTGATATTACCCTCAAATTTTGGGGAATTACATTTTGATTTCTGATGTTGGAACACATCACATTTTTGGGGCTCAAATTATGATTATTTGGAAATAAAAAAAAAAAAACACAAAAAAAGTGACTAATTTAAAATTTGCATCAGCAATGGTATTTTTTGTGCTTTGTAAAGACACCTGTGTGAGTTTGGGTAAAGATTGGTGTGAGATGGAGAGTAACTAGTGAAAGTGACAGAGAAAAATATATTTTACCAAAACATTCCACATTCTAGCTTTCTTTGAAGCAATATTTTAATTAGAAGCAACAATGTTGCAAAGGAAAATTTATTTCAGAGAAAGATACATTAAAAGGATTTATTTGTGAAAGTTACAATTGTATCATTAGAATCAATGGCTAAAAATTGCATTGGACTAAAATGGCTCAGATTTTCAATTCCAAAAAAATGCTCTCTAATTAACTCTCATTTCGGTATTTACTATATACTCTTGTGAAAAAAGACACTCGAGTTAAAATTTGAGTTATTTCAGGTCTGAGCATGCCCAGTTGTGTTGGCACCTAGTTGTCCAAAAAACTGGGAATTTTTCACTTCTCAGACTTTTAAAGAGATTTCAGGGTAGAAATCACTTTTTCACACAGTTTAAAAGCAGATTATCTTTAAATAATATACCGCATATTTCAGTACCATTTAGGCAATTATATCATGCTCTAAACATTATTTCCATGTGCAATTCTCCAGTCTCTTAGCAGAGTAAGGATTTGGGCGCTATTTGGATTCTGGGAACCTTAGTAAATTTGATTTTGGGAGTCTTTTCTCTCCAGCGCTATAGTGAATACCGTTTTAGCGCTAATTGCCACCAATAGCGCTAATTAGCACTAATTTGTGGCAATTAGCGCCGCGGCGCTATAGTAAATTACCCCCAATGATTATGCTCATTATGCTTGCTATACATGCAATGAAAAACAATGAGTCATGTGTTCTTTTCAAATAACATTTCAGGTAAAAAACGGGCATTCATCACGATAGTGATAATATTAATTTGCTTTAATTCAGTCATAGTAATTGTTTATAGACGATTGGTTACTGAGTGCAATTGATTTATGAACGATGTAAATTTTTCTAAAAGGTTTTAACAAATCCATGCACAGCTACATCAGAGTGAGTGCTCCAATTTTTGTAAATCTCCCCCTAAGTGTCACTTGTGACACAAAAAAGGTGACAGGAGAGGAAGTTTCAATACACAGCCTGTGATTGACAGCCTCAACTCTGTTCATTGTGGAGAGCCGGGGGTAAGGGGGGGATGTAATTTATGTGTTTTTTTTCTTTCTTTCCTCTCAATGCGGGCATGGGTTGTATTGGATGTTTTTTTGTTGTATGTATTGTGAGGGGGTTAGCTCGGCAGCGGGTGTGTGTGACCCCCGGGATGGGCTCCCCACACAAAAACAGGCCCAGCAAACGGAGGTTGTGGTTTTCAAAATCAAAAAGGTGCGGTTTATTTTCTATTTACAGTGACAAAACACAGCAAAGCAAAAGAAACATAAATAAAATAAATCCTGGTCAACTTGACCTCTGACTAAACATACAGGGTTCCTAACTAACAACTGGGATCAGCCTAGTGCTGTCCTAGTCCCTAAGTCCCTGGTTTTAAATGTCCAAGCAAATAGCCACACAGGCTTTGTCTCACCGCACAGGGGTTCACTCTCCCTAGACAGTCCACACAGGTCTGGGTCCAGGCATGAGCCAACACCTAATGAATCTGGGAGTTCTTATAGAGGCCTAAATGAGCTGACAAGCTTCAGCTGGTCTCATCAACTCCCTGTCTGCACGACGCCCCACACTCTCCCTAGAGGTATGAGTCATCCATGAGCCCACTAGCCTCAGCTGGGCTTATACAACTCTCCACCTAGTTGTATAAGTCGGCGTAAAGCCTGAATCTGGGCGAAATATATCTACCCCCCTGGATGCAACCAGGTGACTTTACCTTCCTGCTGTCACATACCCCCCCTCTTGTTTTAACCTCGGGGTTGGAACACCAGCAATCAGGCATTCATGTACTCGAGACAAAGCATCCACATTCCCCATTTGAATGCCAGGGCGATGCTTTACTGTGAAGTTGAATTCCTGGAGGGCCAGGAACCACCTATTCACTCTTCTATTTGTTTCCTTGTTTTGAGCCATCCACTTTAACGGAGCGTGATCCGTAACCATGTCAAAGTGCCTACCTAGCAGGTAGTACCGAAGGGAATCTAGAGCCCACTTCACCGCTAAACACTCCTTTTCAACGGTGGCGTAATTTACCTCATGGGACTTCAACTTCCTGCTGAGGTAAATGACTGGGTGCTCTTCCCCGTTCCAGACCTGGGACAATACTGCTCCTAACCCCACATCTGACGCATCACTTTGTACGACAAAGTCCCCAGAGAAGTCGGGTGAGTACAACACTGGCTGGCTACATAAGGCTTGTTTCAAGAATTGGAATGCTGCCTCAGCCTCGGGGGTCCATTTAATCATGACCGACCTTTTCCCCTTCGTCAGGTTGGTTAGGGGCACAGCCTTAGAAGCAAAGTGGGGAATGAATCGCCGATAATATCCAGCGATTCCCAGAAAGGCTCGTACCTGCTTCTTGCTGTTGGGACGTGGCCAACTCTGGATGGCCTCGACTTTGTTGAGTTGGGGTTTTATTACTCCCCTCCCAATGGTGTACCCAAGATATTTGGCCTCCTCCTGCCCAATGGTACACTTCTTGGGGTTAGCCGTAAACCCCGCTTCCCGAACAGAGTCCAGGACTGCTTGCACTTTTGGCAGATGTGAGGCCCAATCTGTGCTATGGACAATTACGTCATCCAGGTAAGCCGCAGCATACTTCCGATGGGGCCTCAGCATCTGGTCCATTTTCCGCTGGAATGTGGCCGGCGCATTCTGTAACCCGAACGGCATTCTTTTATATTGGAACGCCCCGTCTGGGGTTACAAATGCGGTTTTCTCTTTGGCCGACTTGGCCAGGGGGATTTGCCAATACCCTTTTGTGAGGTCAAGAGTCGTCATGTATCGGGCTGTTCCCAGCCGGTCGATCAACTCATCTATACGTGGCATGGGGTAGGTGTCAAATTTTGTAACTTTGTTCAACTTACGAAAATCGTTACAAAATCGCCAGCTCCCATCCGGTTTAGGCACCAACACAATGGGACAAGACCAATCACTTTGGGACTCCTCTATCACCCCTAAGTTCAGCATTTTCTGTACTTCCTCCCGTATTGCCTCCCGTCGGGCCTCTGGGATCCGATAGGGTTTTAACTTCACCCTTTCACCGGGCGGGGTAATGATGTCATGCTCTACCCCAGATGTTTGTCCCGGCAGCTCAGAGAATACCTCCTTGTTGCGAAGCACAAACTCCTTAACCTCCTGTTGTTGGGGTTGTGACAAGGTGGCTGCTATTCCAACCTCAGGAATCACGCAACCAGTTTGAGCTGGTGACCAAGTGTCTGCGACTAGGGACTCTCTATCCCTCCAGGCTTTCAACAGATTAACGTGATAGATCTGTTCGGGCTTTCGCCTTCCTGGTTGTCTGACCTTGTAATTCACTTCGCTCACTTTTTCCATTATCTCATAGGGGCCTTGCCATTTGGCAAGGAATTTACTTTCAACCGTAGGGACAAGTACCAGTATCCTATCCCCCGGGGAAAAGGTACGGGTCTTGGCTCCACGGTTGTACACTCTCTGCTGTGCTAACTGCGCTTGGGCCAAATGTTCCTTCACGATGGGCATTACCTGTGCAATTCGGTCTTGCATCAGGGCGACATGCTCAATCACACTCCTGTGGGGAGAACTCTCACTTTCCCAAGTTTCCTTGGCAATATCCAACAGCCCTCTTGGGTGTCTCCCATACAGTAACTCAAAGGGGGAGAATCCCGTAGAGGATTGGGGCACCTCCCTAATAGCAAACATCAGATAAGGAAGTAGACAGTCCCAATCCTTTCCATCTCTATCCACCACTTTCTTCAACATTTGTTTTAGGGTTTTGTTGAATCTTTCAACCAGCCCATCGGTTTGGGGGTGATACACAGATGTACGTAATTGCGTCACTTTGAACAATTTACACAGCTCCTTCATAACCCGGGACATAAAGGGTGTACCTTGGTCCGTAAGCAGTTCTTTACAAATACCCACCCGGCTAAACACAAGAGATAGCTCTTTGGCTATGGTTTTGGCCGAGGTATTTCGGAGAGGGATCGCTTCTGGATAACGGGTGGCATAGTCCATTATAACTAATATGTACTGGTGCCCCCTAGCGGACTTGATTATAGGCCCTACCAAATCCATGGCGATCCTCTCAAACGAGACCTCAATGATGGGTAGAGGGACCAGCGGGCTACGGAAATGTGGCATCGGGGCCGACCTCTGACACACAGGGCAGGAGGAACAATAATTTTCTATGTCCTTCATCACCCCCGGCCAATAGAATCTCTGTAATACCCTCTCTCGGGTTTTCTCTGTCCCCAGATGACCTCCAAGAATGTGCCCATGGGCCAACTCCAACACCAACTTCCTGTAAGGTTTGGGCACCACAAGCTGCTCAACGGTTTCTTCTGCCCTTTTTGCCACCCGATACAGTAGGTCCTTCTCTACGCTGAAGTATGGGTAAGTGCAGGTATTATCTGGGTTCACTAACTCGCCATCTATTTTCACTACGTTTTCCCGTGCCTTTATTAGGGCGGGGTCTTTCAACTGTTCTGTGGCAAAGTTTTCCCTGTGAACCTCAAGATCAGAAAACTCCACAGACGGTAGGTTTTCGTCTGAGGAGGTGGGCTCCTCTCCAGTTTCTTGAGTCTCCCCTGCCAATACTGATAAGGGAAATTCCGGAGAGTCCTCACCACTCTCAGGGGAGTTCTGGCTATCACATTCCTGGTACATAGGGGCACCAGTGGGGGGCTCAGGATCATCCCACAGTTCCCAGAACTTCGGAAAATCCCTTCCCACAATGGCGTCATGCGGTAACTGAGATACTAAGCCCACTGGATGAGAGAGGGTACCTTTGGGGGTCTCGAAACACACTGTAGTCACTGGATACTCTCGGGTGTCCCCATGCACACAAATAACAGCTACCTTGCTATTCCCAAAGACCTCTGTTTTAACTAACTCAGCCTTTATCAGGGTCACAAGGCTACCTGAATCCAGCAATACCACAACATTTCTACCATTAACACACATTTTGCATAAATGTTTCTCAGTTCCTCGAATGGCAGTGCATGCGACTGTCGCACACAGCGACTGACGTCTGCCCGTCAGAAAGTCACACTGCATGGGTTCCTCCACAACCGGGCAATTGGCTGCAATATGTCCCGCTTGCCGGCAGCGGTAGCAAACGATCCTTCTTGCCGCCTCTTGAGCCGCTGATTTCCCAGGCTGTTCTCGCCAAACTTGGGGTAGAGCTCCCACCCTCTCACTCTCTCCACCCTCACCCCTTGGAATCCTCTTATCCGCCCCTGGGGATGGTGTGGTCTTAGGGTGGAAAGTCCGAGTGTCTCTGGAAGAGGCCGTCAGGTTCTCTGTAGCCAAGTATTTCTCCACACGATCCACAAGACCATCGGCCGTCTCTGGGTCTCCATGGCTTACCCACTTTTGGATGGCAGTAGGAAGAGCTCTCAAAAACCGATCCATTACAACACGTTCCACAATCTTTGGTGCGGACAAAGTCTCTGGCTGTAGCCACTTTCTGCTCAGGTGAATGAGATCATACATTTGAGACCTGGGGGGTTTTCCAAGCTGGAAAGTCCAGTTATGCACACGCTGAGCCCGGACAGCCTGGGTGACACCCAGCCTTGCCAAAATTTCAGCTTTTAGCATCACATAGTCTTTTGCTTGGTTAGGCTCTAGGTCATAGTAAGCTTTCTGCGATTCACCAGTTAACAGAGGAGCCACCAGTCCAGCCCACTGCTCCTCAGGCCACTTTTTTCTTTCAGCGGTCCTTTCAAATGTGGTCAAAAATACCTCTGGATCATCCTCTCCAGTCATTTTTATCAATAAACGACTCACCCCAAAGGACGCGGTATTAGTGGGACGGCTTTCCTCACTGGTCTGCGGACGTTGCTGCATTACTGCTTCCATTTGTTGTAGTCTCTGCTCTTGCTTCTGTAACAGGTCTATGAAGCGGGCCTCAGATTGCTGCTGGGCTTGTTGCTGAGCTTCCAGACTCTGTTGGTGAGCTTGCTGCTGGGCTGCAAGGCTCTGTTGATGAGCTTGCTGCTGGGCTGCAAGGCTCCTTTGCAAACCTGCATTTGTCTGCTGTTGATTGGCATTTGCTAGAGCCAGCTGTTTCAGTATCTCCTCCATGCTGGCTTAAAAAAAACTGCCACTGGTTCTCCACCAACTGTGAGGGGGTTAGCTCGGCAGCGGGTGTGTGTGACCCCCGGGATGGGCTCCCCACACAAAAACAGGCCCAGCAAACGGAGGTTGTGGTTTTCAAAATCAAAAAGGTGCGGTTTATTTTCTATTTACAGTGACAAAACACAGCAAAGCAAAAGAAACATAAATAAAATAAATCCTGGTCAACTTGACCTCTGACTAAACATACAGGGTTCCTAACTAACAACTGGGATCAGCCTAGTGCTGTCCTAGTCCCTAAGTCCCTGGTTTTAAATGTCCAAGCAAATAGCCACACAGGCTTTGTCTCACCGCACAGGGGTTCACTCTCCCTAGACAGTCCACACAGGTCTGGGTCCAGGCATGAGCCAACACCTAATGAATCTGGGAGTTCTTATAGAGGCCTAAATGAGCTGACAAGCTTCAGCTGGTCTCATCAACTCCCTGTCTGCACGACGCCCCACACTCTCCCTAGAGGTATGAGTCATCCATGAGCCCACTAGCCTCAGCTGGGCTTATACAACTCTCCACCTAGTTGTATAAGTCGGCGTAAAGCCTGAATCTGGGCGAAATATATCTACCCCCCTGGATGCAACCAGGTGACTTTACCTTCCTGCTGTCACAGTATGTAAAAAAAAGAAACAATAAAAAGATGATTTGATTCAAAAAAAATAATAAATATAATTTTTTTAAAAAAAGGCAATTTTCTCAGTTTAGGCCGATATGTATTCTCCTACATATTTTTGGTAATAAAAATCGCAATAAGCGTATATTGATTGGTTTGCGCAAAAGTTATAGCGTCTACAAAATGGGGGATAGATTTATAGCATTTTTATTATTTTTTTAACTAGTAATGGCAGCGATCTGCTTTTTTTATCGGGACTGCGACATTATGGCGCACACATAGGACACTTGACACATTTTTGGGACCATTGGCAGTTATACAGCGATCAGTGCTATAAATGCACTGATTACTGTAAAAATGTCACTGGCAGGGAAGGGGTTAACACTAGGGGTGATCAAGGGGTTGTGTTCCCTAGTTTGTTTCTAACTGTGGGGGGAGGGGACTGACCTAGAGGAAATGACAGATTGTGGTTCCTAGCTATTAGGAACTCACGATCTGGCTTTGCTAACAGAACAGGGATTTATGTGTTTATAACGAAGGCGGCTGGTCGGCAAGTGGTTAATAGTTTCCAACGCACAAGTTCCTGTAAAAACATCACATGCCTGATGAAGGGGTCCTGTGTGGCTTTGAAACATTGCCGTTTGCTGTAATGATGTGATCGCTAAATAAAGCGTTGGACCCAATTTTGGAGACCTATCGTGTTGCTGGTGACATATCTCATTCTTAATAGTTTGATATTTCTATTCACAGACTGATAAATTCACATGCTTTTTATTTGTATGAGTGATAATAGTACAGTGGAATTACGAGCATAATGCGTTCCAGAAGAATGCTTGTAATCCAAAGCACTCATATCAAAGCGAGTTTCCCCATAGAAGTCAAAAGAAACTCAGATAATTTGTTCCATAGTGACTTCTAATATATGCAGTACCGCATGTGGCCAGAGGTGGGAGGCACCAGGGACACTAGGAAACCGCTCGGAGCCGCTCAGAAACACTCGGGAAAGGAGTTCCAAGTGCATCCGAGCAACTCCGAGTGTCATCTGCGCCCCCGGACCTGTGGCCAAATGCGGTACTGCACACCGCAGAGGCTTGAATTCTGCTCGTTTTTGCGAGACAACGCTCAAACCGAGTCAGGATTTTTTTTTAAAATAGCTTGTTAACCGTGTTACTCGCAATCTGAGGTATTACTGCATATGAAGATTTATTATCCTTTGAGACTAGAAAGTATATTATTGAAGTAATTAAAGTATTTGCACTTGTGTTCAATTTATTTTATATATAAAGGTAATGTTTATACAAGTGGCTGTAAATGTAAATCTATATATTCATAGCTGGAGATTCAAACCCAGGGGAGGGGGAGAAGGGGGATCCGATCAGCTGTGTCCATCATTCCATGTGAGAGAGGATGGATGGAGGGGGAGATAGAACAGTCAATGCCGGTGTCTGTGCTGCTGTTCCATGAGACACTCCTCCACTCTCCATCCTGAGAAGGCAGACAGCACAGATGGAAGGCACTGATGGGCTCAGATAAGCTGCTCTGATAGGTGGCATTGATGGGCACCGATAGGCAGAACTCAGGCAGTATTGATGGGCAGCATTGAAGAGTACCGATAGGTGGCACTAATAGACGCTGTTAGACAGCATTATGGAGCACTGAAAGGTGGAGCTGATATGCAGAATTGATGGGCACTAATAGGTGGCACTGATTGGGACACTGCTTGTCAGTGTAACAATTTACTGAAATTCTTGAGTTAACAGCAGTCCTTTCCTAACAGACAATGTGGGAGGAAAGGGCTGCGGATAACCGGCAAGTCTGTTTACATGTGATCAGCTGATTACATGGTAAAATGGCCACTGTGATTGCGCTGGATGCATGTCCCAGGGGGCATGCGGGAAGCAGTTTTGGGAGGATGTCCATGGACACCCTCCCAAAATTGGAAGCCCGGGGCTCAGATGGAAGGGGGGCCCCCCCATCATGGTTTCTTGCACTGGGGCCCTGAAGGTTCAAGTTACGCCTCTGGTATGAATATAATTTAAAATGTAATACTCAGAGGAGGAGCATTCCTTATAATAATCAGGCCATCTATAGCCATTTTGTATTAATAAAGACGATCATAGGCAGGTCAGATATTTCATTCAATCAGCGGGTTGAACAAAAGGGGAAATCATGGCTCCTCCTCCTACAGGAAACACCTCATCAATTAAGTCTTTAATTGGAGGCCTCCACGTTGCTTCCATCAGTTGTTTGTAGAGAACCTCCAGCCCCAGCTGCAACACATAAGCGACAGTTATTACATAGTATTACAGTAACAGCATAAAAAAAGGGCGGGATCCTGCTGTCCTGAAAGCCTATTGGAAAACAAGTTACCGGTAAGTCTAACTTGCATTTTTCCAAAACGTCTTTCAGGACTGCACCCGAGAGGATAATCGAGACTTACCCCATTTAGGGTGGGACAACAGCCTGTAAGACTTTCCTTCCGAAAGCCTGGTCCCCAGCCGTCATGAGATCTAATCTATAATGACGGGCAAAGGTCGTCAGACTTGTCCATGTAGCTGCCTTACAGATTTGTTCGGGGGTGGCACCAGCTTTTTCTGCCCAACTCACCGCCGAAGCTCTAGTAGAATGAGCCCTGATACTTACTGGACTCTCCTGGCCTGTAAGGGAATAGGCGTCTGAGATAGCCATTCTCAACCATCTGGCAATGGTTCCTCTAGAAGCTTGTCTTCCTTTTTTATTTCCGGAAAATAAAATGAATAGTGCGTCTGAACGCCTAAAGTCTTTAGTAGCTTCCAGGTAACTTAAGACTGCTCTTTTAACATCCAGGGTATGGAATTCTTCTTCCTTCTTACCCAACGGATTAGAACAAAACGTAGGAAGTATTATCTCCTGGGTTCTATTTTGAACTGAGGCAACCTTTGGTAAAATGTTAGGATCCGTCTTCAGCACAATTCTGTCTGAAAAAATAGAAAAAAATGGCTCCCTGATAGATAAAGCTTGCAGCTCACTGATCCTTCGAGCTGTTGTAATAGCTACTAGAAAAATTGTTTTTAAAGTAATTAGCTTCAGGGAGGTTAAATTGAGAGGTTCGAAAGGTTCCCTGGTCAGGGCCTGTAGAACGACTGATAAGTCCCATGACGGACAGTTTTTGATCACTATCGGTCTAGCCCGAGTGAGGGCTTTAAAGAATCTGTTTACTAGGGGTTCTGATGAAATAGATTTCTCAAAATATACCCCCAGTGCGGCAACCTGAACTTTTAGGGTACTGATCGCTAGGCCCTTATCTGCTCCTTCTTGCAGAAATTCCAAGATAGAAGAAATCTGCTTTAATGGTCTGCCGGATGCAGTGCACCAAGAGTTAAAGACTTTCCAGACTTTGTGATATATTGCTCTGGTAACATTCTTTCTGCTAGATAGGAGGGTAGCACCAACCTATCCGAGAATCCTTTTCTCCTTAAGAGCTGCTCCTCAGAAGCCAGGCTGTGAGTTTTAGCTTTTCTACTTCTTGGTGAAACAGCTGACCTTGTAACAGAAGGTCTTGTCTCAAGGGAAGATGCCAGTATGGTTTGATCTGCATCTGTAGAAGAGCTGAAAACCAAGGCCTCTTGGGCCAGAAGGGAGTGATGAGGATTACTGTCGTATCCTCCTTCCGGATTTTTGTTATGACCTGCGGAATCAGCTGAAAAGGAGGGAAGGCGTAGCTGAGGTGAAAATTCCAACTGTGCGCCAGAGCATCTACCCCCAGAGATGACTCGTTCCTGTTCAGGGAAAAAAAGAGAGATATTTGTGTATTTTCCTGAGTCGCAAAGAGATCCACTCTTGGCTGTCCCCATTTCTTCACTATTAGATTGAAGACATCTGGATTCAATTGCCACTCCGCTTCGTACACCTGGTTCCTGCTGAGGAAATCCGCTATCCTGTTTAGGGTCCCTTTTAGATGGACCGCGGACAAGGATTGAGTATGGAGCTCTGCCCAATTTAGAATGCTCTCTGCTAGGCCTTGAAGTATTCTGCTTCTGGTGCCCCCTTGTCGGTTTATGTAAGCCACCGCCGTGGCGTTGTCCGACAGAATTTGTGTATGTCGCCCTTGGACTTCTTCTGCAAAGAACAATAAGGCCATTTCTATCGCCTTTAGTTCCCTCCAGTTTGAAGATCTCAGTGCTTCCCTTGTGGGCCAAGATCCCTGAGCCCAACGACCGCTCATGTGAGCCCCCCAACCCCAGGAGCTGGCATCGGTTGTTAGCCTTACCTGGGTTGGAAAGGACCATAACAGGCCTGCTGAGAGTCTTGCCTGGTTCTTCCACCACCAGAGACTCCTCTTTACTTTGGTGGGGATCTTCACCAGTGAATCTAGTGAATTCTGCTGGCGATCCCAGATTTTTAACAGAAACTTTTGCAGTGGCCTGAAATGGAGCTTTGCCCATTGTACTGCTGGTATGGAAGAGGTCAGGGTTCCTAATGCTGACATGACCCTCCTGATGGACAGAAGCTGACTGGTTTGTAAGAGTGACACAACCTTTAACAGCTTTTCCAGTTTTTCTTCTGGGAGAAAAATCTTTTGCTCCACAGAGTTGATACGGAAACCCAGGAATAACACCTCCTGAGAGGGAATCAGATTGGACTTTTGGAGGTTTAGTATCCATCCGATGGATTCTAGGTGAGCACGTGATCTGTCCAAGTTTCTCTGAAGTCCATCTCTGGTTTGGGCAAACAGTAGCAGGTCGTCTAGATAAGGAATCACTGAAATTCCCTCTAGACGCAAGGGTGCTAGAGCTTCGGCCATTACCTTCGTGAACACCCTTGGAGAAGATGACAGGCCGAATCGAAGAGCTCTGAATTGCAGGTGTACCACCTTCTTCCCTTCTCTCAGTGCTAACCTCAGATATCTCTGAGATCTGGCAGCAATAGGAATGTGGAGGTATGCGTCCTGCAAATCTATTGACGCCATGAAGCATCCTTGACTCAGGAGGCTTCTTACTGAGAAAATGGAATCCATCCGAAATCTTTTGTATTCTACTGACAAATTCAGCATTTTTAGATTTAGGATGAGGCGGTACTTTCCTGAAGGTTTCTGTACAAGGAAAACGTGAGAATAGAACCCCTGGAAGAACTCCTTTGTTGGAACCGGAACAATGACTCTCTGGGATATCAGTTCCTGAATTAGGGATTTCATGGCGAGTGCCTTGACCGGATCCCTCGGGACGTTTGTCACTAGGAATCTCTTTGGGGGTTCTTCCGTGAATTCCACCACATATCCTTGGGAGAGCATGTTTACAATATACTGATTTGTAGTGATGTCTCTCCACTGGGGAATGAACTCCTGGAGTCTTCCCCCTACTTGGGGTGGATTGTCACTGCGGCTTTCCGGGGGTTGCAGGAGGATGGAAGAGCACTCCACTCCTACCTTTTGGTTTCTGGGAAGACCACTGCTTCCTTTTGGTTTGCGTTTTTCCTTCCTGTTGTCCTTTTTGGGGACGAAAAAAACGCTTACGGGTCTGTACCTGTTGTTTTTTGACCGGAAATGCCTTCTTTTTGTCAGCCGTATGGTCAAGAATGGACTCCAGCTCAGAACCAAATAGCAAATCCCCTGCAAAGGGAATGCTACACAGTCTATTTTTAGATGCAGCATCTCCTGGCCAAGTTTTAAGCCACAAGGGTCTCCTAGCAGAATTGGTCAAAGCCGCTGACCTGGCTGACATACGAATGGATTCTGCTGAAGCATCTGCAATATATGATACTGCTGCAGAAAGCGTTGTAAATGAGTCCAGAATCTCCTGTTTTGGAGAATCTGCCGTAACATGGGCCTTCATCTGGTTAATCCAGTGTTCTAAATTCCTAGCGACACAGGTTGTTGCCATTGCTGGTTTTAGATTGTTCATCACAGACTGCCAAGCCCTTTTAAGAAGCAAATACATTCTTTTGTTCATGGGCTCCTTTAACATGCCCATGTCCTCAAAGGCAAGGTCAGTTGATTTTGAGACCTGTGAAAAAGCAGAGTCCAGTTTTGGAACCTTGTTCCAGATGGAATCCGGGTTGTCCTCAAATGGAAATCTTCTCTTATGAGACCGGGAAAAAAAAAATGGCTTTTTCTCAGGTTCCAACCACTCTTTTTTAATCATGTCAGAGATTATCGAATGGACTGGAAAAACACGGCTTTTTGGATCACCCAAACCTGCATACATGCGGTCATGTAGGGAGAGCTCCTTCTTTTCCTCTTCAATCCCCAAAGTCGCATGGATTACTTTTAAAAGTCCTGCGACTTCTTCAAGCGACATCTTGTACTTAGAAGCGCTCTCTGCTTCATTGTCTTCCTCCTCAGAGTCTGTTCCATCCGGAGCAAGGGAAGCAGATTCTTGGGAAGCGTCTATCGGACCTCCCAATAATATTTGAGAGCCGTCTTGGGGTTCTGAAGAAGGCTGAGGAGCCCTAGGTTCCCTTGAAGGGCCTGGTTCTTCTCTTAGGTTTGACCTAAAAGCTTGAAAGGTGGCACGGAGTTCATCCTTAATTGTAGATACTAGATCGCCACAAAAGGATGGAGACTCTTTCCTGACTACATTTGCAGTGCAATCTACACAAAGCGACTTGGTCCAAGCCTCGCTTAACTTTTCCTTGCAGACAGGGCACCTTCTCTTCACTGGTTGAGCAGAACTTTTGGCCTGCACAAACAGAAAAGAAAAAAACCAGGGACCACGCTAAGAAAAAACTGTTACACAGTACAAATCAATACACCCAGGTGCACATAGGAAAAAACACTTTCACTTCCTTGTGCCCCGCAAGCCATGTACCACCACCACCTTTTACAAAAAGACCCCTAGTATTATGCAGACATGCTAAATCACCAGCCACTGCACCACCAGGGAGATGGGGGGTGGGGGAGATGGAGGGGGGAGAAGGGTGAATACCCCCCCCACAGGAGAAAACGGCCCAGTGTAAAATAGGACACAGTCCCTTACCTTAGCCTTGCTGGTGCCGTGGCTTGCCCCCTTATCCGCTGCATCGCTGTCCATAGCTGTCTGCGGATGCGTGGTGAAGAAAAACGCCGGTTCCAGATTCGAAAACGCCGCCGCGCTGACCTGGAACCGGAACTTTAAGGCACCAGGTGACCCTGCCCTCTCCCTCTGCGCTTTGCGGCCGGAAATGACGCGCGCGCCGACCCGGAAGTGCTGCCTCTTCCCATACAGGACGCGGCCGAGGCTCTCCTCGGCCACCAGAACAATGGTGGCCGCCGCAAAGCTCCACGCCGCTTCGCCAGCGGTCGGTGAGAGTGCAGCAAACCACCGCTCTGAAGCAAAAAGGAGGCAGCCCTCCCGGGCTGTACAGGCTCTCCCCGAGCACGGAAGAGGGAGAGGGAGCCCACGGGACCATCCATGCTAGGAGGTAAGTGGGAGGATCACTCTCCTAATAAAAAAGACTGCTGACTGAGAACCTTTGTCTCCCAGGAAAGCCCTGAGAGATCGTGGCTCTCACCAGAGGTGTTCCTCCGGCTGGAGGAAACACAAAAAACTGATGGAAGCAACGTGGAGGCCTCCAATTAAAGACTTAATTGATGAGGTGTTTCCTGTAGGAGGAGGAGCCATGATCTCTCGGGTGCTGTCCTGAAAGACGTTTTGGAAAACCACCTTATTCCTACTGCCTGCAGATTCCCCCCACCCAATTCTCTGGAGGCCCACCAACCCAGGGATTAATGGGCTTACCTGCTGTTCCTACTTCATCCTCTGAGGTTATTTAAGGAGGAGCACATGGCTTTGGCATCAAAGTAAGATGAGGGTGCGTGGCCTGGACCGCCATGTGAGAGGACACAGCTCTCACAGCTCCTGAGCTTGATCCTCCCTCAGCCACATTACAGACATTCTGCGGATATATGCTGCAAGCTACTGATCCCGGGATTACAGGGGAACCTCCGCCAGCACTCTGCACCAGAGGAATGACCCGGAAAATGCTTTCTGACTTGGGTCCTGATTTCCAAGATGGCGCCGCCGCGTCCGCAGTGAAGGGGACCCCACGTGAAGCTGACAGGGGGAAGGAGATGGGGCCTAAAGGACAGAGGCAGCCCAAGGCTCAGGGTAAGGATGCACCTAAAGATATGGTGTATTACACCCAGAAAATGAATGGGCTGATAGGGGCAGAGGAGGCTGGACACTCACAGCACATGGAGCCTGCTATGCATGACACGCAGGCTGGGGCGGCCATCTCGGCTGCACAGTATGAGAATGATGAGACTGATTCCTCCGATTCTGGGGCACCTGGGGTGGGTGAACAGGACACTTCAGAGCTTGCTCAGCCTACGCTAGCAGATATCCTCAGGGCTGTTAACATTGGCAATGCCTCGGTAGCCACCATGAGAGAGGAGCTGTCGCTGCTGCGGCAGGATATGCAAAAAATGCGGGAATGCACTACTGCAGTGGAAAGTAGGGTGAGTGACATTGAGGATCAATTACCCCCCATTGAGAGAGACGCCAAAGCTGCCTATAGACTTGCAATGGAGGCTATTGACAGAGCAGAAGATTTTGAGAACCGCCTAAGGAGGAATAATGTTCGCATTGTGGGTCTCCCTGAGAAGGTGGAGGGCAGGGATCCCACAGCCTATGTGGAGGATTGGTTGCTGGACATCTTTGGAAAGAATGCTTTCTCTCCTATGTATGCGGTGGAACGCGCCCACAGGGTGCCATCTCGCCCATCCCAACCTGGGGGGCCCCCCAGGCCGATACTAGCAAGATTACTGCACTATAGGGACAGAGAAACAGTGCTCCGGCTTGCCCGGGAAAAGGCAAACATACAACATAATGGAGCCAGAGTGTCCTTCTACCCTGACTTCTCGGCTGAGGTGCAGAGACACCGGGCGAAATTCTTTGATGTGAAGCGCAGGCTCCGACAGTTTCAGCTTCCTTATGCCATGTTGTACCCGGCCAAGCTCCGTGTGATAGTGCGGGGCCAAGCACAATTTTTCGATTCGGCCAAAGATGCAGTCAACTGGCTGGACCGCAATGAGCAGGCCCTGAGGCAGCGTGACCGGGATGGTGGGGAGGATTGATGGAGGGGGAATGTCCCGCAAGAGTTAATGGATCTTCTCATAATTCCTGAGGCACTTTGATGTATTGTGGAAAACTTGTACTGATCTTATCCGGACGGACCCTGGCTGAGGGACAGTATCCTGCATTATATCAAGACAAGAGCTTCAGAAATCGTCAGCGTGGATTTACAAATTGTGTATTTGAGAGACCCCCTGAGTGCGTTGCCGGGGGTAAATGGTTGTCCTGTCCTGTTGGCAGGTAATGGTTCTATGTTACTGGTGAGGAATGCATGTTGCTTCCTCAATTCTCCTTTTTTATTTTCACCTCTTTGTTGCACGGTATAACAGCAATGTTTCTCAGGTGGGCACTACAGTTGAACCATATGCACACACTCATGACCGGATCATTGGCTCCAGAAATGCCAGGCCTCCGGGCCCGGTGATGCTTCACATGCCAGTTCCTATGTTTAACTTTATCAAATGGCTGGGGTGCCTATAGTATCATGGAATGTGCGGGGACTGCATTCCCCCCTCAAGAGAACTATGGTTTGTATGTGCCTTAAAAAATTTCAACCTGGAATTTTCTGTTTTCAAGAGACACATTTGACACAGGAGACAGTGGGGTGTATGCAATATAATTGGGTGAATAAAGCCTATCACTCTACCCACACCTCGTACTCTAGGGGGGTGAGTGTCCCGATTCATGGCTCTTTGGACTACCAAGAGATGGACAGCTTAATTGATCCTGAGGGTCGATTTGTGTTTCTACATTGCAGACTGGGTGCTTTAACATGTGTAATTGCTGGAGTATATATCCCCCCCCCCTTTCACTGCGGTGGTGCTGAGGGCTTTGATATCCTATGTGGATGGTAGGTCGGAGGTACCGCTGCTGGTGATCGGGGACTTTAATTGTTGTTTAGACCTCTCGCTGGATAGACACCTGTCTGTAGGACCCTCTGCCCTCTCCAGGGGTACCCCCCTGGCGCGGTTGTTGCAAGAGGTGGGCTGGGTGGGTGTTTGGCGACATCGTTACCCGGGGGTTAGACAATATTCATGTTTTTCCAAGTCGCACGGCAGTCTGTCCAGGATTGACTTGGCGGTGGGAAACACATACATGCTCCAATATGTATCCACAATGGAATATAGGCCCCGAAGTGTGTCGGATCACTCCCCATTGATAGTGCACCTGGTGGTTTCTCAACAGGTGAGGCTTCCAAAAGCACTGTGGAAATTCAATGCATTCTGGCTGAAATTATTTAAATCCCCTGAATTTATAGAAGAGAGCATGTGTGGGTTTTTCACTGCTCAGGATCCTGAGGGTTCCTGTTTACAGCAGTGGGAGGCCTTTAAGGCGTTTTTGGAGGAGGATTTTGACTACTGAAATGACTAAAGTAAAAAGCTTCTTCTGACCTTGTGGTGGAACTAGAGAATAGGGTGAAGGATCTTGAACATCGTTTTGTCTTGGACCCCTCTGACTCGGCAAGGGAGGAGTGGCAAGCTGCTCAGTCCGCTTACGGACGGGTACTCTCCTCCACTGCTGAGAAGAAACACTTTTTCTCCAAACAGGCCTTTTTTGAGGAGGAGGAAAAGACGGGGCACATGTTGGCTAGAATAGCGAACGCTCAACAGAGGTCTCCAACTATAGGGGCTATTAAATCCAAAGCTGGGCCACTGGTCAGATCCCCGGAACTTATCATGCAGGAGCTAGCTGGGTTCTATGAGGAGTTGTACCGCCCCGGAACTGCCTATGATCGGGCGGATCTGGACCGGTACTTGATGGGGTTAGCCTTCCCTAAGCTTAATGAGGGACAGAGGGAGGAGCTAGATGCACCTCTTACAGTGGAGGAATTGCAGGTGGCAGTAAGCCTGTTCCCTAATTGTAAGGCACCGGGGGAGGATGGGATTCCCATGGAAGTGTACAAGCAACATGCGGAGGTACTACTACCACATTTATTAAAAGTGTTTAATGCAGCCTTGGAGGTGGGAGTACTTCCACCTTCTATGGCAAAAGCCAATATCGTACTGCTCCTTAAACCGGGTAAGGATCCAGTTGACCCGGGATCATACAGGCCAATCTCCTTGTTACAATGCGATATTAAAATCCTTGCAAAAGTATTAGCAATGCGACTTAAGGTTATAGCCTCCCTCATACATGATGATCAGGCAGGGTTTATGCCGAATAAATCCACGGCCATTAACATAAGGCGGTTATTTTTGAATATGCAATCAGACGTTGACAACCCGGGAAGCAGGGCTTTACTGTCCCTGGATGCCACTAAGGCATTTGACAGTATTGATTGGACATACTTGTGGGCGGTGGTGGAGCGCTTTGGGTTTGGTGATACATATATAGCGTGGGTACGCCTCCTGTACAGCGGACCTGAGGCTGCCATTTGGGCCTTTGGTTTTCTGTCACAGGACTTTGCATTGAGGAGGGGGACGAGGCAAGGCTGCCCGTTGTCCCCTCTTCTCTTTGCATTGGCTATTGAACCCCTGGCTATGGAGATAAGGGCTAATGAGCACATTGTGGGATTTTGCTATGGTCTCCTGCAGGAGAAGATAATGCTTTATGCTGACGACACCCTGCTTATGCTGGGAGATACTGACGAGTCCCTGCGGGAGGCCATGGCAACCATTACAAAATTTGGGATCTACTCGGGTCTACAAATTGGACGAAATCTGCCCTATTACTGTTAGACGGGGACGCCACACAGACAGTGGCCCCCTCGTGCCCTATCCCAGTCACTACCTCCTTTAAATACCTGGGGATCCAGATCACTTCCAACCCGAGGGACTTTGGCAGATTGAATATTTCGCCCCTGCTACAGAGGTTTAGAGAAAGGGTTAGGACATGGAACAGCCTTCACATGTCAGTGGCAGGCAGAGTAAATCTGGTGAAGAGGATCCTTATGCCTCAATTACTCTACTGTCTTCACAATGCTCCGGTAGTGGTCCCTTTAAAGACTTTTAGGATGGTTAATTCCATCTTTCGCACCTTGATATGGAAGAATAAACCCCGAGGATAAAATTGGAATATCTTCAGCGGCCTAAGGACGAAGGCGGGTTGGCACTGCCCAACCCGTGGTTGTACTACCTGGCGGCCCAATTACAGCACTTGGTGGGGAGCTTTGGAATCGAGCCGGCTGGCTCTTCCCAGGCACTCATGCTCCGCACAGTAGATGCAGGCCCCATCCCCAGGCATTGGAGGCCCTGGCATTTGCCAAGCCAAATAAGAAATATCCTACTTACAACCTAATCCAAAAAGTGTGGAACAAGTGCAAATATATACAACAGGCCGAGGGGTACACTGAATATAGTCCCCTTTGGCATAACGAGACGTACACGGAACTGGCCAAGTTGCAGGGAGGGGCTAGATGGATAGCACATGGGATCACACATGTTAAACAAGTCTTTAAGAATGGCACTCTTAGGACATTTGTGGATTTGCAGGCGGAGTTTGGCCTGCCATCCTCAATGTTCTTCCAGTATTTGCAACTTCAGCATGCGGTTAGAGCACAAAGTAGATCCTCTGAATGGCACCTGTCTCCTATGCCTGTGTTTGGCCTCATTAGGGATGCTGTGACCCTAAGTTACAATACTCTCCTGCAATACTTCATGGGGCAGCACCCCCTGGGGGTGAGGGAGCGATGGGAGAGAGATGTGGGTCAAATGGATTGGGGTGAGTGGGAGGAGATATTTCAGGGGGTGAGTGTCTGCTCTCTGAATGTGGCCCAGCGGCTCACTCAATTGTATATCATTTTAAGGGTGTATCACACGCCGCACAGACTACAGTTGATGGGGTTGCAGACAGAGGGTACCTGTACTAGATGCAAGCGAGACCATGGGGACCTCATTCACCTCCTGTGGCGTTGCCCCAAGCTGCATTTATATTGGAATGAAGTGGTGAACGTGGTCAATTCTGTGTTCAAAATATCTCTACCGGTAGATCCCAAGGTGTGCCTCTTGGGGGTGGTGGAGGAACATGTGATGGCAGTTTACACCAGGGAGGCTGTTCAAAGGGTGATGTTCCAAGCCAGGCGGTTGATTATGTTGTACTGGAAATCTGAGACACCACCAGCTTCGAGGGAATGGATATGTAAGATAGGGGATATGCTACATATGGAAAAACTCATTTACCAGCACAGGGGGAGCATTCAGAAGTATGAAAATCTCTGGGCATCGTGGCTAGGTACACCGGGGCTTGCCCCGGTGGACCTGGTCGCGGACAGATTATTTGGCTAGATGTGGGAGTGTAAATCTGCTCATAGTTGCAATATTATGGGGGAAAATATACTGTGAAAATGCTAATTTAACCCTGTTATGTATCACATGGTCATGTACATGGAAGTGCTGATTATTGTTTTTGATGTTTATGACTGTGTACCACCTTTGAATCAATAAACACATTTTTGTTGGTAAAAAAAAGTAAGATGAGTTTAAACTTTAACTTCAGTATTTTCTTCAAGGAGAACCAGTACTTTTCTTATACTTGTGCTCTTCCCCTCTGCCAGAACTCCCCAGAATTTTTGTGCCACTTTCAGAAAGATGACACTTAGCTCAGTGCTTTTAACCACCAGCCCCTATGTCCCTAATGTGTCTTGTAGTGAAGTAGGTGTCAGTGGGAGGAACCTTGTGCACCATGGGAAACCAGAAATCTGCCAATCCTCAACATATCAGATTGCAAAGACACCTCAAGTGATGGCTTCTCTTCAATACAGAGGATATCAGTGGTGCAGAAAAGGTGAGTATTAAAAGTGGTTGTAAAGACAGACTTTACCGTAATGCATTCTCTTCATTAGGCTAAACCCCTTTGTTTGGTTTCCTCCAAGCCCCCCTAAATACTTACTTGAGCCCAAACTCAAGCCAGTGCTGTTGCCAAGAGCAGCAGCTCTCTCACTGGATTTGGAGACAGCAGGAGGCACTGGCTCTTGCTGCTGTCAATCACAGCAATAAGAACGGGTGGGGTGGGGCCAAGCCACCCTGTGTTTGTCAATGGACACACAAAGGATCGTGCTTGTATGGGTGTTTATCTACACATTCACATGGTTTTAGGGGAACAGGTAAGTGGTTCATGGAACCTCTGTCTTTTCACCTGAACAGAGGAAAGCAGCCAAGAGGGAGTTCCACATAAATCCTTCCAATATCCACACCAGTGTTTAGTGTAACAAAGCCTAAGGCAGTGTTTCTCAACTCCAGTCCTCAAGGCGCCCCAACAGGTCATGTTTTCAGGCTCTCCACCATTTTGCACAGGTGATTTGACCAGTTTTACTGCCTTAGTAATTACCACAGCTGTTTCATCTGAGGGAAATCCTAAAAACATGACCTGTTGGGGCGCCTTGAGGACTGGAGTTGAGAAACACTGGCCTAAGGCCAGCAATACACGGTGCAAATTTCTGTCCTGCAACCACTGATTACAGGAAAGAAATTTGCACAATTCTCCCATCAAAACAGACAGGACAAAAAAAATAAGTTTGGGACTTTAAATGAGGTGTGTACCTAATAGTTGGTATATTGCGTGTAAACATGGTGTAAATTCATATAGAAAAAGGTAAATGCATTAAAAAATTCATCCATCAATAGTACAGTTGAGGAATCATGATGCTGTTGGTCCATAGTGGACATAACTTTAAAAAAAAAAATTAAATGCATAATAAAAACCCCAAATATTGCATCCTATTGTGCTCTACACATTGTGAAAATCACTTCCTTAGGAGCAGGTGCAATCCACCTACAGTAATACCTCGGATCGCGAGTAACGCGGTTAATAAGCGTTTCGCAATACAAGCTATTTTTTTTAAATCCCGACTCGGTTTGTTGTCTCGCAAAACAAGCAGGATTCAAGCCTCTGCCGTGTGCAGTACCACATTTGGCCAGAGGTGTGGGGCCGCCGGTGACACTCAAAGCCGCTCGGAAACACTCTGAAATTCAGTTAATTTCTATTGACTTCTATCAAAGCGAGTGCTTTGGATTACAAGTCTCTCCCTCCCCCTCCCTCTCCCTCTCCCTCCATCCATCCCAGGAACTGTGGGAGCAATACTCGTGCACGTCAGGTTGTAATGTGAGGACTGCGGGAAAGGTGCAGATCTTCATTGAGGGATCACTGATGACTCAGCTAGTCGTCCATATGGGGTACTATAAAAATATTTTTAGTGGTAATTGGTATAGTTATATTGCGGATAAGTAAATATGACCTATAGGAAAACTGCCTGATAATTGGATCCCTAACCCAGGAGAATAACAAAGTGTAATTGTGTACCAATACACAAAGAATACGTGATGGGATAACAAAATCCCTCTAAATCAACAGACAGTGCTGACAGAGGAATCAGCAATTGTCTTTTCCTGAGGGGGCAGGTGGGGGGAAGCCATCCCCACCGGGAGAAGACAGGGATTGGCGCTAGCGGTTATAGCAGTTGCTTGCGATAAATGGGAGAATCTGGCAGGTTGGTTGTACCCAAGTGGTTTGATCGATCAACTTGGTACATTTAGCCTTACCATTAACGGTTTGAGTCTCAGCCGGTTCATGCTGAACCGGCCAAGATTGGAACCGTAAATGTCCGGCCTAATGTTTGTTATACGTACCCAAAGCTAAACAGTATATAGGCTGATATTAAATCATTGCATCCACATTGTAGTAGCTTCCTGCTATAGGAGTTTCAGCCCCTGATTCCGATGTGATAAATGTAATGGCCAGTAAAAAAAAAGGCTAAAATAATAAACAAATCCCTGTGCACAGAATTTGTTGTGGATAGTCTTAAGTCATTCATTCGTCAAATTCAAATTGGAACCATAAGGCCCCTTTCACACTAAGGCGTATTTCAGGCGTTTTTGCGCTAAAAATAGCGCATAAATAACGCCTGAAATACTCCTGCCCGAGGGCTTTCACACTGAGGTGATGCGCTGGCAAAAGAAAAAAAATCTCCTGCAAGCCGCATCTTTAGCCGCGTACACACGACCGAGTTTCTCGGCAAGAACCAGCAAGAAACTTGCTGGCAGAGCTTTCTTGCCGAGTAAGTGTGTACGCGGCTATCAGGTTTCTCGTCAAGAAAAACAACAAGAATCTAGACGAAAAAAAATAGAGAGCCTGCTGTCTATATTCTCGTCAGCATGTTTGTCAACGAGAAAAGTGTGTGTGTACACTTACCTGTCGCCGTGGAAACCCGCGCATGCTCGAAATGACTTCGACGCATGCACGGTAGATTCCTAGGCATAGGTAGGGTGTAGCAAGAGGGCTGCGACGGCATCGAATGTGACGAGCGCACGCTCGTCATAGTCGATTACGTCACCGCGTTCGCTCCATTCAAAGAACCGCGGGTTCTTTGAATCGAGCGTGTGTACACTCTGCCGGGACAAGTTTCTTGTCCAAGAATCTCGTCAAGAAAAAACGAAGAGTTTTTTCATGACGAGATTCTCGGCCGTGTGTACGAGGCTTTTGGAGTGGTGAAGCAGCGGTGTGTATACCGCTCCTTCCCATTGAAATCAATGGGACACAGCGGTAATACCACCCGCAAACCGCTGCTGTAGCCGCGGTTTGCGGGTGGTATTAACCCTTTTTCAGCCGCTAGTGGGGGTTAAAACCGCACCGCTAGCGGCCAAATATCGCAGTAAATACGACGGTATAGCGGCGCTAAAAATCGCGCCGCTATGCCGCCACCGCACATGCCCGCCCCAGTGTGAAAGGGGCCTTAGACAGCAGATCAGTTCCCCCCCATCTATAATAATTTGCAGGCTTTGCATATTACAATCCAATCAGTACCATAATTTACTCTGAAAATGGCCATATATCTTTAGTACCAACAGACAGCTTTACCAATTCATTGCTGTACTATGTCTATTACAAAACCTAAAGGATCAGTTCCAGGCTGACACACATTTAAATCATTTATTTAAAAAAAATGGCACTGTTAAAATAAAGTAGTTTATTTAAACATTTTCAATTTGCCATCCTTGCAGTAAAAGCTCTAATTTGAGTATGATTGAAGGAGCTGTATATACAATACCCAACTCATTGCCAAGCCTTCACTTTGGGGTTATCCTAATTGTATGCTGATTGGATAAGCAGATTTCTCAGAAATAGATACATTATGTAGATTAAATAACAGAGACCCCTGACACTGAGGAGATTAAAGATTTATTGTCTATATAGAAAGGTCTTTACACAGCAACAAATGAAGATTTCCCCAGGCAGTGATGGATGTCGGAGTCTTCATGTGGATAGAAACAATGAATGTGTAAGATAATGAAATGGATGCTACACTTTCCCACAAGTTTTAGAACCCTTGTATTTATACAACATGAATGATTTAGAAATCAGACATTTATTGTTGTATTTATGGATGTCATGATCCAATTTAGGCATTTTCCTGAAGGGCCCATATGTCTTGTTTCATATGTTTATTCAATGTGAATATTTACAATTGCACAGCCGTCAAACTGCTCAAAACTATAGTAAATATATTTTTCTTTAGAAAACAAATATTCATAGCAACAAGGCAGAAAGTGTATTATTGCAGACCAAATTCCATATGTTTCCTATCAACCAAATTCTGGGTAATAAACACAAAATAAAAAAGGGACTGGGAATAGGGCCCAAGGGATCCTTGCCTTCAAGGAAAAGGAAGGATCTGCGGTTTAGCCCAGGTTCACACTGGGCTGCGGGAATGAAGCCGTGCGAGTTCAGCTGAACTTGCACGGTTTTACACCCGCTTGTCTGTCCCGATTTTGGCCGCGATAACAGACATCTGTGCAGGTTTCTGCACAGATGTAAATCGCGGCCCGAAATCGCAAATAGTACAGAAATGACTTTTTGAAATCGGTGCAGCGCTGCAGATAAGACGTTGCACCGATTAGGACAGTGTCATTGCCAGCAATTGCCGCCGATATGACTTGTCAAAATGCAGCAGTGTGAACCAGGGCTTAACCTGATATAACTTTATTAGAACAATTAGAAAAAAAAAAACTTAGTTAGACTTACCGGTGACGGTATTTCTAAGAGCCTTTCAGGACAACCTTGGAGAGAGCGTAGCTCCGCCTCTTTAACAGGAAACACTTTCAGCCTTTAAATCCCTCCTCTTCCACCATGCCCTCAGTTATTGTGGTTTCCGACAAACTGGAAGACAAAAGCACAGAACAACCACAACGACCATGATAGACACTTAATCAATACTTCTAAGATATATTAGGGAGGGAAATAGCGGTTGTCCTGAAAGGCTCTTAGAAATACCGTCACCGGTAAGTCTAACTAAGTTTTTCTCAAATCGCCTTTCAGGACAACCTTGGAGAGGATAACCGAGTAACTTACCCTAGGGTGGGACTACTGCCTGCAGTACCTTCCTGCCGAAGGCTTGATCCACGGCAGACAGCAAGTCCAACCTATAGTGCCGGAGAAAAGTTGAGTAGTTGGACCAAGTGGCAGCCTTGCAAATCTGATCAGGCGTAGCACCGGCCCTCTCGGCCCAGGAAACTGCTGTTGACCTTGTTGAATGAGCAGCAATACCTGAGGGAGGTATTTCTCCTTTAGCTTGGTAAGCTTCTGTAATTGCTTGTCTAAGCCATCTGCCTAATGTACTTTTGGAAGCTTTCTCCCCTTTGTGGGGACCTGAAAATACTACAAAGAGGGCATTTGTTTTTCTAAACTCTTTGGTAACTGCTAGAAACTGGAGCAGACATCTTCTCACATCCAGCGTATGGAAAGCTTCCTCTCCTGCATTGTTAGGAACTGAGGAAAAGGTAGGCAGGGTTATCTCTTGTGACCTATGGAAGGTTGAAGATACTTTTGGTAGGAAGGCTGGATCCGTCTGAAGGATCACTCGGTCTGGAAAGACCCTCAAAAAAGGTTCTGTAACCGCCAGAGCCTGGAGTTCACTGACTCTCCTTGCCGATGTAATGGCAACTAAAAAAATTGTTTTGAAAACTAAAACTTCTTAAGGAAGTCTCTTGAAGGGGTTCAAACGGAGCTCCCGTGAGCCCCTGTAAAACAACAGATAGATCCCAACTGGAAAAACTTTAAGGACTATGGGTCTGTTCCGAGCCAAGGCCCTAAAAAAAATCTAGAAATTAAAGTTTCTTTGGACAAAGTTTTTTCAAAGTAAACTGAAAGAGCCGCAACTTGGGTTTTCAAGGTGCTGGCTGCCAATCCTTTCTCCATTCCTTCATGGAGAAACTCTAAAACTGAAACGACACCCTTGACTACAAAGTTTTTGGAAGAACACCAAGAATTGAATTTTTTCCATACTTTAAGGTAGATGGCCCTAGTTACCTCCTTTCTACTGGACAGTAGGGTCCTTACTACCTTATCTGAAAGTCCTTTGGCTTTTAGGAGGTCTTCTTCAGAAGCCAAGCAGTCAGATGTAGTCTGTCTGCTTCCGGATGGTTCACAGAGCCCTGTGATAGTAAGTCCTTCCTGAGTGGTAGCCTCCAAGGAGGATTTGCGGCTAGGTTTAGAAGTGTCGCAAACCAAGATCTTTTTGGCCAATATGGAGCAATCAGGATAAGACTGGTGTTCTCTTCCCTGAACTTTCTTAATACCAATGGGATTAGGGGAAATGGGGGAAAGGCGTAACACAGCTGGTAATGCCATGGGTGTGCTAGAGCATCTATTCCAACTGCCTGATCCCCTCTGTGGAGAGAAAAGAATTCTCGGACTTGTGTTTTGCTGGTTGGCAAAAAGATCTACCTGAGGTTTCCTCCACTCTTTGGAGATCATGGAGAAAATCTCCTGGCTCAGACTCCATTCTGCTTCCACCACACTCCTTCTGCTTAGCAGATCTGCCAACAGATTCTGGGATCCCTTTAAGTGAACCGCTGATAAGGAGGTCACGTTTAGCTCTGCCCAGGACAACAACTGTTTGGCTAACTCCATGAGACCTGGGCTCCTGGTTCCCCCTTGCTTTTGAACATAGGCTATCGCTGTTGTGTTGTCTGACAGAATTTGAACGTGACGTCCTTTGACGGTCTGTTGAAAGGTAAGGAGGCCCAGAAATATGGCTTTTAACTCCCGCCAATTTGATGACTTCTTTGCTTCCCATTTGGACCAAGTTCCTTGAGCGGTTTGCCCTTCCAGGTGAGCTCCCCAACCCCAAGCACTTGCGTCTGTTGTCAGACGTTTGTCCAATGGAAACACCCACGAGAGACCCTTTGTCAGGTTGTTTGGGTTTCTCCACCACCAGAGTGCTCTTTTTACGTTTGATTTTAGTTTGAAGCACTTTTCCAGTGACTCCTGGTGTGACCAAACTTGTAAAATATTCCTCTGGAGGGGTCTGGAGTGTAGCCTTGCCCATTGTACGGCTGGGATTGAGGCCGTGAGGAGGCCTAATACTGCCATAGCCGATCGGACAGATGTTGGGAGATTTGTCTGAATCTGACCCACTGCAGAGTAAATCTTCTCTATCTTTTCTTGGGGGAGAAAGACCTTTTGAAGAACTGAGTTTATGGTGTAGCCCAGAAACCTCATCTCCTGAGTTGGATCTAAGTTTGATTTGTCTAGATTTAGGAGCCAACCTAAATTCTTGAGATGAGTCTGTGACACTTGCAGGTTTGTCACAAGCTGATCTCTGGAATCTGCAAAAAACAGTAGGTTGTCCAAATATGGAATGACCGAGATCCCCCTCAGTTTCAGAGGCTCTAGGGCTTCTGCCATGACTTTTGTGAAAATCCTGGGCGAGGATGAAAGCCCGAATGGTAGGGCTGTGAATTGGAGATGCCATATTGACGTCCCCAGGTCGATGGATAGGCGGAGAAATCTTTGGGAAGCCAGAGCTATCGGCACATGTAGATAGGCGTCCCTCAAGTCCAGGGACGCCATGAAGCAACCTGGAGTCAACAGCTTTGTAATGGAGTGGATTGTGTCCATACGAAAGTGCTTGTACCTTACTGATTTGTTCAAGATCTTCAGATTCAGAATCAGTCGGTACTTGCCTGAAGGTTTTTTTACCAAGAATATATGGGAATAAAACCCCCGGCCCTCCTGATGTTTTGGGACTTGAACAATCACTTCCTGTTGTATCAGATCCTGTAAGAGGGTCATCATAGCGGAAGCTTTTTCCTGATCCCGTTGTAGGGTTGTGACATAAAACCTGCTTGGGGGGCATTCCGAGAATTCTAGACTGTATCCCTGTGAAATGAGGTTCTTCACAAAGGGATTTTTGGATACTTGGTTCCATTGAGGGAGAAAAGCTGACAGTCTTCCCCCCACTGGAGTAATGCTGTCATTTGTTTTTAGAAGTTTGGTCTGTAGGAGATCTAAAGAGAACTCCACCCCTTCCTCTACCTTTTTGGGAAAACCAAGGCTTTTTGTTGTCATCCTTTTTGAAGGATTGCTGAATAGAACGAAAATTATTTTTAAACGGTTGCTTCTTTTTAGAAGGGAAAGCCTTCTTCTTGTCAGCTGTTCTGTCCAGCACAGTTTCTAGCTCTGGACCAAACAGCAAATCCCCCGAGAAGGGTAGGCCACAGAGTTTGATTTTTGAGGCTGTGTCACCCGACCATGTCTTTAGCCAGACTGCACGCCTGACTGAATTCACTAATGCTGCTGACCTAGCAGCCATTTTGATTGATTCGGCGGATGCATCTGCCATGTATTTTACCGCTTTCAAAATTAGAGGGAAAGATTCCAACAGGTCTTTCCTTGGAGTACCTGCCTCTACATGGTTCATCAATTTCTCTATCCAACACTCCAGGTTTCTTGCCACCACTGTGGAAGCCATAGCTGGTTTGAGGCTGGCTGACGTGGAGTCCCATGCTTTTTTCAGCAGGGAGTCTGCCCTTTTATCCATCGCATCCTTCAACACTCCCATGTCCTCAAAAGCGAGATCCGTACGACGAGAGACTTGCGAGAAGGCAGCGTCCACTCTTGTTTTTTTTATTCCAGACCTCTGAGTCCTTGTTTTCAAAAGGAAAACGCTTTTTGAGGGTCTTTGATAGGAAGGGACCTTTTTCAGGGTCCTTCCATTCCTTTTTGATTGTGTCCGATATGACCCTATGGACTGGAAACACTCTTTGCTTGGAATCATCCAGACCCTGGTACATTTTATCATGAACTGAAAGATGTACCTTTTCCTCCTGAATATCCAGGGTAGTGTAGATTGCTTTTAAGAGATCATCCACATCTTCCAAAGATAATTTATATCTGGAGGTTTTGCCGTCATCTTCCCCTTCCTCCTCATCTGAGTCCTTGAGAGAGGGGAGAGTACTTGCCCCTTCGTCCCCAGAGTCCACACTATCTGCTGGTCTAGAGGTGGAGGCTCTTGGGCTGGACGGTGGTTGCTGGGGTTCAGTTAAGACTCCTGGACTTAGCAGAGACTTAACCGAACTAAGAGAACTTGTAAGCTCTCTTACTGAGGAAAATAAATCCTTGTATTGCTGGGATGTTTCTTCTTCCACTAAGTCCTTAATGCAAGACTTGCACATAGCTTTTTGCCATGAATCCCTTAAAGGATTCTTGCAGGAGGGACACTTCCTCTGGCTTGGTGGGTTTACATGTTTGGTTTTCCCTACAGCTTTCTCCTGAAACGATAAATAATAGAAATTCACCTAATGTCCTAGCCACACCTAACCAATTAGTGCATTTAAGCCACCACCAAAGATAGAGAAGAAGTGTCCCAGTGAAAACAACCACCAATGTCCAAGCTATAGCAGGTCAGAGAGAAGTAACCCCCGACCGTACAGCAGCAGGCTCCCTTAAGGGAGGAAACAAACAAAACAACACAGCAAAAAATACTCATTTGGATAAGAATAAAAGGCACCATTGTACCCCTCTTACCTGAGCCTGACCGGAGCTTAGGGCGCCTGCTTCCGCCATCGCTGTCTGTCTCTCTTCCATCTTGTCGAGAGCGCAGCTGGGCTATACACACAGTGTGTGTTTTAAATTTTCCCGGGTCCCGAGTCATCCATGTGGGCCGGAAACGGAAGCGCTGGTCGATAGACCCGCCCCCTAGTCCCTGCGTTCCAAGCGCTGGGAACCACTAGCGCCACGCCCCCACAGGAAACCGCATCGCCGGATCTGACGTCACCCGCCGACCAGGACCCGGAACCGACATACGGTTCGTGCCACTGACCTGCAGTGGCAACCGCTCGGCTCCCGAAGCCTAAACGCGGATTCCGGGCACAAGATGCTGCGTCTCCTGTGGGTCCTTTACTCCCCTGAGCAGGCGAGACTGGGGACTCCGGAACACCCCCCGCTTGCGGTGGAGGGGGTGCTGGGATGGTCACTGGTACGAGTACCAAATAAAAGCTGCACACCAGGCAGAAAAAGAAAGGTAAGCCTTACTGCTTCCCCCTTGGAAAGAGCGTAGCTCCCTGGTTCCCACCTGTTGCTTCCACCATGGCGGAGGAAACACAATAACTGAGGCCATGGTGGAAGGGGAGGGATTTAAAGGCTGAAAGTGTTTCCTGTTAAAGAGGCGGAGCTACGCTCTCTCCAAGGTTGTCCTGAAAGGCGATTTGATAAAAAGTTTCTCTGAAAGGAAAGCCTAAATAGAAAATAGCACATGGTAAAAACTGACAACGTTATCACTTAAAAACACATGCCCATGAGCTCAGCCATAGCCAAGTCATCCACGTGTCAATCACCTCAAGTTAGTGTGACTTAATATACTGCTTGTGTACATTAGGCAAGGTGAGTTCTGGGAAACCTTGGTAGCACAGACCGGAATCCATTTTGTGCTTAACCATGGACCTCCAGACTCCCTATATGCCTTTAAAGCTGCTGAATTAAGTATCGAAAAAGGCATTAATCATCACAGACAAATAAATGCAATTTTGGCTGTAGGGTATCCCTGCCAGTTAGTGAACAAGGCAGGTTTGGTTTCTTGGTATAGCAGTATCAGTCATAAAGATGGTAGAATAGTGGAGTGCAGCATGCAGTGATGTAGAAATGCAACTTGAGCCAAGGACCAATAGATCCACAGTGAGCCTATTAACCACTTCAGCCCCGGACCATTTCGCTGGTCAAAGACCAGGCCACTTTTTGCGATTCGGCACTGCGTCGCTTTAACTGACAATTGCGCGGTCGTGCAACCTGGCTCCCAAACAAAGTTGAAGTCCTTTTTTTCCCACAAATAGAGCTTTCTTCTGGTGGTATTTGATCACCTCTGCGTTTTTTTTTTGCGCTATAAACAAAAATAGAGCGACAATTTTGAAAACAATGCAATATTTTTTACTATAATATCCCCAAAAAATATATAAAAAAAAAATTTTTTTTCCTCAGTTTAGGCCGATACGTATTCTACATATTTTTTGCAAAATAATCGCAAGCGTTTATTGATCGGTTTGCACAAAAGTTATAGCGTCTACAAAATAGGGGCTAGTTTTATGGCATTTCTATTAATTTTTTTTACTAGTAATGGCGGCAATCAGCGATTTTTATCGTGACTGCGACATTATGGCGGACACATCGGAAACATTTTTGGGACCATTGTCATTTTTACAGCGATCAGTGCTATAAAAATGCACTGATTACTGTGAAAATGACACTGGCAGTGAAGGGGTTAACCACTAGGTGGCACTGAAGGGCTTAAGTACTAGGGAGTGATTCTTACTGCTAGGGGGCGTGGCTACACGTGACACGTCACTGATGACCGTTCCCGATCACAGAGAACGGTCATCAGTGACAGTGTCACTAGGCAGAATAGGGGAATGCCTTGTTTACAAAAGGTATCTCCCTGTTCTGCCGTTGCTGACCGCAATCGCGGGCCGCCCGGGAACATCGAGTTCCCGGGACCCGCGAGCACACTCACAAGGCACGCGGCAGGGCGTGTGTGCACGCCCGCTGAGCGGCAAATTTAAAGGGACGTACCTGTATGCCCATATGCCTGTCCATGCCATTCTGTCTACTTATATCGTCATGCAGAGGTCCTTAAGGGGTTAATCATTTAGCACCATGTTTCCATGAAACATTAACCACCTCGCGCCCGCCTATATACGGCCGCGAGGTGGTTGTTACATGCCGGGAGGCCGTGTTTATACGGCCTCTGCTAATTTGGCCACTGGGGGGCGCGCGAGCACCACCGGCGGCACGCGCACGTACCCGGCGCGTCACTGCAATGCCGATGCGCGTGCCTGGCAGCCGCGATGTCCGCCAGGCACCCGCGATCAGCGGTTACACAGACAAGGACATGGATCTGTGTGTGTAAACACACAGATCCATGTCCTGTCAGGGAGAGGGGACCGATGCTGTGTCCCTTGTACATAGGGACACAGATCGGTCACCTCCCCCAGTCAGTCCCCTCCCCCACACAGTAGTAATCACTAATAGGGAACACATTTAACCCCTTCCTCGCCCCCTATTGTTAACCCCTTCCCTGCCAGTCACATTTATACAGTAATCAGTGCATTTTTATAGCACTAATCGCTGTATAAATGTGAATGGTCCCAAAATAGTGTCAAAAGTGTCCGATGTGTCCGCCATAATGTCGCAGTCATGTAAAAAAAATCACTGATCGCCGCCATTACTAGTAAAAAAAAAAAAAAATAATATAAAAATGCCATAAAACTACCCCCTATTTTGTAAACGCTATAACTTTTGCGCAAACCAATCAATAAACGCCGCTTGCGATTTTTTTTACCAAAAATATGGAGAAGAATATGTATCGGCCTAAACTGAGGAAAAAAAAAAAATCCAAAAAAATTGGGATATTTATTATAGCAAAAATCAAAAAATATTGCTTTTTTTCAAAATTGTCGCTCTATCTTTGTTTATAGCGCAAAAAATAAAAACCGCCGAGGTGATCAAATACCACCAAAAGAAAGCTCTATTTGTGCGAAAAAAAAGGACGTCAATTTTGTTTGGGAGCCACGTCGCACGACCGCGCAATTGTCATTCAAAGCGGGACAGTGCTGAAAGCTGAAATTTCGCCTGGGCAGGAAGGGGGTATATGTGCCCAGTAAGGAATTAGTTAAAGACAGCACCACATATAAGTTGGATAGAAAGATATAGTCAGCTGAGTCAAATCACAAAGCCTCAAAAAAGTGTTCAGGCTGTGGTCGCTTGCTGGATATACCAGCTTGAAAAAGACTCACTGTTTGGAAGATATTGAATTGGGCCTCAATTGCAGCAACAAGGTGGTGAATCCAGAGTCCTTTGCAGGAGTCCATGGGTATGCAGGATGCAAATCCCTGTATTCCTAGTGACACGCATAGGGTGTCAAACACTCAAAACCAGCATGGGGTGGCATGGCCATCTACTTCATCTTCAGTTGTTTCTGGATATCCAGAGACAGAATGAAGGATAAAGGGTGATGCAAAGCCCAGGTTGGCTGCCGGCAGAGGGCCTGTGCTGGCTCGTGCAAAATAACAGACTTTTTCTCACCCACTTGTGACATGTGCTTCTTCAGATTAAAGAATTTGTCTGAACAGAGGCCTTTATATAGGCATTTAGAGTGACACTCAAATAATTACTTCCTGTTACATCACTTCCTGTCTAGACATGGTCATGTTACCCCATAGGGAAATTCAGATTGCTGTAAGTGAAAAGTGTTTTTACACCGCTGCCATCTTGTGGCAGTATATGATTATTGTAGTTCATAGCATATGATCATTGATGTATAAGGTAAATAAACATTCACAAATTGACATTATATGTGTTTAATCACATCTATTGAATTCAATAGTAGTTGTATTAAAATGTGAATGTAAAACTGTATACAGATAGATACATTTGTACAAACTGAGGCTTGGTATGATGTTTTGACAGCCGATCAATTCGGTGGAGATCAACTTATGGAGTCAGGAATACCTGTAAATTCAACTCTGTGTTGTTTAATCCATTCGGCGAGAGCGTCCCCAGCCGAAAAATACACTCATTTTCTTTTTGAAGAAGCACCAAGTCAAAGTCTCCTCTTCTTACTGGAAGTTTTAGGGCATAGAACCCCTTAATTTTGAGTCAGTTTGGGTCCCTGTTGTGATATTTTGAGAAGTGTTCTCCTATGGGGGTATCGTCATCCAGGGCACGAATACTCAAGAGATGTTCCCCTATGCGGACCTCTAAGGGATGCTTTGTTTTACCTATGTACAGTTTATGACAGGGACATTCCAGCATATACAGTACTCGTGTAGTATTGCAGTTAATGAAATGTTTATTTTGATACACCTTTCTTCCTGTTGTGTCAGATCTATCTACAAATTCACAAATGTGGCATTTCCCACAAGCATACATCCCTCGCAGTGGAGGTAGGTCGGTGGAGGTAGGTCGGTGAGCCAACTGCGTGGATTAGGTCTGGTATATTCAGATCTGACGAGCTCATCAGTCAGATTTTTGGCTCTCCTTGCTACCATGAAGGGTTTAGGGCCAACTATAGGGGCATGCCTGTGGGAAATGCCACATTTGTGGATTTGTAGATAGATCTGACTCCTTTACAGATGCAACAGGAAGAAAGGTGTATCAAATTAAACATTTCATTAACTGCAATACTGGAATGTCCCTGTCCATGTCCCTGTCATAAATTCATTCCCCGGATGATGATAGGAGAACATTTCTCAAAATATCACAACAGGGACCCAAACGGACTCAAAATTAAGGGGTTCTATGCCCTAAAGCTTCCAGTAAGAAGAGGTGTGCCTTGGTATGCCTTCAAAAAGAAAAGGAGTGGGTTTTTCGGCTGGGGACGCTCTCGCCGAATGGATTAAACACTGAGTTGAATTTACAGGTATTCCTGACTCCGTAAGTTGATCTCCACCAAATTGATCGGCTGTCAAAATATCATACCAAGCCTCAGTTTGTACAAATGTATCTATCTGTATACAGTTTTACATTCACAATTTAATACAACTACTATTGAATTCAATAGATGTGATTAAACGCATATAATGTCAATTTGTGAATGTTTATTTACCTTATACATCAATGATCATATACTTACTATGAACTACAAAAATTATCATATACTGCCACAAGATGGCAGCGGTGTAAAAACACTTTTCCCTTACAGCAGTCTGAATTCCCCTATGGGGTTAACATGACCTTGTCTAGACAGGAAGTAATGTAACAGGAAGTAATAATTTGAGTGTCACTCTGAATGCCAATATAAAGGATTCTGTTCAGACAAACACTTCACTCTGAAGTAACGCATGTTGCAAGTGGGGTGGGGAGGAATGATGGCATTTGCGTGCCTGCACATGCTTTCTGCCAATAGCCAAGCTGGGCATTTCACCACCCTTTAGCCCTCACCCTGTCTCTGAAAATCCATGAAAATACAAAGTAGATGGCCATGCGGCCCCATGCTGGTTTTTAGTAGATGACGTCCTGTGCGTGTCACCAGGAATACAGGGATTCGCATCCTGCATACCTGTGGACTCCTGCAAAAGACTCTGGATTCACCACCTTATTGCTGCAATTAAGGACCACTTCAATATTGTCTAAACAGTGAGTCTTTTTCAAGCTGGTATATTCAGCAAGTGACCACAGCCTGAACACATTTTGAGGCTTTGTGATTTGACTCAGCTGACTATGAGGGATGAGCTTCGAGTTCGTCTCGAACATAAATTCGACTCGAACATCGGCTGTTCGCTGAATTTCAAACATTATGGGCCGTTCGCGCCAAATTCGAGCTGCGCGTCACGGTCCATAATGCACTGCATCATCGCAGTGCATTTCTGGATGATGATTGGCCAAGTATGCACTATGACCCGCATGCTTTGGCCAATCACAGCGCCGTCAGCACAGAGAGCCATAATTGGCCAAAGGCAGGGTGCCTTTGGCCAATCATGGCTCAGGGGGACTTAGTACACGCCCCACACTATATAAGGCCGCCAGCGTGTCGGCCTTGTGTAGTGTGTTGACGCGTTCAGAGAGAGAGAGAGAGTAATTTCATTTCAGTTAGCTAGATTGAGCTGGCAGTTTATTCAGTTAGATCCAGTATTCCAGTATATTTAGTATATATATATCTATACATTGCAGGCTTTGTGTATGTGTGTATACATATATATATATATAAATATATATATATATGTGTAGCGGGGTATTCCCCTTTAATATCCAGAGACTACATTTCCCAAGACATCTTTCAGCACCCAGGGTGCATTGCCCCGGAGCAAAGACTGCTGGGGCAGACTTTATAAAGGGGAGGCAGAGTTTATTCTGTATCTTTGGACACTTCCTGCCTATCAAGCAAGAACTCTGTGCGAGACTGCTGAAAGCCCAGGCCTGAAGCTTGGGCATTTTCTTCCAAAGAGCCCTCTGCCAGCCTAGCGGAACCTGAGAGACATCTTCTCATCCTTGCTGTACTACACCAGGAGGACCGAAGACCCGGATGTCGATGGATCCATGTGTCTAGACGAATCGGCAGAGGAAACGGACTGGGACTGGCCCGGGTGGTGAGAGAGTACTTGCTCATAGACAAATACTGTATCTTTACTACCCGTTTGGATTACAAAGTTGTTCATCAAGTGCACCACCAAAAGATTGCTAGCGAAGATTGTTTACAGAACTTCCATTTAGTTCAGGCAGGCCTGACTGCGTAGGTAGACATTGCTGAGCGTTAGTCTGCCCACGAGGGGAAGTAGCTGTAAAAAGGCAGCGTTAGATTTGCATAGTAATATATGTTTATTCTGTTCATTTAAATACTGTTTATTGCAGGGACCTGCAACTTGTTATCCTTTTGTTTATTACTTGCCCATTAACCTCAGTAAAATATCTGGGTCAAGTACATTGGTGTCAGTTTCAATTACTTTAATAGAAGTTTTAAAGTATATTCACTGTGTGTGTTTGCCATAGGACTGCGTCACCAAGGGTTGCGGTCACGCAGTCCTATCTCCCCTTACTAGCTGTGCCAAGGAAGGATAGAGCCGATTGCCAGGGGTTGACAGCGGTGCACTACAGGGCCCAAATCAATACCAGCAGTCGTCTTAACTGGGGGTACCGCTATACGTGGGGGCTCGAGTCCGGGATCCTTATACGTTGCACGCTGCAATCAAGCCGGTCAGAAGTACTAGCATGCACCCGCTGGCAATGGAACAGTGGTGCGCAGCGGCTGGCACCGATCCAGCCGCAGCGGTAGTTATTGAACTCCCGGGGGGAATCTGGCAAGAAGAAGCGATTAAGCAGCTAATAATGTCACGATCACCGAGCCAGAAAGCATGGGTGATGAATATAAGGTCAAATGCCTCGTTTACATACGCACTGGTAGAATGGAAAAACTAAATCCCAGAGCATTTTAAAAGTCAGAGTATACAAGCCATAGATAATCAGACCTATCACTTGATACATACGCTGCCAGTGAAGGGAGAATGGTTTCAGACACCAAAGCCATCACCCCCGCGATTATCTCCACCATTATCCCCTAAAGCAGAAAAGCCTAAGGAACTATTAAGCCCGGGATCACCACAGGCCGCTATAGGGCCTGAACTGTTGAATGCTCTAGGAGACTTTGTAATTAAGTGCCAGAAAAGCAGTACGGTGCATGTGGAGGCCGGTTACCGGAAGCTTCACACCTTCTCAGGGAAACAACCAGTACCTGCCGGAGAAGAAGAATTTGACACCTGGATTGAATAGGCCATGCAAGCAGTAGAAGGATGGGAGGTATCAGAGGCGCAGAAGAAGCAGCGAAAGTCTAAAGGGCGCTGCTGCTGAAGCTGTAAAGAACCTCAGGCTTAGCAACGCTACCTGTACCACATACGATTATCTGGCTATGCTGGAGGAGGAATTAGACCAGCTGGAGAAGGCGACTGAACTGATCTACCAGTTTGAACATACCCTCCAACAGCCGGGAGAGAAGTTATCCGAATATGTGCGGAGGCTAAACCGGAAGCTGTGCCAAATTGTCCTAAAGAAGGGAATACTGCCGCAGGTCATAGACGCAACCCGAATGAAGCAGATCCTGAGGGGAGCCCTGCGTTCAGATCCAGTTTGGCTCTACTTGAAGACCTCTGAAGGAGTGATGACTTTGAGTTACCCAGATCTTGTACGAATCATAAGAGATGAAGAAGCCCTCTTAAATGAACAGCAAGGGGCTGAGAAGACCACTACCCTCCCCGCGGTGGGAGTCAGATCAGTTATGGCTACGGAACGGGACTCAGAAGTGGAGATCCTGAAGACTCAGATGTCCAAAATAATGGAGATGGTGACCGGGTTACTGGATGTCAGGTCTGAGATAGACACACTGAAAGTGCAAGTGTCCCAGCTGGCGGAGATGATGAACAAATTGATGGCAGAAAGTACAAATTTCTGTGAACCCAGCTGGTTTTTCTTGGATCTCTGTTTTTGTTTTTGTTTTTCTTAAGTGATTGGGCTTTCTTACTCATATTTTTTTCATCTTCACAACATTTGGCTTCCTCCCCTTTTCGGCTACCATAGGTTTCCATACTGCTCTAGAGGAAGTGGATGGATTACTCAATGCGATCCCTCACTTCCTCCTTTGCTTTCTGTGGCCGCCGTGATGTCATTTCCGTCGCGCTTGGATAGAGGAAGGTGTCATTTCTTGTGCAACTGGTTTCTTGGTAATCCAGCCAATTGTGTTTCCTCAGACCGTTTTTGGCGGGAAATTTTTGGCGCCAAAAGGTCTGGAGGGGGGTATAAGAGGAAGTAACTTTCATTCACTGTCAGGTTCGGTCCACAGAAGGAAGCAACTTATGCAGCGCTCCAGTGAACAATAGGTAATCGGTAGGATAGTTCGGGCT
This sequence comes from Rana muscosa, assembly GCA_029206835.1. Taxonomy (NCBI): domain Eukaryota; kingdom Metazoa; phylum Chordata; class Amphibia; order Anura; family Ranidae; genus Rana; species Rana muscosa. The sequence goes on along the minus strand of CM055121.1, from coordinate 812,767,069 downwards.
GTCTTCATCTCCATTCAAGACTTTTTATATTGAAGCATAGCGCTTGTTTTTCTTTTTATAGGAAGTCCGGAATACTTTTAAAATGTTTCTGGTACAAAAGTTTATTTTCCCCTTGTCTGCAAACGGAGCACTTGAAATCTTTTGGGGATTCCAAGATTTAGAAAATGGAAAAAACTGCGCTTACTGTATAAGTAATGTAAAAATGAATGAGTAAATCCTTTTCAGCAGCAATAATAGTGGGATAAGCACAAAAGAAACAAAGGAAAAAAAAATTGCGCTATGGGTTCAAAGTAATAAAGTCCAATAAAAAGTCCAAAATAAGTCCATTCCATAGTTTTGATCCCATATAGAGACATCTTATGTGGCAGGATCACGCTGTTCTTTTCTCAGTTTTTTTTTTCATTTAAATACGTTTCTTTGGACACACGCATCTATACATAATGTGGAGCCATCTTCCCATTGCTGTTATCCATCTATATTGGAGGAATTGGTACTGGTGTGCCAAATAAAGGCCTGGGCTGGGTTATAGCCATCTGTTCATTTTGGCTTATCATCTGGTAAGCACATATCCTGACAAGTTTGCCTAGAAATCCAGGACAAGTATTGTGTCTTTTGACATTTGTGTCGGTTTCAATATTTCCTCAATTGGACTTTTTATTGGACTTTATTACTTTGAACCTGTAGCGACCTCACCCTCTCTTCTTCTTTATCGGTTTTACACACCAACTCATGTCTAGGGGTTGTGAGAGTGAGATGCGCCACGGCCCATGTCCTCCCCATTGTAGTAGGGAGGTGAAGGCCACTTCCTGATGTTTCCTCGGGCCGGTGTGTTCTGTGAATGCACTGAGTCTGTAACCACAAGCTCACCCGCCTCCCCTTTGCTTCCAGTAACTGGAGTTCACACACCGAAGAAAGGTCCAACACTTGTTTATTTGGCACTCCAATAGCAAAGCACGATAAACAGTTCTTATTGCAGCAGACTGGTTGGGACCTATAACCTTTCCAACGGTGGGATGAGCAGATCGAGGCACTTCCTAAAGTTTAAGTTCTAAAGATAGGGTCTCTTCTAGCAACCCCTATGAACAGCAATGGAGCCCTCTTCGATACGCTGTGGCCCCTATCAGGGGATGTGTCCTCCCAAGAGAGTTCCCAGAGGCCCACCGTCACCGGGTTGGTGCTGCTCCGGGTCTTCAGTGGGTAACCTCCCCGGCCTCCTCACCTCAGGTATGAGTCCCTCCGCTCAGGGACCCTCGGACAGTCCACCCTAGCGGGACCCAGTCGAAGGTACTGGGCCCCAGGCCTCCTCGATAGTACCTCACCCCAGGCTAAAGGTGCCTGGGATGGACGCCAACATGACTCCGGACCAGGCCATGGGCACCTGGACCAGACTCCTGGATCTCCCGCACCCAGGCCTAAGGGCCCTGGGTGCGGACCGCAGCCCTCCTCCTCCGAGGACCTCCTTCTCCGCCCGACGACGACGACGACCACGTGGTAAGGGCGTCTCCCCCGTTTAGCTCCTCCCTTCAACGGCCCGGCGGGTTCCCCGCCCCAGCCATACCATCTCCGGGAAGGGACAAAACAGGGAGCACTGCGAAGATGATTCTACCTGAAGCCTGTGGGTACCCCGCCACCCACAGGCAAAGGAGAATATTACATCCTCCAATCCTCCACGAGATAAAAAGGGGTCTGAATCCTAACACAATTATACACCTGGGTCACACTATTGCCCAGGTGTATCCCATCTATTTGAGGACCCCGCTACACACTCCCCCCTGTAATTTGACGCTGGTCCCCAGCGTCAGGTGCACACCCATGCCTCCCATAAGTGGTGGCATGGAGTGAAACCCCTGAAGCAGTTCCTCTAAATTTCCCAAGTGCCAAGACCTGCTCAGGGAATGGGGAACATACAAAACAACTTATGTCATAAAACACTTTAAACATTTGCATAGTCACAACCCCTCTCCCACACTGTCTAAGAGCCACCCACTCTTAATGATCTTGATTGACGATTCTCCTGCAGGGGAAAGAAAAAAACAACATCCTACCATAATTTTGTGTCATTTGGGATGAGTGGGCCCGTCAGCCGAGAGACCCACTCACTCCAACAAGCAAGGTGATGTGTGTGTGAAACATTTTCAAACATTTGTTGCGCAACACTGCCACCTGGTGACAACGCCGCGGTCATGACACTCAACGAATCTTCGTTCTTCCAGCTTTTCCCTACTCTGCCACTATTCCCAAATGTCCTTGCCTTTGGCACATGAAGAAAAGGGGAAACACGAAAACACAACAGTCCCCAAGTCTCCAACGAGAAAAAGAAAAGCCCAAACAAAAACAAAAGCAGGGCACAGTCCTGGGTGTCTGGGAATGGCTCTTCCAGAAAGTTCAAGTGCACAAAGGAAATAAACAGGAGTTCTTTTCTCCTTTAAGTAAAACTTTGGATCCGGCAGGTACAGGGGTTTCAGGTGTTTGTCAAATGCCTCTATCGAATACTCGACATCTTCTCCTTCTCTTCTGCAAATGACTATCTTGTCAGCATGGATATGGCGCCCCAATTTACATTCAGCTTTGCAATCCTCAAACCTCTTAGACACTGCCGGCACACATTCCAGGTACCTACGAGCATGAGGCACCTTCAACTTGTCCCACACAAACTCGTCATACCATCTTGTTCTCCAGACTTCCACCTCATACAGCAAGTCCCGGGGTAGATACGGATACTCCCACCCATATTCCCGAGCTACTTTGTGGCAAAACAGTCTCTACAAGCGGGCCAAAGGTGGCATAGTGGCTTTCTCTCCAGTTCCAGGCAGCACAATAGCTTCCGGATGCCGAGGTGCCTTTACCAGCTCCCTGAAACTGACTTTCGGCGCTCTCAGAGAAGCGCGGGGTGCCCCCACAACCAAAGTAGGTGAGGTAACAGTAGATGAGGACACAGGTGGAGGGGTATGTTCCCTCGTAAGCTGCGGGTCTTCCACCCGAGGCGTGCTGTCTCCTGTGTACATCGGTGAATCCCGTACCGCACGGGAAGCAAGAAGTGGCACTCTATCCCAGCCCTTGCGGCTGAACAGTTCGTCTATCTCGCCATCATCTCCGCAATCAGACAGCGACTCTAGGTCGGAGGTGTCATACATCTCCGCAGGCAGATATCTTCCGGTGGACACAGAATCTACCTCCCTGGGGGTCTCCACCTCCAATGGGCCCCCGACACCTCCAACCACCACCACAGTCCCAGCCCCTGGCTCACCTGGCCCTTGTAGAAGACTGGGATGTCCGGGACTTCCTTCTCGACCGGCGCCATCCAGGCCAGGCAAGCAGTGGGGTGAAGCTCGACCACGTCCACAGGATGCCTGTACTAGGCCAACTTTCCTCTTCGGTGGTGGGAGCAGAGAACTTGTGGCGACCGAGGCAGCATCCTCGGATTTTTCTCTGTTGGGCAGTCCATCGCCCTGGTCAGCGCGCACAGGAACCTCGACAAAGGCCTTGATCTCCCCTTCTGGAGTAGCAGTACCCGTGAGGTGGTTGAGGCGAAGGGCCCGGGGCCTTGCTGTGGACGACTCGACCTCAAAAAGGAATTCTCTGCACTCCTCACATCGCCCGAATGGCTTCAGGGTGACCACCAGTCCCGAGCAGCCGGGACAGATCACACCGAGGGCCTCCGTGTCTCTGCAAGTGTACAGAGCCAACCGCCCTCGGGGCCTAAGTCTTATCCCCGTGTCTGTGATGGGGGCAGCAAAAGAAGTCATTCTCGTGGGGTGAGGAACCATAACCCACGGGCACTTGAGGTCATCCCGACTATCTGCTGCTCCATCATGCACTGACCCCGCGCCGGAGTCTCTTTGTGTATCCCCACACTTGGCCAGACTCCTCCCATGAGCTGTACATTTTCGCGGGCTTCCTCTTGACTCTGCCCACGAACGATGTCGCCATGGGGTGCCTCGTGGCGCAGTGCGTTAACAGTCCCCACGTGCAGTACGTCACACGGCTGGACCTCTCCCTTTTTCCGCTCCTCCGCATGGGCCTTTCCCGTGTTAGGGTCATTTCCACAACTCCGAGCAGGGACGCACTTTGGCCAGTAATATGGCCGATCTGCTCGGAACTCCTCTGGGCAGCAAAGTTCAAATGTAGACATTCTCAAGTCCATCTTTAGAACACACTCTATCCCGGACTGACGAGCCCCCCATGTGTAGCGACCTCACCCTCTCTTCTTCTTTATCGGTTTTACACACCAACTCATGTCTAGGGGTTGTGAGAGTGAGATGCGCCACGGCCCATGTCCTCCCCATTGTAGTAGGGAGGTGAAGGCCACTTCCTGATGTTTCCTCGGGCCGGTGTGTTCTGTGAATGCACTGAGTCTGTAACCACAAGCTCACCCGCCTCCCCTTTGCTTCCAGTAACTGGAGTTCACACACCGAAGAAAGGTCCAACACTTGTTTATTTGGCACTCCAATAGCAAAGCACGATAAACAGTTCTTATTGCAGCAGACTGGTTGGGACCTATAACCTTTCCAACGGTGGGATGAGCAGATCGAGGCACTTCCTAAAGTTTAAGTTCTAAAGATAGGGTCTCTTCTAGCAACCCCTATGAACAGCAATGGAGCCCTCTTCGATACGCTGTGGCCCCTATCAGGGGATGTGTCCTCCCAAGAGAGTTCCCAGAGGCCCACCGTCACCGGGTTGGTGCTGCTCCGGGTCTTCAGTGGGTAACCTCCCCGGCCTCCTCACCTCAGGTACGAGTCCCTCCGCTCAGGGACCCTCGGACAGTCCACCCTAGCGGGACCCAGTCGAAGGTACTGGGCCCCAGGCCTCCTCGATAGTACCTCACCCCAGGCTAAAGGTGCCTGGGATGGACGCCAACATGACTCCGGACCAGGCCATGGGCACCTGGACCAGACTCCTGGATCTCCCGCACCCAGGCCTAAGGGCCCTGGGTGCGGACCGCAGCCCTCCTCCTCCGAGGACCTCCTTCTCCGCCCGACGTCGACGACGACCACGTGGTAAGGGCGTCTTCCCCTTTTAGCTCCTCCCTTCAACGGCCCGGCGGGTTCCCCGCCCCAGCCATACCATCTCCGGGAAGGGACAAAACAGGGAGCACTGCGAAGATGATTCTACCTGAAGCCTGTGGGTACCCCGCCACCCACAGGCAAAGGAGAATATTACATCCTCCAATCCTCCACGAGATAAAAAGGGGTCTGAATCCTAACACAATTATACACCTGGGTCACACTATTGCCCAGGTGTATCCCATCTATTTGAGGACCCCGCTACAAACCCATAGCGCAATTTTTTTTTCCTTTATTCCAAGATTTAGACTTGCCCTGAAAAACTACTGAGGTAGGCTTTCACTGGTAGTGAGTTCCTCCTTTGTGGCTCTTGGCTTTTGGAAAATATCTATAGATTTTTTGCCTACTTACCTTCAATTTAGATGGACTTTCAGATCTTCCCAGTCTATTACCCTTCTATATGATGCTTCCAAATGGTCCCATATGCTTCTTCACAATTATTGATGATTGTAACTTTAAATCTTTAAAGGTTGGTACCGTGATCAGAACATACTTATTGTTGTTTACAGTCCACTATATAATTGTACAGAATAGTTTTTTTGAAAATATTTTCTATTGTTTGTTTTTCCCAAATAGTTTTTTCTGATATATATTTTTCTATTTTAGTGATCAGTCTACATACACAGTGTCTATTGTAACAGAATCTCCTGAAGAAGCCGTAAAAGGCGAAACATGTAGAGATACAATTGCACTTTTGTTGGTATTTTTTACTGATCTATTGTGGAATTTTTATGTTCTCACCTATGAATTTTTAAATAATACATTTTCTATTTTTCTAAATATTGTCTTTGTATGTGCTTGAAAAGTCCCAATTCTCCTTTTCCATGTTTTATCTAATATTGTGTATGTGTTTCCTCCTATAGACGATAGCCAATGCTCTTTTTGTCCGGCTTCAAAGTTTAAAGAAAAGACTAAGAAATCCTTAACTCCTCATAGCTTGAAAACATGCTGGGTACTGTTATCAAATTTAGGTGTACATTTTTTATTTTCTTTGTCATTATTTGAATAAGTGCAATTCCTGGTACACAGTATGTCAGAAAAACTGAAAATTGTATACTCACCTTTCCGTAATTTTCCTTTCCTGGTGCATCTTCATGGCAGCATACAATGGGCTGTGGCTGTGCCCCCATTGTATGCTGCAATGATGCGCCAGGGAAGAACTTTGCATCACGGCTTGTGGCATTCCTACTGCTGTTACATTTGAATTGAACTAGGGAAAAAAAGCGTGCAGCGTGTTTCTGCAGTGTGGAAAAAAGATGTGGCAACTGGTCAGGCACAGGGAGAAACGCACACAGTTATAATTACTCACTAGTGGCAACTTGCTATGAATTTATTTGCTGTTCCCAGTTTGTGTAGATTTCAGTTGCTACCTGTAGTCACACCAGGGCTTTTTCTTTTTCTGTTGTCTTTACAGTCTTTGTGCTGCTGGTCATAGAGAAATGTATGTGATCACTTATGGGCTACCAACGCATCAATTTCAATGAAGGCTACCATTGTAACGCCTCAGAATCCGCCTTTTCCTCTGAACACTATAACACTCTTCAATTTATGTCTAAGTCCTTGTGAAGGACAAAATGTTACACCCATATTCTTTGTAACATGTTCCAGTTCCTACCCCCCTCCCCAACCGATCCCCCTACTCCTGTGATAGTGGGTGGTGGATCCTCTCCCCGCACCCGCTGTCACATTTCAAAAGGAAAGCCTTCAGGAGCCTGACATTGCACACACGATCTAATGATCGCTGGTGGAACTCTCTACAGGCTCCTCTGGAAAAAAAATTACACATTTTTTCTTACAAAAATATGTGCATTTATAATTTTTTCAAAAAGATGAACTTGGCCTTTAATAAGGTGTGCCATCTTGCTACAGATCAGTAAAGGGAGCAGATGGCAGTTATAGTCGGAATATTTTCTCAACATAAAGCTGGGTACAAAGGTAAAACGCCTGCTTTTTTATTTATCATTTTTCTACCGTGTTTCCCTGAAAATAAGCCCAGGTCTTATATTAATTTTTGCCACCACAAACACACTAGGGCTTATTTTCGGGGCAGGGCTTGCAATTTAACCCCCAGTGTGCACAGCATAAAAGTGCTTGCAAGCTGCCATAATCCTTGCCACCACAGCAGAATATAATGCAAAGGGTATGTCACATACCTTCCCACAGCACCGCTCGGCGCTTCCGTGACCCGCCAGATTGTTCTTCCATGGCACAAGCACTGCAAAGGGAGGGGGCCCAAGATCCCCCGATGACAGCTGGCAGAAGATGAGGGCAGCGGGGATCAGCTGAGCGCGGCTCGGCACTTCCGTGACCCGCCTGAGCTCTCTTGTCCGCTCCAAGCTTTGCAGAGGGAGGGGGGCCCGAGATCCCCCGATGACAGCTGGCAAAAGAGGAGAGCAGTGGGGATCACCTGATTGTGGCTCAGCACTTCCGTGACCCGCCTGAGTTCTTCTTCCTGCTCTGAGCCTTGCAGAGGGGGGGGGGGTTGAATTCCCCTGCTGACAGCTGGGGGAAGGGGAGGACTCCAGCAGCAATAGAGAGGACTTCATCAGCCCACAACCAGCCTAAACTAGGGCTTATTTTCAGGGTAGGGCTTATATTGCAGCCCTCCTTGAAAATCGGGGTAGGTCTTATTTTCGGGGTAGGTCTTACTTTCTGGGAAACTTTGTGTGTTTTTCAAAAATATAGCATGGAGACTTACTGTAGATGGATGGGTGTGTTTCCTTTGAATATTAAAAATGAATAAAATACAGTTTTTTTGGTTTGTGGTTCTCAGATGAAGTGGACTTTTTTTGACCTGTCACACATTCCAGGAGGCTGCAGGACCAGTCTCCCTGTGCCACGTGATCTTACACATGCGCAGCAGGAAGATCAGGAAGTTGCATCCGGCTCCTTAATCCAAGATGGTAGTGCCGAGGACTCAGAGCAGTGTGAAGAATCAACTCGGAGACAGCGCTGGAATCCATGGATTGGTAAGTACCTGACTTTTAAAAGTCAGAAGTTCCAATATTTGTAGTTGACTTTTTTTTTTACTTCCACTTTAAATCATAATAGTATTTTCAAGCACTATACTATCTCAGAGAACAGTTTTTGTCTACTACAACATAGACATATAATGAAGGAATAATGGTTCTGTTTTTTTCAAGGTGAGAGCCATTTTTGGATTAATGTGGAAAAACACTCCATTGTGTTCTAATAATCTATACAATTAAACATTATAGTATATTAGTCTACATTTAAAAGAGAGACTTTGTACCATTGCTACTTTGAAATACTGTTTCCATTATCTATTCCTGTGAAATTACTTAATGAATATCACACATTTCATTGATGTATTGTGCCCTCTAGTGAAAGAATTAGAACATTGCACATGACAAAATGTATGGAATATAAATTTTTGTAAAAATTTTGTTCTATTTACATATGTGTTTTAAGCCAATTTCTAAATGTAGACATAGGACTCAACCCACAAAAGTGTAACACAAGGGTAAGGATCTGTATTTTAGAATTGGATCATTTCCAAACCTCACCGGACTCTTCATGTGACATAATTTTTAACACACATTCTGTTGCATGCAAACTAGTGTGTGTGTGAAAAGGTTAAAGCAGTAGTAAATCGCGGCAGTTTAAAAAAAATAAAAATAACACCAGGAAGGCAATTCCATAACATATTATGAAATACCGTAGAACGAAGCCTCCAGAGGCACGCTATCACTGCTGACAGGGCTTCCATCTTTTCCCAGTCTTTCGTGGGCTCCAGCTGTATGTGTGGCCGGAGCCGCGCACATGCACATGGGAGCCCTCAGCTTCGGCACAGCTCTGAAGGTCCGGCAAGGTATGCTCACTGACAACATCGGCAAGGTATTTCCACTGACAACACCAATGGGGCACTATTCCTTCCACTATACCAAAGATGGGGCACTATTCCTCACTATATAAATGATAGGGCACTATTCCTTCCATGAATACCAATCACATGGCACTATTTCTCCCACCATACCAATCACAGGGCACTATTCCTCTTACTATACCAATGATAGGGCACTATTCCTCCCATGAATACCAATGATAGAAGACTATTCCTTCCACTATACCAATGATAGGGCACTACTCCTGCTACTGAACACTAGGGATGGGCCGAACACCCCCCCCCGGTTCGGCTCGCACCAGAACATGCGAACAGGCAAAAAATTGGTGCGAACATGCAAACCTCTTAGTCTTTGGGACATGAACATGAAAAATCTAAAGTGTGCATTTTAAAGGCTGCTATGCAAGTTATTGCCATAAAAGTGTATGGGGACCTGGGTACTGCCCCAGGGGACATGTATCAATGCAAATAAAGTTTTTAAAACAACAGTTTTCTTCAGGAGCAGTGATTTTAATAATGCTTAACGTGAAACAACAAAAATTTATTATTCCTTTAACCTGGGGTGTCCCTTTAGTCGGCCTGTAAAGTGGCGCATCTGAATGATGTGTTTTACAGTGCCTCAGCAAAATTAAATTTCTAAAAGAAAAAAAATAATTTAAAAGTGCTCGTGGCTGTAATGTAGGAAAAATTCCGCTGTCAGTGTGAACCAGGGCTACATTTAGTTTGTCTTTCTGCTGTAGCTACAGGACCTAGAATTGTATAGTTTGGTCTGCTCGGAGCTCCACAGGCACAAAGTTTGAGTACTTCCCCTTGCCTCTAGGAGAAGCTTCTGTAGATTAGGGTAGGAGGATTTAAATACCCAGCCCAAGTATTTAGTAGGACCTATCCAAACCCTGGCATGGTGTGCCCAGATGGTGGGTTTCTGTTAAACAGGCTGGAGCCCAGAGTAAAACAAAACCAAAGAAATTCCCAGCTCAACTTGCCAACCAGTCAGCAACCAACTGAATTATCCTGTCTAACAGGGGTTTAGTTTGCACACATTTGCAAATAAATGCGTAAACTACAGTGCTCCGTCAAGGCACCCCAGTATTTTCTGTAGTCCTAACTCTAACTTTTGAGAGCCTCTGCCGTGGAAGCCCATGCATTATAATTGATAGGCAGAGGGCAGGTGAGCCTGGAGGTAGCCCACATTTTTTATAAATAAATGTGACAAGTGTGGCGTGCATTTGTATTCAGCCCCCCTGAGTCAATACTTTGTAGAACCACCTTTCGCTGCAATTACAGCTGCAAGTCTTTTTGGGGATGTCTTTACCAGCTTTGCACATCTAGAGTTAAATTTTTACCCATTCTTCTTTGCAAAATAGCTCAAGCTCTGTCAGATTAGATAGAGAGCATCTGTGAACAACAATTTTTAAGTCTTGCCACAGATTCTCAATTGGATTTAGGTCTGGACTTTGACTGGGACTGCATATGCTTTGATCTAAACCATTCCATGTTAGCTCTGGCTGTATGTTTGGGGTCATTGTCCTGCTGGAAGGTGAACCTCCACCCCAGTCTCAAGTCTTTTGCAGATTCTAACAGGTTTTCTTCTAAGATTGCCCTGTATTTGGCTCCATCCATTTCCCATCAACTCTGACCAGCTTCCCTGTCCATGCTGAAGAAAAGCATCCCCACAACATGATGCTGCCACCACCATGTTTCAGGGTGATGTGCAGATTTTGTTTTCCAGCCACACATAGCGTTTTGCTTTTAGGCCAAAACGTTAAATTTTGGTCTCATCTGACCAGAGCACCTTCTTCCACATGTTTGCTGTGTCCCCCACATGGCTTCTCGCAAACTAAAAATAGGACTATTTATGGCTTTCTTCTTGCCACTCTTTCATAAAGGCCAGATTTGTGGAGTGCATGACTAAAGTTGACCCGTAGACAGATTCTCCCACCTGAGCTGTGGATCTCTGCAGCTCCTCCAGAGTTACCATGGGCCTCTTGGCTGCTTCTCCAAATAATGCTCTCCTTGCCCGGCCTGTCAGTTTAGGTGAACAGCCATGTCTTGATAGGTTTGCAGTTGTGCCATATTCTTTCCATTTTCCGATAATGGATTAAACAGTGCTCCGTGAGATGTTCAAAGCTTGGGATATTTTTTTTATAACCTAAACCTGCTTTAAACTTCTCCACAACTTTATCCCTGACCTGTCTGGTGTGTTTTTTGGCCTTCATGATGCAGTTTGTTCACTAAGGTTCTCTAACAAACCACCAAGGGCTTCACAGAACAGCTGTATTTATACTGATTAAATTAAACACAGGTGGACTATATTTGCTAATTAGGTGACTTCTTAAGGCAAATGGTTCCACTAGATTTTAGTTAGGGGTATAATAGTAAAAATAGTATAATAGTAAAAAGGGCTGAATAAAAATGCACACCACACTTTTCACATTTATTTTCAAAAAATGTTGAAAACCATTTATTTTCCTTCCACTTCACAAGTATGTGCCACTTTGTGTTGGTCTATCACACAAAATCCCCAAAAAATACATTTACGTTTTTACAAGTAGGAGTCCCTCATTCCCATCTCAAAATGTTGGGAGGTATGGCTAAGGTGTTAAAAGCACAGTCAATTCTACCAATCCAGAAAGAAGTGGACAGCACTGGGGGCTGGATGCTGATCGACAAGCTTCATGGGCTTATGAACCAGCAGTGACAATACTAATAGCCACACTCCCCCGCAACATTTTTCCATCCCACTGTAGTGCAAGCAGGTACCCTACATGAGGATGGCAACTCTGCTCTGAATTCGAGAACAGTGCAGCTCTGTTGCCACACCATCATAGGAAGCTGCATTAGGGGAAGTTCTCTAGCAGAATCAACAGGTATTTCTGGGTCTTTGCAGGGGGGCTAAGCCAAAACCTAAAGTGCTGATGCAATTAAATATGGTTTAGTCAAAATTTAAAACAATCAGCCCTTACAATCAGTGCTAAGTGTTCCTTGTAATGCTGGCTGCGGTTACTGTTGAGTTGAGAGTTGAGAGGTATCTTAATATAGTGCGGTCTTACCCCGAAGGGTCCCGACGTGCATATCAGAGTTCCTGGGAAAAAAGGACCCAGGAACCAGAAGCAGCACAGAGCGGCAGAAAGAGTGGAAGAGAGGCTACGCAGACTTTTGATCCCCCTCCTACCTCCCCAGCTGTAATCTTCTGGTGCTGTGTGGGGTTAATGCAACCTGGGGGAGCTGATGGGGTAACTATTTGTAGCACACAAACCTTTTTCTCGCCTGGCTCACTTGCAAGTCAAGGCACACCGTGCTATATGCCCATACCCTCCTGTTCGAAGAGGTTAAGCGGTGTTCACAATTTTGGGTCCTGCAGCGAGTTACCTTCCTCCACTGGTTCTCTTCCCCAGAGTATGGGGTCAAGTCTCTATTTCTTCCCCAAATAAAACAATGTCCAGAACACTTTAACTCCAACAGAGAGTTTATTTTCTATTTTGCTACATAGTAGATAGAGACAGATAGATGAAAGAAGGAATAGTGTGAGGGATTAGATCCAGGCACAACCAGTAACCTCGTCGCCACTCGATCCCGTGTGGGTTTAGCTCACCCGGATAGTCCTCTCTCACAGTCCTAGCAGCCAGTGTGGAACTCGAACTGTTCTGTCACCCTATCCCCTCCAGGGACAGGCACAGGAAATCCTCTAACCTCTGTAGACTTTTAAGAACAGGACAATGCCAATGGGCACTCTACAGGTTAGTCCTCCCAAACATGGAATCCTTCCCTCTGACAGGTCACCAGGCATCTCTTGAGACAGCAATCTTCTATTACTCATCTCCTTAGTGGGACCGATTCTCCCCTGGCTTCCTCACGGTCACAGCGGGTACCCTCACCCGGGCACTCTGGGACTCCAATGGGCAAATTGTAGACCCAGTTTTAAGGTACTGAGCCTACCTGGAACTTTGCAGCTTTGGGCCAAAGGTGCCCAAGACTTCTCGGCCAGTCACCCCACCCCCGAGGGGCACACTCCACTCCGCTCCAACTCCCCACTCCCTTCTTAAAGATGGCGTCTGCCCCTTATGTACCCTCTCCCGGCATGCACAGCAGGCCGACCACACCCACCGTACCGCTGCCGAGAGGACACCCTAAGGCCAGCGATGCCACCCCTGGCTCAACCCTGACCTGATATGGCAGCGCTACCCACAGGCCACAGGGAACCATACACCAGGCAGCATCACATAGGCAGAAGCAAATACCTAGCAATCAAATTGATCCGAGCCTGGCTACCAGCTCAGACCAACCCATAAATTTAGGCACATAACACCCCTAAAAAGTAAATGCCCGCTACATATTGTTGCTGGGGTAACTTCTGTTGCTGGAAGGGGTCTATTATTGCAGCTGGGGGGTTTAGTAATGCTGCTGCTGCAAAGATGCGCTCTAATGGCTTTACTGTGTTGGCAAATTGTAGGTCTTGCTAGGAGAAATCAATAGAAAGCTGAAATTCACAGCGGCAGTACCCATATATTATTGCACCACCACAGTGGTACTTGTAATCAGTGATTTATGTGTATAGGGACATATGCTCTGAGCACAGTCTGCATTCAGAGCATATCGCTGTAGGCATTTGTCCCTGTATGCAGTTATCACTGGGATGTGTAAATATGCATACAGCTTCTGCGTATTTCATCCTTTCCCGGAAACTAATTCCAAAAACGAATTTAACGGATTCAACTAATTAAACTAATTTAATTTATGTAAATAACAAATCATAACCATTTTTTCATTCTGCACATGTCTAATGGTAGTCACTTTAACCATTTGAACTATCATGTGAAGTTACCACATAGGAGGAATAGAAATTTACTGTGCGGATTTTCTATGACACTGATGCACATGGACTTATGTTTTGAATTATCATCATAAATGTTTTGATTTCTTGATTATTTTATGGTTGTGCTGCACTTATATTGTGTTGATTTTTAAAGTGGATGTAAAGCCACTCTCATCCTTTCTAAACTACTGCCATAGTGCTGATCTATAAGGATATAGATGCCTCCTGCATGTATCCTTATCTGTCAAATGTCTCCCCTCTATCTGTTATAAGAACTGAAAAACTGCAGATTCTGTGGGTGGATCTGTTGTCTGGAGCTCGGTGGGTGGAGTCGTGATGTCAGTAGACTCCCCGCCCACCTCTACACTCCTTGTCAACATGCATTTTATCCTGTGTATTCCTTCTGCTATGATCACTAACATCCAGTCAAAATCCAGAAAAGTAACCACATGACTTCAGAAATGGAGCAGGGGTGGGAATTAAAAAAGAATGCCTGTCTAAAGCTAGTGCACGAGATATGTAAATAACCTGTCACTCAAAGCAAGGGGGCGGAACGGACAAAGGTAGAACTCTGTTTGTCCGTTTTATCTCACTGAAAAATAAAAGAGGATTGCTCAGAGCTGGATTAACTCTTTGTGGCAAGACCTGGCACAAATGATAGGAAATCTTATACACTACATTGTGACAGCAAAAAAATAATAATTCGGGTTTACATCTACTTTAAAATTTGCAGGCTTACAATAGGTTTAAGTCCAATTAAGTGCATGCCACCTTGTGGACTTATTGCTTTTATTTACAACTAACAGTTTTACTGAGTGCCAGGAATACAGCTATCATTATACTCCAGGCGCTCTGATAGCAGCGATGATGCTTTCTCACACAGCTGCCACAATGCCCACCCCTCCACTGTCCATAGTTACATAGGTTGAAAAAAGACACAAGTCCACCTAGTTCAACCATAAAAAAAAAAAATCATAAAATCACATATACCCAATCCTATACCCAAAGTTGAACCAGAGGCAGGCGAAAACCCCAGCAAAGCACACTGTAAAAAAATATTGTGCTGGGTCTACTCAAAAAAAATTGAGGCAACTATTTTTTAAGTACCGTCAACTAAACTTATTTTTGTCTGACTCATTAGACTTTACATGTTTTCAACCTGGTTTTAAGTAAAGTAAACTCTATTTTTTTCAGTTTATAGACCATAGTGTTTTAAGTTCGGAATACATACGTTAAAGCGGAGTTCCACCCAAAATGGAACTTCAACTTTTCGGAACCCTCCCCCCCTCCGGTGTCACATTTGGCACCTTTCAGGGGTGAGAAGATACCTGTGTAATACAGGTATTTGCTCCCACTTCTGGGCATAGATACCCAAGCCACCCTTGGGTATCTACGCCACTTCCTTCGCCCCCCTGGAAGACACACAGGTCCCAGAAGACAGCAGGGACAAGTGGGATAGCGCAGCGCGAGTCGCGCATGCGCAGTAGGCAACCAGGAAGTGTAGCCGTAAGGCTTCACTTCCTGATTCCCTTACCGAAGATGGTGGCGGCAGCACACGAGAGCTGAGCGACAGATCAGCTTCGGGTGCCGACATTGTGGGCGCCCTGGACAGCTAAGTGTCCTTATTTTAAAAGTCAGCAGCTGAAGTATTTGTAGCTGCTGACTTTTAAAAAAAAAATAAAAAATTTGGCGGACCTCCGCTTTAATTTGTCTGGAACTATAGTTTTAAGTAAAGCCAATGAAATTTTTCCAGTTTCTAGAAAAGTTTAAGTTAGGAACACATACATTAACTTATTTATTTCAAGTACTTATATAGCACCTTAAATTTACTTATACATTGTACATTCAGATCAGTCGCTGCCCTCAAGGAGCTTTCAATCTAAGATCCCTAACTCACACGCATACATACACATACATTTACACAGGAGCCAATTACCCTGCTAGGATGTCTTTGGAGTGTGGGAGGAAACCGACACAGGTACAGGGTAGAACATGCAAACTGCAGGCAGTTAGTGTCGTGGTTGGGATTTGAACAAGTGACCCTTTGCTGCTAGGCAAAAGCGCTAATCACTACACCACTGTGCTGCCCTATTGCTTAATGTGATATTAACTTGTAACCTACTTCAAAATGTATTCGATAGTTTAGGCCGATATATATTCTTCTACATATTTATTTTTCATACATCATGGGACACAGTCAGGCTAATATTCATTACCTGCTGGGTTATACTTCATCAGGTGAATGGACACTGGTAGACCAAAGGTCTTTAGACAGGACGTGATCCCCTATATAACCCCTCCTACACAGGAAGTTACTTCAGTTTTTTACTAGTGTCTACAAGGTGGATGGCACGGTTTGTTTGAGCTCTGAGCTCCAGGTCTCTAATCCCACAAACGGTGCCAAGATGAATCAAGGGTTTGACTGATCGGATCCATTTGACACAGGCTATATGCTTGGATAAATGGTACTTGAGCCTCGCAAAGAAGACTCTAGATCCTGCAAGGTTTTTCCTGTAATGTGGCCTCCGGGCGCTGGACCCTGCAGAGTGGAAATCCTGGACACCACAGCGCTAAGGCATTTCCTGCAGGGTGCTGTACAGGTCTAATGGAGTGGACCCTAAACATGAAAAGGGTACCCAGTCCTTGAAGGTCCCAAGTGACAGGAACCCACCGTGAAGGGTGAAGATTGGGCCCTTAGTTTCTAAGTGGCCCTGTGCCTGGATGGGTAAGTGAAACCCCTTTATTATATTGTGGGGTGTCCTAGTAATTGTAACAATCAGTCAAGCTAGCTAAAGGCTGGACACCTGTGTGCAGTGACCATACAGGGGAGTTTTGGGCTAGCTGTGGGTGTTTGCAAAGTGTACCATTTTTTTTTTTTTTTGCTTGTGTCTGGCTGTTTTTTACCTGTATGATGGTGCACGATGGTGTGCCATCTCGCCTTGGTTCACCATGGCGCACGTTCGTTGGAGTGCCGCCGTGCACAGCAGTTGTTGTTTGGCGGCCATGACCAGACCCTTTATTAGCTTTGTTGCACTTCTCGGACTCTCCACAGTTCCAGAACATCCTTCCTGAGGACTGGTGCCCAGAACTGGACAGCATACTCCAGGTGCACCCGGACCAGAGTCTTGTAGAGAGGGAGAATTATTGTTTTATCCCTGGAGTTATTCCCCTTTTTAATGCATGCCAATATTCTGTTTGCTTTGCGTGCAGCAGCTTGGCATTGCATGCCATTGCTGAGCCTGTCATCTACTAGGACCCCAGGTCCTTTTCCATAATAGATTCCCCCAGAAGTTCCCCCCCCCCCCAGTGAGTAGATTGCATTCATATCTTTGCCACCCAAATGCATTACTTTACTTTTTTCTACATTAAACCTCATTTGCCATGTAGTTTCCCACCCCATTAATTTGTTTAGATCTTCTTGCAAGGATTCCACATCCTGCAGAGAAGTTATTGCCCTGCTTAGCTTTGTATCATCCGCAAATACAGAAATTTAACTGTTTATCCCATCCTCCAGGTCATAGATGACTACCCTCTGAACTCACCCCTGTAGCCAGTTTTCAATCCATGTACTCACCCTTGGCCCATGCCAACTGACCTTACTTTGTACAGTAAACATATATGGGGAACCGTATCAAATGCTTATGCAAAATCAAGATACACCACATCTATGAGCCACTTTTTATTTAGATTGGTTTGGCAAGAACGTTTCAAAATAAATCCATGCTTATTACTGAGATTATGAAAAATGTAAAGGCAGGTGTCCCAATACTTTTGGTAATCTAGTTTGTATATTGAATACATATTTGTTTGGTTAACCAGTTCTCTCACAAGCAATAGTTACCACTGAAACCCATGATCAATTTGACATTAGTCTTCATTAACTTGTTTAGCCGTGGTAACTGTATGGTTAATCAGATATTTCTCATAAGCACCTTTAACAATTGCCTCTGGGTACCCCTTTTGTCAGAATTTGTCCATAAGAACTGCACTCTGTTTAGAATTCTCTAATCTAGTGAAATTTTACCTAAGTCTATGAAATTGTTTTATGGGAATATAATTGTGCGAGAATGTGTGGTGGCATCTGATGTGTGAGGAATGGTCCTTTATATATACTATAATCATAAGAATGATTTTTCCTCACCTTATTCGGACTGGCATTTATTTGGCTGTTATTTGGCCGCATCCAATATATCTGGTACTAGTGTTTTTAGCATTTTGGATTCATTATAGGCAAGTTATTAACCTCCTCCTCCCAAGGACTCTTTGTGCTTGGTTTGCGTTTTGAATTTTTCAGCTTTAATTCACCTGGTTGTTTTTCCTGCAGCAGCAAGAGTCTGGAGTGATGTCACACAATTATGTTGGCACACATTAGGCAGCAACTTTCCCAGAACAGGGCCGAATTTTGTGTTATCGATAGTTCGCTTTTAATTATTAATTGCCATCTTCCTCTTTTACAGTGTATATATTAAAAGTGATTGTATAATGTAAAGTTCAGGGGTATAGCACCTCAGGACCACATGCAAAGCCGGTTATCTTAAACAAAAAAGGTGTTTGTTTTTCTTTTAAAGCAAACAAAACTTAATTTTCACTGACTTCCAGGCTTTTTTTTGTTACCGTATATACTCGAGTATAAAACGACCCGAGTATAAGCCGAGGTACCTACTTTTACCACAAAAAATGGGAAAACTTATTGACTCGAGTATAAGCCGAGGGGAGGAAATGTGCCCATTGCCACCTCACTGTGCCAATTGCCCAACCTTACTGTGCCCATTGCCATCTCACTCTGCCACCTCACTGTGCACATTGCCACCTCACTGCCCATTGCCACCTCACTGTGCCACCTCACTGCCCATTTTCACCTCACTGTGCCCATTGTCACCTCACTGTGCCCCCTTACTGTGTCCATTGCAGCCACCCTGTGCCCAAGTCAGTGTACCTCAAAATCTTGTAATTCCGCGGCTGGCGTCCATTGTTCAAATCTCGCGCCGTTCTCCCTGTCCCTTCCGTGATAGGCGTTTCCAGCAAACACTGTGTTGAGTGTTGCGCCTATCACGGAGGTCCTCTCATTCTCGGACTCCGTTTCCCAGCAGGCACTGTGTTCAGTGCTCCGCCAATCACGGACGTCGGACAAGAGGACCTCCATGATAGGCGCAACACTCAACACAAGTGTTTGCTGGAAACGCCTATCGCGGAAGGGACAGGGAGAAAGGCGCTAGATTTAAACAATGGACGCCGGCCGCGGAATTTCACGATTTTCAGGTACTGACTCGAATATAAGCCGAGGGGTATACTTTCAGCCCTAAAAAAAGGGCTGAAAAACTCAGCTTATACTCGAGTATATACGGTAAGTCAGCAGCTACGAAAAGTTTAGTTGCTGACTTTTAACCCTTTCATGCCTAAGCCTATTTCTGACATTTGTTGCTTACAAGTTAAAATCCGTATTTTTTGCTCGAAAATTACTTAAAACCCCCAAACATTTTATATATATATTGTGAGGGGGTTAGCTCGGCAGCGGGTGTGTGTGACCCCCGGGATGGGCTCCCCACACAAAAACAGGCCCAGCAAACGGAGGTTGTGGTTTTCAAAATCAAAAAGGTGCGGTTTATTTTCTATTTACAGTGACAAAACACAGCAAAGCAAAAGAAACATAAACAAAATAAATCCTGGTCAACTTGACCTCTGACTAAACATACAGGTTTCCTAACAACTGGGATCAGCCTAGTGCTGTCCTAGTCCCTAAGTCCCTGGTTTTAAATGTCCAAGCAAATAGCCACACAGGCTTTGTCTCACCGCACAGGGGTTCACTCTCCCTAGACAGTCCACACAGGTCTGGTTCCAGGCATGAGCTAACACCTAATGAATCTGGGAGTTCTTATAGAGGCCTAAATGAGCTGACAAGCTTCAGCTGGTCTCATCAACTCCCTGTCTGCACGACGCCCCACACTCTCCCTAGAGGTATGAGTCATCCATGAGCCCACTAGCCTCAGCTGGGCTTATACAACTCTCCACCTAGTTGTATAAGTCGGCGTAAAGCCTGAATCTGGGCGAAATATATCTACCCCCCTGGATGCAACCAGGTGACTTTACCTTCCTGCTGTCACATACCCCCCCCTCTTGTTTTAACCTCGGGGTTGGAACACCAGCAATCAGGCATTCATGTACTCGAGACAAAGCATCCACATTCCCCATTTGAACGCCAGGGCGATGCTTTACTGTGAAGTTGAATTCCTGGAGGGCCAGGAACCACCTATTCACTCTTCTATTTGTTTCCTTGTTTTGAGCCATCCACTTTAACGGAGCGTGATCCGTAACCATGTCAAAGTGCCTACCTAGCAGGTAGTACCGAAGGGAATCTAGAGCCCACTTCACCGCTAAACACTCCTTTTCAACGGTGGCGTAATTTACCTCATGGGACTTCAACTTCCTGCTGAGGTAAATGACTGGGTGCTCTTCCCCGTTCCAGACCTGGGACAATACTGCTCCTAACCCCACATCTGACGCATCACTTTGTACGACAAAGTCTTTAGAGAAGTCGGGTGAGTACAACACTGGCTGGCTACATAAGGCTTGTTTCAAGAATTGGAATGCTGCCTCAGCCTCGGGGGTCCATTTAATCATGACCGACCCTTTCCCCTTCGTCAGGTTGGTTAGGGGCACAGCCTTAGAAGCAAAGTGGGGAATGAATCGCCGATAATACCCAGCGATTCCCAGAAAGGCTCGTACCTGCTTCTTGCTGTTGGGACGTGGCCAACTCTGGATGGCCTCGACTTTGTTGAGTTGGGGTTTTATTACTCCCCTCCCAATGGTGTACCCAAGATATTTGGCCTCCTCCTGCCCAATGGTACACTTCTTGGGGTTAGCCGTAAACCCCGCTTCCCGAACAGAGTCCAGGACTGCTTGCACTTTTGGCAGATGTGAGGCCCAATCTGTGCTATGGACAATTACGTCATCCAGGTAAGCCGCAGCATACTTCCGATGGGGCCTCAGCATCTGGTCCATTTTCCGCTGGAATGTGGCCGGCGCATTCTGTAACCCGAACGGCATTCTTTTATATTGGAACGCCCCGTCTGGGGTTACAAATGCGGTTTTCTCTTTGGCCGACTTGGCCAGGGGGATTTGCCAATACCCTTTTGTGAGGTCAAGAGTCGTCATGTATCGGGCTGTTCCCAGCCGGTCGATCAACTCATCTATACGTGGCATGGGGTAGGTGTCAAATTTTGTAACTTTGTTCAACTGACGAAAATCGTTACAAAATCGCCAGCTCCCATCCGGTTTAGGCAACAACACAATGGGACTAGACCAATCACTTTGGGACTCCTCTATCACCCCTAAGTTCAGCATTTTCTGTACTTCCTCCCGTATTGCCTCCCGTCGGGCCTCTGGGATCCGATAGGGTTTTAACTTCACCCTTTCACCGGGCGGGGTAATGATGTCATGCTCTACCCCAGATGTTTGTCCCGGCAGCTCAGAGAATACCTCCTTGTTGCGAAGCACAAACTCCTTAACCTCCTGTTGTTGGGGTTGTGACAAGGTGGCTGCTATTCCAACCTCAGGAATCACGCAACCAGTTTGAGCTGGTGACCAAGTGTCTGCGACTAGGGACTCTCTATCCCTCCAGGCTTTCAACAGATTAACGTGATAGATCTGTTCGGGCTTTCGCCTTCCTGGTTGTCTGACCTTGTAATTCACTTCGCTCACTTTTTCCATTATCTCATAGGGGCCTTGCCATTTGGCAAGGAATTTACTTTCAACCGTAGGGACAAGTACCAGTATCCTATCCCCCGGGGAAAAGGTACGGGTCTTGGCTCCACGGTTGTACACTCTCTGCTGTGCTAACTGCGCTTGGGCCAAATGTTCCTTCACGATGGGCATTACCTGTGCAATTCGATCTTGCATCAGGGCGACATGCTCAATCACACTCCTGTGGGGAGAACTCTCACTTTCCCAAGTTTCCTTGGCAATATCCAACAGCCCTCTTGGGTGTCTCCCATACAGTAACTCAAAGGGGGAGAATCCCGTAGAGGATTGGGGCACCTCCCTAATAGCAAACATCAGATAAGGAAGTAGACAGTCCCAATCCTTTCCATCTCTATCCACCACTTTCTTCAACATTTGTTTTAGGGTTTTGTTGAATCTTTCAACCAGCCCATCGGTTTGGGGGTGATACACAGATGTACGTAATTGCGTCACTTTGAACAATTTACACAGCTCCTTCATAACCCGGGACATAAAGGGTGTACCTTGGTCCGTAAGCAGTTCTTTACAAATACCCACCCGGCTAAACACAAGAGATAGCTCTTTGGCTATGGTTTTGGCCGAGGTATTTCGGAGAGGGATCGCTTCTGGATAACGGGTGGCATAGTCCATTATAACTAATATGTACTGGTGCCCCCTAGCGGACTTGATTATAGGCCCTACCAAATCCATGGCGATCCTCTCAAACGGGACCTCAATGATGGGTAGAGGGACCAGCGGGCTACGGAAATGTGGCATCGGGGCCGACCTCTGACACACAGGGCAGGAGGAACAATAATTTTCTATGTCCTTCATCACCCCCGGCCAATAGAATCTCTGTAATACCCTCTCTCGGGTTTTCTCTGTCCCCAGATGACCTCCAAGAATGTGCCCATGGGCCAACTCCAACACCAACTTCCTGTAAGGTTTGGGCACCACAAGCTGCTCAACGGTTTCTTCTGCCCTTTTTGCCACCCGATACAGTAGGTCCTTCTCTACGCTGAAGTATGGGTAAGTGCAGGTATTATCTGGGTTCATTAACTCGCCATCTATTTTCACTACGTTTTCCCATGCCTTTATTAGGGCGGGGTCTTTCAACTGTTCTGTGGCAAAGTTTTCCCTGTGAACCTCAAGATCAGAAAACTCCACAGACGGTAGGTTTTCGTCTGAGGAGGTGGGCTCCTCTCCAGTTTCTTGAGTCTCCCCTGCCAATACTGATAAGGGAAATTCCGGAGAGTCCTCACCACTCTCAGGGGAGTTCTGGCTATCACATTCCTGGTACATAGGGGCACCAGTGGGGGGCTCAGGATCATCCCACAGTTCCCAGAACTTCGGAAAATCCCTTCCCACAATGGCGTCATGCGGTAACTGAGATACTAAGCCCACTGGATGAGAGAGGGTACCTTTGGGGGTCTCGAAACACACTGTAGTCACTGGATACTCTCGGGTGTCCCCATGCACACAAATAACAGCTACCTTGCTATTCCCAAAGACCTCTGTTTTAACTAACTCAGCCTTTATCAGGGTCACAAGGCTACCTGAATCCAGCAATACCACAACATTTCTACCATTAACACACATTTTGCATAAATGTTTCTCAGTTCCTCGTATGGCAGTGCATGCGACTGTCGCACACAGCGACTGACGTCTGCCCGTCAGAAAGTCACACTGCAGGGGTTCCTCCATAACCGGGCAATTGGCTGCAATATGTCCCGCTTGCCGGCAGCGGTAGCAAACGATCCTTCTTGCCGCCTCTTGAGCCGCTGATTTCCCAGGCTGTTCTCGCCAAACTTGGGGTAGAGCTCCCACCCTCTCACTCTCTCCACCCTCACCCCTTGGAATCCTCTTATCCGCCCCTGGGGATGGTCTGGTCTTAGGGTGGAAAGTCCGAGTGTCTCTGGAAGAGGCCGTCAGGTTCTCTGTAGCCAAGTATTTCTCCACACGATCCACAAGACCATCGGCCGTCTCTGGGTCTCCATGGCTTACCCACTTTTGGATGGCAGTAGGAAGAGCTCTCAAAAACCGATCCATTACAACACGTTCCACAATCTTTGGTGCGGACAAAGTCTCTGGCTGTAGCCACTTTCTGCTCAGGTGAATGAGATCATACATTTGAGACCTGGGGGGTTTTCCAAGCTGGAAAGTCCAGTTATGCACACGCTGAGCCCGGACAGCCTGGGTGACACCCAGCCTTGCCAAAATTTCAGCTTTTAGCATCACATAGTCTTTTGCTTGGTTAGGCTCTAGGTCATAGTAAGCTTTCTGCGATTCACCAGTTAACAGAGGAGCCACCAGTCCAGCCCACTGCTCCTCAGGCCACTTTTCTCTTTCAGCGGTCCTTTCAAATGTGGTCAAAAATACCTCTGGATCATCCTCTCCAGTCATTTTTGTCAATAAACGACTCACCCCAAAGGACGCGGTATTAGTGGGACGGCTTTCCTCACTGGTCTGCGGACGTTGCTGCATTACTGCTTCCATTTGTTGTAGTCTCTGCTCTTGCTTCTGTAACAGGTCTATGAAGCGGGCCTCAGATTGCTGCTGGGCTTGTTGCTGAGCTTCCAGACTCTGTTGGTGAGCTTGCTGCTGGGCTGCAAGGCTCTGTTGATGAGCTTGCTGCTGGGGCTGCAAGGCTCCTTTGCAAACCTGCATTTGTCTGCTGTTGATTGGCATTTGCTAGAGCCAGCTGTTTCAGTATCTCCTCCATGCTGGCTTAAAAAAAACTGCCACTGGTTCTCCACCAACTGTGAGGGGGTTAGCTCGGCAGCGGGTGTGTGTGACCCCCGGGATGGGCTCCCCACACAAAAACAGGCCCAGCAAACGGAGGTTGTGGTTTTCAAAATCAAAAAGGTGCGGTTTATTTTCTATTTACAGTGACAAAACACAGCAAAGCAAAAGAAACATAAACAAAATAAATCCTGGTCAACTTGACCTCTGACTAAACATACAGGTTTCCTAACTAACAACTGGGATCAGCCTAGTGCTGTCCTAGTCCCTAAGTCCCTGGTTTTAAATGTCCAAGCAAATAGCCACACAGGCTTTGTCTCACCGCACAGGGGTTCACTCTCCCTAGACAGTCCACACAGGTCTGGTTCCAGGCATGAGCTAACACCTAATGAATCTGGGAGTTCTTATAGAGGCCTAAATGAGCTGACAAGCTTCAGCTGGTCTCATCAACTCCCTGTCTACACGACGCCCCACACTCTCCCTAGAGGTATGAGTCATCCATGAGCCCACTAGCCTCAGCTGGGCTTATACAACTCTCCACCTAGTTGTATAAGTCGGCGTAAAGCCTGAATCTGGGCGAAATATATCTACCCCCCTGGATGCAACCAGGTGACTTTACCTTCCTGCTGTCACAATATATATATATATATATATATATATATATACATATATATATATATATATATATAAATTTAGCAGAGAATCTAGAGAATAAATGGACACTTTCATGAATTAAAAAAAGACTAAACAGTAAAGTTAGCCCAATTTTTTTGTATAATGTGAAAGATATTACGCCGAGTAGATACCAAACATGTCACGCTTTTAAATTGTGCACACTCATGGAATGGCGACAAACTACGGTACCTAAAAATCTCCATAGGCGATGCTTTAAAAAAAATTAACGGTTACCAGGTTAGAGTTACAGAGAATGTCTAGTGCTAGAATTATTGCTCTTGCTCTGACGATCGCGGCGATACCTCACATGTGTGATCTGAACACCGCTTACATATGCGGGCGCAACTTGCGTATGCTTTTTCTTTGCTGCGCAAGCACACGGGGACGGAGGCACTTTAAATTTATTATTTTTTTCTTATTTTATTTTTATTTTTTTACATTTTGTTTTAAAAAAAAAAATGTTTGATCGCTTTTATTGCTGTCACAAGGATACACCACATCTACGAGCCTTCTTTTATTTAGATTGGTTTGGCAAGAACGTTTCAAAATAAATCCATGCTTATTACTGAGATTATGAGCGTGTAAAGGCAGGTGTCCCAATACTTTTGGTAATCTAGTTTGTATATTGAATACGTATTTGTTTGGTTAACCAGGTCTCTCATAAGCAATAGTTACCACTGAAACCCATGATCAATCTGACATTAGTCTTCATATACTTGTTTAGCCGTGGTAACTGTGTGGTTAACCAGATATCTCTCATAAGCACCTTTAACAATTGCCTCTGGGTACCCCTTTTGTCAGAATTTGTCCGTAAGAATTGCACTCTGTTTAGAATTCTCTAATCTAGTGAAATTTTTCCTATTAGTCTATGAAATTGTTTTATGGGAATATAATTGTGCGAGAATGTGTGGTGGCATCTCATGTGTGAGGAATGGTCTTTTATATATACTATAATCATAAGAATGTTTTTTCCTCACCTTATTGGGACTGGCATTTATTTGGCTGTTATTTGGCCGCATCCAATATATCTGGTACTAGTGTGTTTAGCATTTTGGATTCATTATAGGCAAGTTATTAACCTCCTCCTCCCAAGGACTCTTTGTGCTTGGTTTGCGTTTTGAATTTTTCAGCTTTAACTCACCTGGTTGTTTTTCCTGCAGCAGCAAGAGTCTGGAGTGATGTCACACAATTATGTTGGCACACATTAGGCAGCATGTGGCGGGAGCCAAAAAATTTTTTTGTAATTCATGAAAGTGTCCATTTATTCTCTAGATTCTCTGCTAAATTTATATATCCCTTGTGACAGTAATGGGCGGTGATAGCTACTCTTTATGGAGGGATCGGGAGGTCTAAAAGCCCCCAAATCCTTCCTTTGCACTTCAAAGTATTCAGATCGCCAAAAACTGCGATTCTAAATACTGTATTTTTTAAAAGAAACAGAGCCATTGGCAGCTGAGTAAACCGGGAGTGACGTCGCTTCCGTGTTTACATACAAAAGACTGGAACAAAGACGTTACTGGCTTCGTGCCAGTCTGTCTCTAGCCGCCGGAAGTGGCAGATCGGGTCTCCCGGTGGGACGGGAGGCCCAGTAAGAGCGGTGGAAGGCGGCGGGAGGGGGAACGTTCCCTCCCACTCCTCCGGGATAATAACCCAGCTGCTTTTAGCCACATCAGTTGTTATCCCTGGAAAGCCGACCGCCCGCTCTAAATGGTACCGGGATGATGCATGCAGCTGCATGCATCATCCTGGTATAACCCCCTAAAGCCGAGGCCGCATATATGCGTACGCTCGGCGCTAAGGGGTTAATAAACACACTTACCTGTTACACGGTCCAGCAATGTGGGCGCACGGAGCCCGCTCCTCTCCCCCTCATCTCCTCCACGCATCCATTGATACCGTGGGCACCTGGCCATGACAGCTTGTGGGTTCATGGCCGGGCGCACACTGCGCATGCATGAGTCACACTGCGGTCTCCCAATGGACAGGCAATCTTCTGGGACCTGTCACGTGTCCCAGAAGATTTCCGAGAGGGAGGGGCCACCTAGGGGGTGAGGAGGAGTCGCCTAGGCAGCCCGTAAGTGGAACCATTAAGTGGGACAGGAAGTCTCCTTCAAAACTAAGCTCCCACTCCCCCCCAAAAAAAAAATACATACCAAGTGTGGCATGTAAGTGGGCAAGGAGTGCTTAAAGTGGAAGTTCCACTTTTGGGTAGAACTCTGCTTTAATTCCAGAAAACATAACACAAGTCCACTTATCTAAAGCACAAATACAAGAAACCTAAAGTTCTTATACAGGATTTACCCAAAGGTTTGCACAGTCCAACCACTCTCATTGTTAGACACAGCAGGAGCTCATCTGTGGGTACCATGGACTCAAAGTACACCGGTACCCACGGATCATTAGGCAGAGGGCCAGAAAGGTGGTATGCCTATGTAAACAATGCAGATTGCTGTTCTGCTTGTAGGGAAGGCATTGATCCGGTGTTACTGATAATCAGGAACATGGATCAATGCCTTCCCCTAGTAAAAGCACCTCCCACACAGTGAGCAAACACTGGTTAGGCATACAGTTTACCCTTTGATCGCCCCTGATGTTTAGCCCCTTCCCAGCCAATGTCATTAATACAGGGGCAGTGCATATTTTTAGCAGTGATCACTGTATTAGTGTCACTAGTCTCCAAAAAGTGTCAGTTATTGTCTTGACTGCCCGCCACAATATCGCAGTCCCACTATAAGTCACTGGGAATCTTACTGGGATTTTTTTTACCAAAAATATTTAGCAGAATACATATTGGCTGAAATTGATTAATACATTTGACATTTTTTTTATTGGATATGTTTTATAGCAAAAAGTAAAAAATAGGTTTTTTTTTTCTCAAAATGATCTGCCTTTTTTTTGTTTATAGCTCAAAAAATAAAAACTGCACTGGTGGGCATATACCACCAAAAGAAAGCTCTATTTGTGGGAAAAAAGGACATCAATTTTGTTTGGGTACAGCATCACACGACTGTGCAATTGTCAAACTTAAAAGTTGTCACTCTTAAATTTAAAAATCTATATTGCAAAAATATGGCCTGTTCATGAAGGGGGTAAATCTCCCGGAGATAAAGTGGTTAAAGGGACCAGAACCCAAATATTGGTGACACGTAGCAGCCATCCAGGAACTATCGTTGGTGTACTGTACAATAAACTCATATACACGTAATTGGCCTGGATAACCGCCACCGCTTGGTGTACCTGTCGGTTCCTCGTCAGGGTCGGGATTGGTGGAGGGCGAGGCTTTGGTCGATTACGTGCCCAGGTTGGAATGCATGTTTGCTCCAGGTGATTGGCGGAGCAGTGGAGCCCCTTAAAGTTTATTCAGGCTTTCCATTCCGGGTGTTGGATCAGGCACAGGTCAATGTGAGTAAATATGCTTATGTTTTTACATGTGTTTTAAAAATAATAAAAAGTTGGAAAACTATGAGGATTCATCCCGGTCTTTACGGAGTTTGGTAGCCCGCTCTGGGTGTCTAATCGTTAAAGGAAAGGAGAAAACCCCTTGGTGGTACAGATATTTTTACCTTCCGAGAATGAAGAGGAGCAAGGTTGAATAAAATATCAGGAGTGTGAGGAGATTATATTCAAAGCACATTTAAATCTAATATTATTAAAGTGTTTCTAAAGGCTGAAGGTTTCTTACTAGGGATGAGCCGAACACCCCCCGGTTCGGTTCGCACCAGAACCTGCGAACGGACCGAAAGTTTGCGTGAACTATCGAACCCCGTTAAAGTCTATGGGACTTGAACGTTTGGAATCAAAAGTGCTAATTTTAAAGGTTAATATGCAAGTTATTGTCCTAAAAAGGGTTTGGGGACCCGGGTGCTGCTCCAGGGGACATGTATCAATGCAAAAAGAAGTTTTAAAAACGGCTGTTTTTTCAGGAGCAGTGATTTTAATGATGCATAAAGTGAAAAAATAAAAGTGAAATATTCCTTTAAATATCGTACCTGGGGGGGGGGGGGGGGTTGTGTGTGTGTGTGTGTGTGTATAGTATGCCTGTGAAGTGGCACGTGTTTCCCGTGTTTAGAACTGTCCCTGCACAAAATGACATTTCTAAAGGAAAAAAAGTCATTTAAAACTGCTTGCGGCTTTAATGTAATGTCTGGTCCCGGCAATATGGATGAAAATCATTGAGAAAAATGGCATGGCTACCCCTTCCCCCCTCCCAGCCCATTACCAGCCCCTTCGGGTCTTGTATGGATATTAAAGGGAACCCCGCACCCAAATTAAAAAAAGGAAAGGCATGGGGCCCCCAGGCCCTATATACTCTGAACAGCAGTATACAGGCGGTGCAAACAAGACAGGGACTGTAGGTTTGTTGTTACGTAGAATCTGTTTGTAATTTTGAACTGGTACATTTTTAAAGTGTAGCTCCAGGCAAAAAATCTATTTTTAAGCTTTTGGGAAAACATAGGGAAGGATTATCACCCCTGTAACATTTGTTTTGCTGTCTGTGCACCTGTTCAGAACATTTCACCTCACTTTCCCTCCCAATGACAAATGTTTTTTGAAAATTAGTTTTTTTTATTGAAACAAGGATTGGTGATAAAGCATCAGTGGAGAGGAGACACCTTTTTCCCATATTAACTCTTATGCCCTGTACACACGATCGGATTTCCGATTGGAATAAATACCCGATGGATTTTTCCGTCGGAATTCCGATGAAGCTGACTTTCATCAGTCTTGCCTACACACCATCAGACAAAATTCTGACCGTCCAAAACACCGTGACGTTCAACACGTACGACGGCACTATAAAGGGGAAGTTCAAATCCAACGGCGCCACCCTTTGGGCTGCTTTTGCTGATTTTGTGTTACCGCGTGTTAGTAAAAGTTTGGTGTTAGCCGATTTGCGCTTTTCATTCCCTGTGCTTTTCAATCCGTTACAGCATGACGAATGTGCTATCTCCCTTACGAACGCTAGTTTTACCAGAACGAGCGCTCCCGTCTTGTAATTTAGTGCCCACAGACGATCGGAATTTGCTATTGGTTTTTTTTCATTGGTAAAATTTAAAACATGTTCTATTTTTTTACACCGATGGAAAAAAAGACCGATGGGGCCCACACACGATCGTTTTTTCAGATTAAAAAAGTCTATCGGTCTTTTTTGATCGGAAAAACCGATCGTGTACGCGGCATTACAGGAGAGAATTTCCCTTCCTAGGGGTAGATTTCCTCTCTCTCTTCCTGTTGTCTCCTTCTGTTTGCAAGTAGGAGTCATTTGTAAGTTGGATGTTTGAAAGTAGGGGTCTGCCGTATATACTCTGTAGAAATTTGTCCCTTAGGTGTTGGTGTTGCCACAACACTGTAAGCCCTCACAGTTAATCTCGGTGGGCGCTGGAATGCTCTGCTGTGAACTATTATATCAAGAATTTTAATTACATGCCATTGTTGAACAGTGGTAGGAAAAATTGGGCCTTTGGTGGTGGTGATGCCACAACACTGTAAGCCCTCACAGTTACTCTTGGTGGGCGCAGGAATGGGCCCTGCTGTGAAATATTAGATCAAGAATTGTAATTACATGCCCCTGTTAAACAGGGGCATAAAAATTGGGCCTTAGGCACTGGTGCCACAACACTGCAACCCCTCAGATACTCTAGTTGGAGTGCAGGAATGAGCCCTGCTGCAAAGTATTGCATCAAAAATTGTAATTACACGCCCCTGTTAAACAGGGGCTGAAAAATTGGGCCTTAGCCACTGGTGGCGGTGCCCAGAACCAAAAATTTTCTTACAAGCTATCAGCATGATCATTGAGGAGGAAGAGGATAGTCACTCAGCATCAGCATAGGCTGTCTTGAAGGGATCTGACATTTAAAAAAAAATATTCGGTTACATCAGCATCAGGTGCTTTGTAGCTGGTGGTGATCCAAGACTGATTCATTTTTATGAAGGTCAGTCGATCGACCGAGTCGGTGGACAGGCGCACCCTGTGATCGGTTACAAAGCCTCCAGCAGCACTGAATGTGCGTCCTGAAATAACGCTGGATGCAGGACAGGCCAGTAGCTCAATTGCATACTGTGCAAGCTCTGGCCAGTGATCCATCCTCAAGACCCAGTAACCCAGAGGATTTTCGGTGGGAAAGGTGTCCAAGTCTGATCTTGCCCCTAGGTATTCCTGCACCATGTAAACCAGACGCTGGCGATGGTTGCTGGAACTGATAATACCTTGAGGCTGCGGACTAAAAAATTGTCTGAACGCATCGGTCAGACAGCCACCTTCTCCACTGCTCCTTCTTTAACTGACCGAAGCTGTTTCATCCTCTGCGACGGCAAGATAAGGTCCGCAACCTTACCCTTGTAACTTGGATCAAGGAGAGTTCCCAGCCAGTAATGATCCCTCTCCTTGATAGCATGAATACGAGGATCCTTCCGCAGGCTTTGCAGGATCAGGGAGGCCATGCAGCATAGGTTTGCTGAGGCATTCGGTCCGGAGTCCTCTGGGTCACTGAGGACAATATGATCCGCAGCCACCTCCTCCCAGCCACGTACAAGTCCATGGGTGTCTTGGGACTGTAATTAATCCCTTGAAGACTGCTGCTGATGCTGAGTGCTAGGCTCCACCTCCATGCTGACACAATCCTCCTCCTCCTCCTCCTTGTCCTCTTCCTGTGTAATTGGCGGGCCAGCAGGAACACTGTCTGGATAAAGGGGGCCTTGAGAGGTAAGAAAGTCCTCCTCTTCCTCCCTCTGTTCTGCCTCAAGTTCCCTGTCCATTATTCCACGCAGCATGTGCTCCAACAGGTGGACAAGAGGGACAGTGTCATGCATGCACTGTCACTGCACACCATCCTCGTGGCCTCCTCAAATGGTGCCAGGACAGTATATGCATCCCTGATCATGACCCACTGGCGTGGCAAATAAAACTCAAGCTCCCCTGACCCTGTCCTGGTGCCATATTGGCACAGATACTCATTGATGGCCCTCTGCCGCGTGTGCAGCTGCTGCAGCATGGCCAACGTTGAGTTCCACCTGGTGGGCATGTCCCAGATTAGGTGTTTCTTGGGCAGGTTAAATTCCTTTTGCAGGTCAGCCAGCTGAGCACTGGCATTATATGACCGGCGGAAATGCACACAGACTTTCCTGGCCTGCCTCAGGACATCCTGTAAGCCCGGGTACCTGCCCAAGAACCGCTGCACCACCAAGTTAAGGACGTGAGCCAAACAGGGCACATTGGTCAGTTGTCCCTGTCAGAGGGCGGAGAGCAGGTTGGTGCCATTGTCGAAAACCACCATTCCTGGCTTAAGCTGGCGTGGCATCAACCACCTCTGAGCCTGCCCCTGCAGAGCTGACAGAATCTCTGCCCCAGTGTGGCTCCTGTCCCCCAAGCACACCAGCTCAAGCACCGCATGGCATCTCTTTGCCTGCGTACTTGCATAGCCCCTTGAATGCTTATGGAGCACCTCTGGTTCCGAGGACAAAGCACATGAAGAGGCCATGGAGGAAGAAGAGGAGGGGGTGGAGGAGAGAGGTGTGTCAGAATCACCAGTAGTAACATTTTGGAGGCACGGTGAGGGAACAACCTCCAACACTACTGCACCTTGTCCTGCATCCTTCCCAGCTGCCAGCAGAGTCACCCAATGCGCCGTGAAAGATAGGTAGCGTCCCTGTTCATGCCTGCTGGACCATGAGTCAGCGGTAATATGCACCTTACCACTGACCGTCCTGTCCAGCAAGGCCAAGACATTGCCTTCCACATGCCGGTAGAGAGCCGGAATCGTCTTCCGTGAGAAAAAGTGGCGTTTGGCAACCTGCCACTGAGGAACCGCACATTCCACAAACTCACGGAAGGGGGCAGAGTCTACCAACTAAAAAGGCAGCAGTTGAAGTGCTAGCAATTTAGCCAAGCTCACATTCAACCGCTGGACATGTGGATGGCTGGGAGCAAACTTCTTTCAGCGGTGCAGCAGCTGGGGCAGGGAAATTTGCCTGGTACAATCTGACGTAGGTGTACCGATAGCAGATTTCCCGCAAGTACTTGGCTGTGACACACCTAATTCTACACCTTCATTCCTCTCAGTGCAGGTTTCAGAGAGGACTGAAGGTATAGTGGGGTTGGAGATCCCAGCTGATGAGGAGCAAGGAGAGGTCCGCTTTGTTCTTTGGTGTGGGTCTTTTAGATGTGCTTGCCAATGAACTGCATGGCAGGTCGACATATGTCTGATCAACCATGTGGTGCCCAATAGGGATGAGCTTCGAGTCCGAGTCGAACTCATGTTCGACTGGAACATTGCCTGTTCGCCCGTTCGCCGAACAGCGAACAATTTGGGGTGTTCGCGGCAAATTCGAAAAGTCTATGGGAGAAAATCTAAAGTGCTAATTATAAAGGCTTATATGCAAGTTATTGTCATAAAAAGTGTTTGGGGACCCGGGTCCTGCCCCAGGGGACATGTATCAATACAAAAAAAAGTTTTAAAAACGGACGTTTTTTTGGGAGCAGTGATTTTAATAATGCTTAGAGTGAAACAATAAAAGTGAAATATTCCTTTAAATTTTGTACCTGGGGGGTGTCTATAATATGCATGTAAAGTCGCGCTTGTTTCCCGTGCTTAGAACTGTCCCTGCACAAAATGTAATTTCTGAAGGAAAAAAAGTAATTTTAAACTCACTCGCGGCTATTAATGAATTGTCGGCTCCCGGCAATACATAGAAAAGTCATTGATAAAAAAAATCATATCAATGACTTTTCTATGTATTGCCGGGAGCCGACAATTCATTAATAGCCGCAAGTGAGTTTTACCCCTCTGTACATAGTTACTACTCCCCTCTGTACATACCCCCCGTACATAGTTACTACCCCCCTGTACATACCCCCACTGAACATAGTTACTACCCCCTCTCTGTACATACCCCCCTGTACATAGTTACTACCCCCCCGTACATAGTTACTACCCCCCTGTACATACCCCCACTGTACATAGTTATAATCGCTCACGCTGTAACACCGACATCCCCGCATATGGCAGCCGCAAAGCAGAGCAAATCAAACTCCACAAGCGGCACTGTGTGTTTAGTGGAGAGGGGAGGGGCCTCCGATTCGTGCAGCCAATCGATTTAAGTGTACACTGAAAAGAGAAGCCAATTGGCTGCCTCTCCACTGTACACACGAAGAAAGGAACCTTGCGGCAGTGACGGCGACCATGTTTTTTTCTATCTCGCCGGTCGTTTTTGGCCAAAACATTCCCGATTTTCCCGGGACAAAGGCAAAATCCCGGGAAATTAATCGGGACAAGCTCCTTTCGCGTCGAGGGTCCCAAAATCGGGATTGTACCAGGAAAATCGGGACTGTTGACAACTATGCCGTGTCCTTATCCCGACTCCCGAATGAATGTGAGCTGGTGAGGCTTCATTTGATGGGAGCTTGTGAGGCTTCATTTGATGGGAGCTGGTGAGGCTTCATTTGATGGGAGCTGGTGAGGCTTCATTTAATGGGAGCTGGTGAGGCTTCATTTGATGGAAGCTGGTCAGGCTTCATTTGATGGAAGCTGGTGAGGCTGCATTTGATGGAAGCTGGTGAGGCTGCATTTGATGGGCGCTGGTGAGGCTTCATTTGATGGGAGCTGGTGAGGCTTCATTTGATGGGAGCTGGTCAGGCTTCATTTGATGGGAGCTGGTCAGGCTTCATTTGATGGGAGCTGGTCAGGCTTCATTTGATGGGAGCTGGTGAGGCTTCATTTGATGGGAGCTGGTGAGGCTTCATTTGATGGGAGCTGGTGAGGCTTCATTTGATGGGAGCTGGTCAGGCTTCATTTGATGGGAGCTGGTGAGGCTGCATTTGATGGGCGCTGGTGAGGCTTCATTTGATGGGAGCTGGTGAGGCTTCATTTGATGGGAGCTGGTGAGGCTTCATTTGATGGGAGCTGGTGAGGCTTCATTTGATGGAAGCTGGTGAGGCTTCATTTGATGGAAGCTGGTCAGGCTTCATTTGATGGGAGCTGGTGAGGCTGCATTTGATGGGCGCTGGTGAGGCTGCATGTGATGGGTGCGTCATTAAAAAGGTGGGGTATACATGGGCAGGGTAAAGGGAGTGGAGTCGGGTGGAGCCAAAAATGCTCGGTAAAATGAGGTTTCGCCTAAGGTGTCAAAAATCCTTGCACCAGCCCTGCCTCTGGGACTTATTGTGCAGCCTACATACTGCGTTCTGACTCCCTGCTTAGCTGTCTGTCTTCTCTGGTCACCAGGAGCAGACCAGTGTTTCGGAGAACTAAGACTTGACCACTGGGTACGGAAAGGAAAGGGTTAGCAAGCAGGCATGGGGCCCACTATGTGCTCAGCGGGACTCCATTCTGTTACTGGGAGTGAGGTAGCAGAGGTACACTGGACGAGAGGGCAATGGCTCT
Organism: Rana muscosa; assembly: GCA_029206835.1. NCBI lineage: Eukaryota > Metazoa > Chordata > Amphibia > Anura > Ranidae > Rana > Rana muscosa. The sequence continues at coordinate 812,731,816 of CM055121.1, read as the reverse complement.
GCATGTGCCTCCATATGCATCATACATCAAGTGTGTAGTGACTTGGGATGAAACATCTTAAAGAGGAGCTCCAGTTTGGGCAAAAAAAAATATGAAAAGTCAGTAGCTGCAAATACTGTAGCTGCTGACTTCTAATAAAAGGACACTTACCTGTCCATGAATCCAGCGATGTGGGCACCCCAAGCCAACACTTCAACTGCCTTTGGGTGCAGGCGCTGGCATCTTCACTAAAGGAAACCTTCACAGCTGGTTTCCTACTGTGCATGCAGTTTCTGAATGGTCCTGCTGTCTTCTGGGACCTCTGTGTCCCAGAAGGCTGCGGGGGGAGGAGGAGGGGCTGCAGTGATCTTACTCGGAAATGGGTACCTATCAAAACCAGGTACCCGCTCCCCCCAACAAAAGTGACAAATGTGGCAGTGGATAGTGCGAACAAGCAGACCTTTCCTATTTGGGTGGAGCTATGCTTTAAAGAGGAACTCTGTATAATCGAGCTACATACAAGTGGCTCATCTCTGAGTTGGGAACTTTCTTAATGTTTTATTCTTAACATGACTGCAGCCTCTGCCTGATCACGAGCAATGGTGAGCATTTGAGGTGTTACCCCCACATGCATGGGCGCAGCCAGACTCTGACCACAACTTTCTAGATCAGGCATGCAGGAAAGAGGATATACTTAGCTGAGAAAAGCCCTCCTCCCCTCCTGGGATGTATGATATTTTTTGCCTAGGCCAGAAACCAGGAAGTAACTGAAGAAATATAAAAAAAATCTATTTGAAACAAGTAAATATAATATTTCTTTTAGAAATGGTTTGGGTGGGAGGTCTTGTGCGAAATAGAAAAGGCACAGTCCCCAAGGGTGCAAAATGTAAAAAAATGGGGTCTCCTGAAAAGAGAGCTATTGGGAAATAGGAGATTTTAGTGTGCCAAAAAAACAAAAGAAAATGCAGTCAAATACCAAGGTAATAAAAGATAAAAATCAACAATAGTTTTTGGACATGGTTAAAATTCTAGAAAAAAATATCTAAAAACATGTGGTACACGCTGCCAGATTTGTTACACAGCCATCAGAGCAATGGGAGAGAAACAAAGGGTAACGGGATCGACACGTTTCACCCAAGGTGGGCTTCTTCAGGATCCATTTCGTATGCACAGCTTCTACACCCAGATCTAGAAGCAAACGGAATTGCAATAGGAAGAAATCCGGGCTGTATGCGAAAATCCACAAAGTAAAAATTCTCCTGGCCAAAAAAGGTAGTCCAATGTAGAAGGCAGTAGTTGAAATACACAGAAGGAAGAGAATACTGGGCAGCAAGCTGAAGAAAGCCCAGATAGGGCCGTATCATCACTCGTAAACATGGATTAGGAAAGAAACAGGTGGCCCCATGTATATAACCACTACCAACAGCCATATCGAATGTGTCAAAATAGCAGCACTTATTCCTTCCTATCTACTTACTAATGCTAGCAGCATAAGGATTAACCGCTTGCCGCCCGCCTGCCCGCAATCAAATGATGAGGTCATATTATGTTGTCCCAGAATGGGCACTCTCGCGCGGCCATGGAGACGTGCAGCGTGGCGGCCACGCCGTGTTCCTAGGACACGGCGCGACCCCAATCTCTGTAAATTGCAGCCGGTCACATTTAGGCCCCATGCACACAGGGCGTTTTTACAGCCGCGTTTTTTTACAACTTAAAAACGCCTGTCCATGTTTTGTAAAAAATTTTTGACCTTTTTTTAAAAATAAATAAATCCCGGAGCTCAAAAACGCAAATCGCGGCGTTTTTGCGGCTTTTTTTGCGTGTTTATGCGCGTTTTTGCAGCTGCTAACAGCAGCGTTAGACGTTTTTTTTTTACAGCTGCAAAACGCCCATCCATGTTATTCTATTTTGTCATGCACACATAGAGCTTTTATGAGCTCCAAGTGGCATAGGCGTTTTCCAGCTGCAAAAAAAACCCAATTCCAGTGCGTTCTGGAGCTCCAGGTTTGAGCTACAAAAACGCCCGACGCTATTAAACGCGCATAAATGTGTGCATGGGGCAACACAGAGATGTCAGCAATTGGTTCTCATCGCCTCACAGTGACAGAGTGTGTGGCGAGGAGAGCCGATCAGCGGCATCTCCTCCCATAAAGACATGTAATCAGGGCACTGATCATCAGTGCCCTGATTACAATGATGCACTCCCAGTGGCAGTAATCAGTGCCCACCAGTGTCAGCAATCAGTGCCACCAATCAGTGCCCATTAGTGATGCCAGTCAGTTCTGGCTATCAGTGGCACCTATCCGTGCTGCCTATCAGTCCCCATAAGTGCGGTATATGAGTGCCTCCTCATCAGTGCCGTCTCATCAGTGTCCATCAGTGCAGTCTCATCAGCGCACATCAGTGAAAGAGAAAAATTACTTATTCAGAAAATTTACTGACAGAAACTAAGAAAAACTTTTTTTTTTTTTTATTTCAACATTTTTGGTCTTTTTTTTTACCACCAAAAAAAAGCTGTGTGTGAAGAAAATGATAAAAATGTAACATGGTTACAGTGTAGTGCAACAGCGCTGAAAGCTCAGAATTGGCCTGGGCAGGAAGGAGGTGAAAGTGCCCTGTAGGCAAGTGGATAACCATAGTTCATGCTGATTGAGTTCAGTTCCACTTGCTCACTACTAGAAATCTTCAGTGCATTACAATGCTCAAGGACACCCCAGGTAACTTTACACTGCTATTGCTGGAACGTGCATGTATCACTGCAAATGTGTAACTATTCAACACTGGTTGTGCAAGTATTGTGTTTGCTAATGCTTTCCCTCTCATCAGACTGTATACAAGCATCCATGATAACACACAAGCCTCCACAATGCCATTAGTCAGCTGGAATGACATCACCACAACACTGGACCAACATGTGACACGAATCCCCTGCCATACACAAGAGAGCGGAGAGTTTTGTGCTGATCGGTCTTCTCCGAGGAAGCCATCTTACCGTTGTCTTCTGCCTATGATAGATAACGCCGGTCCTCAACAAAATGGCCGCCGAACCGGTTCTATTGTCAGGCTCCTTTCCACCACAAGAGGGGGCGGCCCCAGAGACGGAAGTGACAGGCTGGGTTGTCTGCTAGTTCTGCTTGTCTCATTTGTAAACAGGGCTTTTGTAGCAAGTCTCCATTTTTTATTGTGCGACGCCGAGGCCGCTATGGGGGGAGTCCTGGGTCTGTGTACCGCAGCGAGCTGGGTAATTACTGACTGACATTTGCCACGAGCAGGTCATGTATATGAGTGAAACGTCGTAAGACTGTTAGAAATGAATTCAGTTTTAGTATATGTGATATAGTAGTGACTTCAAGCAACTAAGTATATTTAAAGCCAGTTTTGGATAAAGAATTGTTTTGTTTGTTGTTGTTTATGTCCCTTAGTTAGCTTTTCCTTCACTTCCTGACCTGGAGACATGAGAAAGTGAGAGGAAATGTGTCTATAGTGAGGGGAACACATGTCCCCTATGTGAACCCCTTTTGATTCCTGTCCTGGTGACACCTAAGACCCCTTTCACACTGAGGGCGTTTTGCAGGCACTATAGCGTTAAAAATAGCGCCTGCAATCCGCCCTTAAACAGCTGCTCTATTCATTCCAGTGGGAAAGCCCTCAGGCTTTCACACTGGAGCAGTGCGCTGGCAGGGCGTCAGAAAAAGTCCTGCCAGCAGCTTCTTTGGAGCGCATTAGGAGCGGTGAACTCACCGCTCCATGGGCAGTACTGCCGGAAATACGCCGCTGTAGCGCAGCATTGCGGGTGGTTTTAACCCTTTCTCGCCCACTAGCAGGGGTTAAAAGCGCCCTGCTAGCGGCCGAAATGCGCCACAAATCCGATGGTAAAATGGCTGCAATTTACCGCTATTTTACCACCAACGCTATGGGCAGCACCAGTGTGAAAGGGCTCTAAATGTAGCACTTTCCATTATGTGCTGACTCAGGGACAGACCATGAGGGGGAATCTGCATAGCGACAATAAAAACCTGAGAGTGGGTTCAGGCTCTCCTTAGTCTATCCAAAATGAAAAAAAGTGTGGAACTTTAGTCAGAAAATGAAGTCCTACTAGATGTCGTCAGGCTAGCTCCTTTTGCAGGTATAGCGATGTAAAGCGCTGCACAGAAGTCCCTATACTGTTTACTATATGCCTAAAATCCAGTCTCACCCTGCTCTGCACATGCTCAGTTGTGCTCTATTCTCTGCACTGTGCCTATAATCAGAGCCAGTAGAGGCCAATCAGCTGACAGCTCTAAGATTTACAGCGATGGGAGGAAGCGACTGGGGGAAGACAGATTAGCGAGAGAGGAAAGAAACACAGGAAGGGTGACAGGACAAACTCTGCTGCCACAGGTTCTATGGCTGATTAAGGTGATAATTAAACTCACTTGGTGCCTTATCTGCATTAAATTAGCCTTTAGGACCCATGTAATTTTATGTGTTTGGGTTTAAAGGGATGAGGTGGCAACCCTATGCCAGGGAGATACAAAAGAGTTAGGCAGCCCATACATTAGTCACTTTTTCTGTTCAACCAGTGGGTTGAACAAAAAAAGACCCGATTCCCCCATCCCACATATTCAGTGGGACAATCCTTCCCACTGCGTTATTGTATTCTGACAGCGGGGAGACTTCCCTGATCAGCACTGCCAGCTTTGATCGATTGGGAAAAACCCCACAGGGTGGTTGTACAAAAGTCGATTGGTAGATGTGTGGCCACTGTAATTAAACAGAAATTGATCTACTGATTGACTTCCATTCGACCGCCCTGTCGGTAATTTTTCGTGCAATCAGCACTGCAGGCATTAGAGTGCAGCACTGATCCCTGTATTTTGATGCTATCGAGTCGTCCGTCCCCCCCCCATCAGAATACAATGGCATAACAGGGAGGATTCCTCCATCCACCTTGAGTGTCATAGAGGTGGACAGCCTTTTTTTGTTGGACCCGGTGGTTGAATAAAAAAAAAAAAAAAAAAAACGACCCATGTGTGGCCATCTTAAAGCAGAATTCTCTCAACATGTTTTAATCCCTATGCTGCTAGCATTGGTAAATAGATAGGAAAGTATATATATACAGGGTTCGTACGGTCATTAAATTCCTGGAAAAGTCATGGGATTTTGACATGGCACTTTCCAGGCCTGGAAAAGTTTTGGAAAATGACTGAATCCACTAAGTTTTGGAAAAGTCATGGAATATTTTAGTCACTACTAGTCGTGCAACGGATCGTAAGCGATCCGTGATCCGAACAGGTCATCCTGTTCGGATCGGCACACGGCGCGATCCCCGGAGCGCTCCGGGGCCTCGGCCATTAGGAAAGGCCGCGGCTTCGGCCTATCTCTGGAGCCGCGGCCATCTTGGTACACCCGGCGGCAGCCTATTGGCTTAGCGGCACGCTGACGTCAGCAGGAACTGGAGGGACACACACTGCGCCGTGTATTGCTGTTCTGAGGTCTGTAAGGGGTGGGGGGGTGCCTGCATTACTGGGGGAGGTCTGCACTGGGGGTGTCTGCACTGGGGGTGTCTGCACTGGGGGTGTCTGCACTGGGGGTGTCTGCACTACTGGGGGTGTCTGCACTGGGGGTGTCTGCACTGGGGGTGTCTGCACTGGGGGTGTCTGCACTGGGGGTGTCTGCACTGCAAGGTCTGCACTGGGGGTGTCTGTACTGGGGGTGTCTGTACTGGGGGTGTCTGTACTGGGAGGTCTGTACTGGGAGGTCTGCACTGGGGGTGTCTGTACTACTGGGGGGGTCTGCACTGGGGGTGTCTGTACTGGGAGGTCTGCACTGGGGGTGTCTGTACTGACGTCAGTACTACAGTTTGAATTTATTTGTGTGAACTGTGAAGTTAAGTCATGGATTGTGGAAACTAACTAGTGTCGGGTGATTGTATATAGTGTATACCACATTTACCACTGACTAATGCAGAGTTGCAATGCAAGGAGATCAGCTAAAGTAGTTGGATCTGTGCGTGCGTTATAATTAATTAATCAAAATTAGTCGTTTAATCGATTTAAAAGAAAAAACGATTAATCGAACATATAAATTTTAATCAGTAACAGCCCTAATTTATATTAGTAAAAATATGCTGGGTGTGACATGGATTTTCTTCTTATTTAACATGTATACATAGACATTTCATGAAACATAAGGTCATGAATATTTATACGTGAAGTCATGGAAAAGTCATGGAATTTCATTGGTAAAAATGTGTATGAACCCTGTGTATGTGTATGTGTATATATATATATATATATATATATATATATATATACACACACAGTGGGTAAGGAAAGTATTCATACCCCCTTAAATTTTTCACTCTTTGTTATATTGCAGCCATTTGCTAAAATCATTTAAGTTCATTTTTTTCCTCATCAATGTACACACAGCACCCCATATTGACAGAAAAACACAGAATTGTTGACATTTTTGCAGATTTATTAAAAAATAGAAACTGAAATATCGCATGGTCCTAAATATTCAGACCTTTTGCTCAGTATTTAGTAGAAGCACCCTTTTGATCCAATATAGCCATGAGTCTTTTTGGGAAAGATGCAACAAGTTTTTCACACCTGGATTTGGGGATCCTCTGCCTATCCTCCTTGCAGATCCTCTCCAGTTCTGTCAGGTTGGATGGTAAACGTTGTTGGACAGCCATTTTTAGGTCTCTCCAGAGATGCTCAATTGGGTTTAAGTCAGGGCTCTGGCTGAGCCATTCAAGAACAGTCACGGAGTTGTTGTGAAGCCACTCCTTCGTTATTTTAGCTGTGTGCTTAGGGTCATTGTCTTGTTGGAAGGTAAACCTTCGGCCCAGTCTGAGGTCCTGAGCACTCTGGAGAAGGTTTTCGTCCAGGATATCCCTGTACTTGGTTGCATTCATCTTTCCTTTGATTGCAACCAGTCGTCCTGTCCCTGCAGCTGAAAAGCACCCCCACAGCATGATTCTGCCACCACCATGCTTCACTGTTGGGACTGTATTGGACAGGTGATGAGCAGTGCCTGTTTTTTTCCACACATACCGCTTAGAATTAAGACCAAAAAGTTCTATCTTGGTCTCATCAGACCAGAGAATCTTATTTCTCACCATTTTGGAGTCCTTAAGGTGTTTTTTTTTAGCAAACTCCATGCGGGCTTTCATGTGTCTTGCACTGAGGAGAGGCTTCCGTCGGGCCACTCTGCCATAAAGCCCCGACTGGTGGAGGGCTGCAGTGGTGGTTGACTTTCTACAACTTTCTCCCATCTCCCGACTGCATCTCTGGAGCTCAGCCACAGTGATCTTTGGGTTCTTCTTTACCTCTCTCACCAAGGCTCTTCTCCCCCGATAGCTCTAAGAAGGGTTCTGGTCGTCCCAAACGTCTTCCATTTAAGGATTATGGAGGCCACTGTGCTCTTAGGAACCTTTTAAGTGCAGCAGAATTTTTTTTTTGTAACCTTGGCCAGATCTGTGCCTTGCCACAATTCTGTCTCTGAGCTCTTCAGGCAGTTCCTTTGACCTCATGATTCTCATTTGCTCTGACATGCACTGTGAGCTGTAAGGTCTTATATAGACAGGTGTGTGGCTTTCCTAATCAAGTCCAATCAGTATAATCAAACACAGCTGGACTCAAATGAAGTTGTAGAACCATCTCAAGGATGATCAGAAGAAATGGACAGCACCTGACTTAAATATATGAGTGTCACAGCAAAGGGTCTGAATACTTAGGACCATGTGATATTTCACTTTTTCTTTTTTTAATAAATCTGCAAAAATGTCAACAATTCTGTGTTTTTCTGTCAATATGGGGTGCTGTGTGTACATTAATGAGGAAAAAAATGAACTTAAATGATTTTAGCAAATGGCTGCAATATAACAAAGAGTGAACAATTTAAGGGGGTCTGAATACTTTCCGTACCCACTGTATATATGTGTGTGTGTGTGTGTGTGTGTGTATATATGTGTATATATATATATATATATATATATATATATATATATATATATATATATATATAATTTCTGATAAAATTATTTTGTGTGTATCTCTATCTCAGTTTAAGGGTATAGTGTCCGCTGAATGTAGTATTGTACATATCGTTACTGAATGCAGAATGTTGGACATTTTGAAAATCTTTGAGCTATGTCAGGATGTCACCACATAGAGAGAAAGAACTATAGGGTCAAAAAAGTGGAGCTCCAGCACCCCCCTACTAAAAAATGAAAAGGTGGCAACGGAGAGGGGGAGGAAGCAAACAAGTATAGCTCCACTTTAGGGTCCCATTCACAGCTATGCACGTGTTATTACACAGGTAGATGTGAATGGCCCCCATTCATACCATTGTGGTACGTTGACGAACGCACATTATGCCCAGCGGTTTAACGTGCATCGTGTTAAGGCAGCCTATTGATTTGAATGGCCAAACACAGCAAAACAGGTTCATCAGATGAAGCCAAGACTTTGCATGTGATGAAGAAATGTTTCAGCAGATTGGGGATATCATGTTTTAGAACTGATCATGTAAACAAGTAGCTGAGTTACTTCCTTTCTTGCCTGTGATAGGAATATAAGTTTTTACCCGTTAAGGATAGAAATTCAGGAGTTTCTAATGCTGCATTTTAAAAAGAAACTGCAACTAATGAACATCTGTAATAATTGGAATCCCACTTAATAAATTAGAGCTGCCTTACTTCTCAGGTGTCACTTGACTTCTGATTGTTTGTATTCTCCCTGTATCCAGGTAGCTTTAACCGGCTGCCCTATTTTCTAACACAGCTCCAAGCTGAAAACTGACACTTGGAACCTTTATACTTACGAAGATGCTGGCAGTATTGTAGGAAAAAACAGCTACAATGTTAATTAATTGACAGTTTCCCCAGTAGGATTGTGTAAGAGGAGGTGAGCAAACGGGTGTAGATGAAGTGACGAAAGCTGCTTCAGGTATCTGCAGGCATTTCAAGAGTGGAAATTAAGATTTATGAAAATAACCTGTGTAGGCTATGCCTGTCCTCCTTGACCATGGATTTACCACCTAGAAAGTCACTGACCAAACGAGCAGAAGAGGTCAAGCTTTACTGGCTGCATTGTTCTTGATCGGTGACTCGCTAGGTAACCTGCAAGATTTTAGGGTTAACCTTTTATTTAAAAAAGCAAGATCCACAAGGAGCTTGCTATCTTAAAAACGTTCTTCTGTATGTCTGAGTGATCTCTGTCATTAAAATGAATCTTCACTGCATCTGAGCACCACAAACCAAAAACACTATTTAATTAATTCTTATTATTCAAAGCAAACTCCATCCATGTCTCCATGCTTTATTTTGCTCGGAAATCACTTTAAAAAAACACCACCCTAGCATTTGGCCGTGGCTATCTTGAGTAAGGGCAGATAATTCATGGAGCATTTGCTTCCTAGGATACACATGCCCTTAAGACAGGCAGGAGGGTGTACTTATCTGGGAGAGCCCCCCCCCCCCATGAAGACTCCTGGGATGTATGACCTCTTTTGCCTAGGCCTGGAAACCAGGAAGTAACTGAAGAAATATATATGTGTGTGTATGTGTGTTTAAAACAAGTAATTTGCGAGTAACGCGGTTAACGAGTGGTTCGCAATACGAGCACTGTATTTTTAAAAATCGTAACTCGGTTTGCGAGTGTTGTCTCGCAATACAAGCACGATTCAGGCCAAAGCGGTGTGCAGTTACCGCGTTTGGCCTGAGGTGGGGGGACGCCTGAGCCGATCGTCGCCGTTCGGAAATGCCTGGAAAGTCCAGAGGACAGCACGGCTGACCTCCGGGCAATCTCGGGAACAAAGTCTTTCCGAGATTTGCCGAGGTTTCCTCGGGCCGTTTCTGAGGCTCTCCGGTGCCCCCCGCGTCTGGACGCATGTGGTATTGCATGCCGTTGAAGTCAATGCGGAACAAATTATTTTAGTTTCCGTTGACTTCAATGGGGAAACTCGCTTTGATATGCGAGTACTTTGGATTACGAGCATTCTCCTGGAATGGATAATGCTCGTAATCCAAGGTTCCACTGTACTTTTCTTTCTATTTACTAATACTAGCAGCATAAGGATTAAAAATAGTCGATATTGGCAGAAAGTGAAGTTTGGCTTGAAGGAAGTGGCTGAGCACTACAAAAGAGCTAAACCCACTCACCCCTAATCCCCTTATCTGGTAGAAGTCTCTCGGTTGTGAGTGACACCCTCATTAGATGGTGGAATGTATTTTGGGTGGGGTTCAGCAAGAGAAGTTGGCATCACATACTGCTGTATAAAAAGATGTGTTCTTGGCTGTGGGTAGTTCAACCTGCAATAGATTTGTTTACCAAAAAAACACAGAGGATCCATTCACACTAAATAGCTCCATTGGTGATAGCCAACACAGAGGATCCATTCACACTAAAGCAACCTATTAAAGTGGTTGTAAACCCACTTTGACAACTTGCACCTACAGGTAAGCCTAGATTAAGGCTTACCTGTAGGTGCAAGAAATATCTCCTAAACCTACACGGTTAAGGAGATATTTGCAGAATACACTGCACCGATGTCTACAGCACATGCGCGCCATAGACAATGGCGCAGGCGCACTAAGCTTGCCGGTTTTCTGAATGGGAGAATGCCGGCCCAGCGCGCATGTGCGTGACATCATCGCCGCTTCAGCCAATCACAGCGACGATACCAGGAAGAAGCTCCGAAGGGAACATGGCGGCGGAGGGGAACGAGGAGGACTTTGGGGGCTTCGATCTCAGGTATGTGCCACATAATGAGCTAGTATGCTATGCATACTAGCTCGTTGGGCCTTTCTCTTGCAGGGTAAGGTTTTATCCTGTTTTTTCGGGGGAGGGCGGGGGGGGGGTTTACTTCCTCTTTAACGTGCTTTGCATTAAGGCAGCCCATTCATTATCAATGGGCTGCCAACGCACCTTAAAGGGGTTGTAAAGGTTTTAATATTTTTTATTTTTTTTCTTAAATAACAAACATGTTATACTTGCCTCCACTGTGCAGTTAGTTTTGCACAGAGTGGCCCGGATCCTCCTGTTCTAGGGTCACTCGGCGGCTGTCTCGGCTCCTCCCTGCTTCTGATAACCACCTCTGGGAAGTGCTCTCGCAAGGGGGTTACCTTGCGGGCGTGCTCCCGAGTCCTGTATACGGCGTCCATAGCTGCCGAGTACAGGACTCGGCCCCGTCCCCTGGCGCCCGCGTCATTGGAGTTGATTGACAGTGGCGTGAGCTGCTATCAATCTATCCAATGAAGAGCAGAGAAGACCGAGCAAAGGAAGAGCGCGTTCACGATGCCGGACTTTCCAGGGCTCAGGTAAGTAAACCGGAGGGCTGGAGGGCCGGTAAATTACAGATGTTTTTTCACCTTAATAGGATGCATTAACCCTTTCCCGCCGAGGGTACGCACATATGCGTACTCGGCTTTCGGGGGTTATACCGGGATGATGGCTGCAGGCATCATCCCGGTACCGTTGTTTAGAGCCGGCGATTTTGGCTTTCCAGGTATAACAACCGATGCGGCTAAAAGATGCTCGGTTGTTATACCGGAGGAGCAGGAGGGTACACCCCCTCCCGCCGCCTCCGCCGCTCTTACCGGGCCTCCCGTCCCACCGGGAGACCCGATCCACGATCCACCACCTCGGGCGGCTAGAGACAGACTGAATCGAAGCCGCGAACGGCTTTGATTCAGTCTTTTCACTGTAACCACGGAAGCAACGTCATGATGTCACGTCCGGGGTTACTCGGCTGCCAATGGCGCCGAATTTAAAAAAGTACACAGTATGCAGAATCGCCGTTTTCGGCGATCTGAATACTTTGAAGTGCAAAGGAGGGATTGGGGGTCTTTTAGACCTCCGATCTCTCCATAAAGAGTACCTGTCACCACTTATTACTGTCACAAGGGATGTTTACATTCCTTGTGACAGCAATAAAAGTGATCAAATTTTTTTTAAAAACACTATTTTTAATTATAAAAATAATTAAGATTTTTTTTTTTTTTTTAAAGCGCCCCTGTCCCCGCGAGCTCGCGTAGCAAAGAAAACGCATACGGAAGTCACGCCCGCATATGAAAACGGCGTTAAAATCACACATGTGAGGTATCACCGCGATCGTCAGAGTGAGAGCAATAATTATAGTCGTAGACCTCCTCTGTAACTCTAACCTAGTAGCCGTAAAAAAAAATTAAAGTGTCGGCTATGGAGATTTTAAGGTACCGTAGTTTGTCGCCATTCCACGAGTGCGGGCAATTATAAAGCATGACATGTTTGGTATCTATTTACTCGGCGTAACATCATCTTTCACATTATACAAAAAAATTGGACTAACTTTGCTTTTTAATTTTTTTAAAAATTCATGAAAGTTAATTTTTCCAAAAGTTGCGTTTAAAACACAGCTGCGCAAATACTGTGTGACATAAAATATAGCAACGATCGCCATTTTATTCTCTAGATTCTCTGCTAAAAAAATATATATATATATAATGTTTGGGGTTTCTAAGTAATTTTCTAGCAAAAAATATGCATTTTAACTTGTAAACAACAAATGTCAGAAATGGGCTTAGTCATGAAAGGGTTAAGGTGAAAACATGAACCTTTACAACCCCTTTAACAAATGGAAAGAAACCCAGCATATTGTGTTGCGTGCTTGAGCTCTTTTGTACTGTGTTGTACTCTTGTATTGTGGTGTGTGTGTGTTGGGGTGGCATTCACCATCGATGGCAATGCAATACACAGAGTAAATGCCATGCATTGTGACAGAACGCAAGTGTGAATGGGTCCTAAGAACTATGGATAATCTAGGTGGGTGCTGACTGCCCACATTCTTTAACGGTAAGTGGGAATATTTTATACAAGAGCTGTAATCATGTAGCACTTGTGTGGTCACATGTCCACTTTTTGCTTTAAAAAAATATTATCAGGTTACTAATGATCTAGAATGTTGAGGAATTAACTGGTTATTGGCTCCAGTCCTCTCTGCCAGTATTTTGCTTTACTACTGAACTGCCCAGTTATGTGTTTCGGTTGTTGTCTGTAAATAATCAGTCATAATACTTTCACCTGACACCATCATCCACTATGTCTTGCTGAACATAATGCTTGTTCAGAGCAAACCAATGATCCTAAGCCGGCCATAGACGGTTTGGAGCCTGGCCAGTTCAGCAGGAACCGGTCGAGATTGGAACCATGTGGAGACAGGCTGAATGTACCCACGTTGATCAATCGTTTAACTTGGGTACAACCAGCCTGCCGTATTTTACATGCTATTAGTGCATGGTTATAACGGCCACTAGCAATAATCAGTGTTCTCTCGGCAGGGGTGGCTTTTCCCCATTATCACAATTTTGAGTGCCATTGATAGGCATTCGGGAAGCCTTAAAGCGACCCAACCTCTTATTTTCAACGCCTGTGTGACAAGAGCCCTTAATGTTGGAATACAATAGCTGCAGTGGGTGATTCATCTATCTGCGTTCCATAACATGGATTGAGAAATCAGTTTTTTCACTCTGCCTGCAGGCTAAAAAAAATCTAAGAATGTATTGCCAGTTTAAGATTTTTATTTTTTACATCGGATACCTAAACAGGGTGTTCGAAGAACAGAGGATTTTCGGTGTATTCATTGAAGAAATTACAGAAATCTACAGAATAGCATTCACTACAATTCTAACTTGTGAAATCACAGAGCTGGCTCTAGCCAAGTGCTCAAGGTTATAGGCTATACTGTAGGCCAGCCTTTCTCAATCAAGGTGTCGTCCGAGGTCATCAGGGCTCCTGGTAAAGAGAGGCTGTGGATGAAGCTTTCGCTGTGCCAATGTACAGTTCGGAGCTCCGCCGGTCTCAGTCCTGTGTAGATAACGGGAAAGCTCTGAACCGGCATCAGCGCAGCGGGAACTCAATCATGGGAACAGTAATTGGCAGAGCAGTGAAACGGGAGGAGTTTTCCTGGGTCCTGACCTACTCCGCCTCTCCCTCCCATGCAGTACAAACAGTTCACCTGGCAGTGCGGGTGCATGTACAGTTCTGCATTTCTTTTAGTATGTGTGAGTGTACGATAAGAACACTCTTCTAAGCTAATGGGACTGTTTTTTTGTTTTTTGTTTTCTTTAGGGTTTTTCACAAGAGCAGCATAGACTGCCGGTTCTCTGAAAAGTGATCCATGTTTGAATCCCTTTTTAGTGACATTTGGCTATGAGTAGGTGATATGTTGTCTCCTCACCACCCTTTTTAAACCCCTTAATGTAGCACCACCCCATTCTCGGGAATAAGTTACGTTCAGTGGGTAGTAGTGCCTGCCAAACCTGATTGGGGGTATATCCTGCTGAGGCCACAACATGTTTTTATGCCCCTGGCTGCTGCCTCTGCAGCTAAAGGGGGGGTAGCTGAGGGGTGGCTTAACTAATGTGACTTTATTATCACCCAACCTCGTGTGTGAGCAAACCTGTAGGGCCCCTTAACACCAGAACGCAGTGTGGGAAACACTTTTGTGTTTCCCACACTGTGCAGGAACACGCATCTAGCAAATGTGGCAAATTTGTGGTAACAAAACGGCATGGTACCTCAGTACCATGTGGTTTGGTGCGGCAATTATTTTTTTTAAAAGCAGCACCTGTCCTACTTTGTGTGTTCCCAAGCATTTGGCAGTCCATTGAAATGAATGGAATGCGCTTGAACGCCCTCAAATGCACATGACCCAGTGTGAGTTGGCCCTTAGACTGGGGTGCCTCAAGACTAAAAATGCTTGCAAAGGGTGCCATGACTGAAAAGAAACAGGGAAACACTGCTGTAGGTCCTGACTATGTATTTGGTTGTTTTATGATGTGTTATAGCCATGGTATCTTTTTTTCAGATCCCCTGCCTGTGTGGCAGTGCACCATGCCTGCTCTGCCGCTGCTGCCCAAGTGGGAACAATTCCACAGTCACTCGACTTATCTATGCTGCCTTTTTACTTCTTGGAGTTGGAGTTGCCTGCGTAATGTTGATGCCAGGAATGGAGGAACACCTTAAAAAGGTTTGGAAGCTGTAAATGAAAATAGGAAAACGTGTTGTGATATGTACTGTTGTGAAAGGTTTATAAAATCGCTTTTCATTTTGCAGATTCCTGGCTTTTGTGAGGATGGAATGGGTACGTCAATCCCAGGAGTAAGTGGCCACGTTAACTGTGACGTGCTGGTTGGGTACAAAGCTGTATATCGTGTGTGCTTTGGAATGGCCATGTTTTTCCTCCTCTTTTCTCTTCTTATGATTAAAGTGAAGAGTAGCCAGGATCCCAGGGCTTCTGTACATAATGGGTAAGATACAGTTTGATGATCAAAATATAAACATTTGAAGTAGTAGATTTTGTTTATAACCAAATGCAAAGCACCATAGGGCCTTCATAAAACAAAGTATCTGCATGTCTTGTTTCCATCACAAATCCTTGAAAATGTGTTCAATCTCATTTTATTGTAGTGAATGTGACCATGCAGATTATTCCTTTATGCCTCTGGGCCAACTATACAACTAGAACTGCTGGTTTACAAGTACAGTCCAATATTCTAAAGCCGTTTATTCAACATTGTATAGACTAGTTTCAGACTTGTCGACCGTTATCTGTGTGTTGTGTAAGGAACCCATGGCTTCAGTGGAGTAGGACTTTGGGAACAAGGTATGGTAAAAAGGGCTACTAATATCATAGGGTCAGTTATTTCATAGTGCATAGAGATGTCTCAGGATTGTTGGCCAACATCTGTGCCATGTCTTCTATGTAGTAGTGTGGATTGGGATCAATAAAGTATAACTAGGCAAGTTATGGTGAGGGGGGGTCTACTAATATTTCAGAGCTATTCCTTTCAAGCTGCATACAACCGTTATTCAGTATGACCAAAATGCAAGAGCAAAGTAGATGAAGATGGCCTCACATGACATGCAGGTATGATTGGAACTTCCATAGTGTGCCTTGCAGGGGGAATCAGAGGTGCCAGGATGGGAAGGTAGAATGTGGATGGTATAAGCCACGTTCCCTGACATGTTTCACTTGTGGGATGGCTTACTCAGAGGGGAGTCACTATGACATCACAACAGGAAGCAGAAGCACTGTATTCCAGCTCGAACATACCAGCAGGTGAAATAACCTTATCCTTACATGACAATAAAAAAACAATAGCGTGCTGGAAGAATATTTAAGTAGTAATAAACCATCTGTGTTCTGTTAGCTTAAAGTATAACTAAAAGCAAAACTTCTTTTTTTTTTTTTTTTTTAGTTTTGGGTGGAGATGATGGTTTGGAACACCTTTTTTTTTTAGGTTTTTATTGCTACCTCTGCCCCCTTTAGGGAGATTCACCCTCTTTATTTGTCCTGTTTACCGTCATCAAAAGTAAAAGAAAATCCCAAATTTTGGGTTGTCCCAAGAACCGTAATGGTGTTAAAATCTTTCAATGGGGACACTCGTTTTGGTGACCGGGGGGGGGGGGGGGGGTCAGTAGATTCTCTTATTTTGCAGAGATTTCTTGTTTTGACTATGGGAGAGGAAGTGAAGGTAAATCTCCCCCCCCCCCAGTGATACACAGATGGGCAAAAACATGACAGGGTTATTATAACCCTCCCTTACTGTGTTTAAATAAATACAAATTTAGTTTTGCTTATAGCTCTACACTAATATATTGAGCAAAATGACACAATCTCCAGTAAACTGTTTAAATTACCATAGCACTTGAAATTACTACCTACTGCTTCCCTGAACATCTGGCCTTCGTAGGAAAGTGCTAACGGTGCAATCTCCAGCCTGTCTGTTAAGCCTGGTACACACTAGTAGTTTTTTCGTTCAACCCTGTGGGCTTTAAAGAAAAGAAAAACCTGAGCAGCACAGGAAGAGCTTGCTGTACTATCCAATGTCAGTACAGCGATCTCCGCTGCTGAGCTATTGTTCTGCCCCACCCGCCAGAGCACACTGATCGGCGCACCTTTTTTTTTTCGGTCATGCCCCTTTAGGATGACGTGACGATGCCGCCCGATATTCGGCCTGTGTACTGCCTATTAGCCTGGAGAAGAGGATCAAAGAAGTGTCTTACCACCCTAGGTTGCTGGACTGTTTCTGTTGATGCACACAGTGTAGGGTTAAACCGCTCCTAGTCTCTGCATGCAAGGGTGGCTCCATAGGATGCTGTAAGGGAAAGGAGCTACCTTGAAAAAGGAAACCTGGGGTGCGCAGTGGTCATGGCAACCACTTAAATGAGAACATTGGGAAGGATTAAGGCCCCTTTCACACTTGTATGACTTGTCCTGCGATTTGGGACTGCAGAGTCGCATGACAAGTCGTTCCACATGAGTTCCAATGACTACCATTCATATTGGCATGACTTCAAAATTGTCCCTTCACTACTTTGGTCTGACTTTGATCCTACTTCAGCCCATTGACTATCACTAAAGTCGGATCGCCGTATTAACTGATCTTAATTTGGCATGCGACTTGTGCTCTGATGATCTTGAAGGGGAACTCCACGCCAAATAAAAAAAAAAACGGCATGGGTTTCCCCTCCAATAGCATATCAGGCCCTTTAATATGAATTTTAAGGGAAACCGCGTGGGGGTCCCCCCCTAAATCCATACCAGACCCTTATCCGAGCACACCGCACGGCAGGTCAGGAAAGGAGGTGGGGTTGAGCGAGCCCCCCCCCCTCCTGAACCGTACTAGATCGCATGCCCTCAACATGAGGGGTGGGTGTTTAGGGGCAGGGGGGCTCTGCGCCCCCCACCCCAAAGCACCTTGTCCCCATGTTGATAACAAGGGCCTCTTCCCAACAACCCTGGCTGTTGGTTGTCAGGGTCTGCGGGCGGGGAGCTTATCCACATCTGGAAGCCCCCCTTTAATAAGGGGGCTACCAGATCCCCCCCCCCATGTGAATGAGTATTGGGTGCATTGTACCCCTACCCATTCACCTTAAAAAAAAAAAAAAAAAGGGGTCAAAAATAAAACACAGTACATATGTTTTTAAAGTAATTTGTTAGGCAGCGCCGGGGTCTCTTCCGACTTCTTCTCCCCACTCCGGCTCTTCTGCCTCCTCCGCTGATGTCCTCTGCCAGTTCTTCTCCCTTCCCTGGGGCTTCTCTGCTGATGTCTTCTAGCCCTCTCCGTTTCTTTTCCCGCTGTCTTCTGCCTCTGCCAGGTCTTCTCCGCCATCTTCTCGCTCTTTTGCTGGGTCTTCTCCCTCCCTTCTTCCGATGTTGACTCAACGCTCTCTCCCACTCTAATGCTGGGTGCGCGGTGTGCCACTACTTATTTTGGCATGGGGCAGGGTCACCGGAGGCCCACCCCTTATGGCGTCATCGTCCGGGGCATGGTGGGCGGTGACGTCATAAGGGGCACACCACCGGTGACCCCGCCCCATGCCAATATAAGTAGTGGTACACCCCGCACCCAGCATTAGAGCGGGAGAGAGCATTGAGTCAACATCGGAAGAAGGGAGGGAGAAGACGGCAGAGAAGACCCAGCAAAAGAGCGAGAAGATGTCGAAAGAAGACCTGGCAGAGGCAGAAAACTGCAGACAGAGGGAGAAGAACCGGAGAGGGCTAGAAGACTTCAGCGGAGAAAAGGCAGAAGACCTCAGTGGAGGAGACAGAAGAGCTGGAGAGGGGAGAAGTCGGAAGAGACCCCGGAGCTGCCTAATAAATTACTTTAAAAACGTGTACTGTTTAGTTTTTTTTTTTTCGTTTTTTTTATTAAAATAAGTACAGGTTACAGCATTCCACAACGGATATAAAAACTAATTATACAATATATTGAACCTGATTATCTCCCATTTCCCCCCTCTCCAACCCTCCCTATCCCTCCCCCACCCTCTACCTCCCCCACCCTCTACCTCCTTGCTTAAAACACATTGTAACGGGAAGGCCTGGGGAACCCAGAATCCCTTAGAAAGTATGAGATATCCTTGCTTCAGCTTCCCCAATGCCTCTTATGTGTAAACCACCCTGTGTCCCTATTAGCTGTGGAGGATCGGCAGCGAATGAGTGTCCAGGAGAGGGAATATCTTTAAACGGCGTTAACCCCTTTCATATTTGGGGTGCTGTTAAACACATGTTTTTTATTTTTATTCTATCCCCGTTGCAGATCTAAGCTCTTGGTTCCTCCGCATAGCTCCATGTTTTTGTTTTTTTTTAAACTCTTTTCAGCACTCCCATTTATCCTTTAACCCTGCACTTTTTTCCTCCGTACTGTGCCTCAAGCATTCCATGTTGTACGTTTCTTTTAGCGAGTCGATTCATTCCCAGATTGATGGGCTTTCCTCTTGCCACTTTTTGGGGATAAGTCTTTTTTCTGCGTTTTTTTAAGAGGTGTGGGATCACTGATTCTTTATATTTGTTTTATCGCTCCCTCCCCTCTGTGTAACAAGACTATCCACGGATCTTCTGGTATTTCTTTTTTAGTAATTTCCTTAAAATATATTGGGAAAAGATTTTATAAATTTTAGGGCAGTCCTACCACAAGTGGGCCATCGTTCCCACTACCTTCCAACCTCGCCAACATTCCGCCGATTTATTCGGTTGATATTTACTGGTTTTATCTGGGGTTGCATACCACCCTGTTAGACATTTATAATTAATTTCTGCAGTTTTCTGTGTTTTCATTTTTGACACTTTTTTTTTTTTTTTTTTTTTAAGTGAATGAGTAGGGGTACAATGTACCCAATACTCATTCACATAGGGTGGGGGGGCTTCCAGATTCTGATAAGCCCCTCCACCCGCAGACTCCGACAACCAACGGCCAGGGTTGTCGGGAAGAGGCATTTGTCCTCCTCATCAACATGGGGACAAGGTGCTTTGAGGTGGGGGGCGCAGAGTCCCCCTGCCCAAGGCACACCCCCCTCCCCCTTATGTTGAGGGCATGCGGCCTGGTACGGTTCAGGAGGGTGGGGCGCGCTTGTCCCCACCCCCTTTCCTGACCTGCCGGGCTGGGTGCTCAGATAAGGGTCTGGTATGGATTTTGCTGGGACTTCCACGCCAAAGGACCTGGTATGCTCTTGGAGGGGGAACCCATGCCGTGTGTATTTTTTTTACATGTGTGTGTGTGTGTGTGGAGTTCCCCCTAAAGATTTATACCAGACAGTGCCTGGTATTGTTGGGGATCAAAGTCGGATTCCTTCTCATTGAAGTCGGACTTCAAGTCACAGGGCAAAGTCTGATCCACAGTCGTACGACTGTCTTGTAAAAATCGTGCGACTTTGAAGTCGCATAAGGCTGGGTTCACACTATACGACACGACTTTCATCCTACTTTGCTCTGCGACATCTGTCCTACATTGGTCCGACATTGGTCCGACATCCATCCGACTTTCATGAACAGGATACTACTTTGATCCTACTTCAATGATAGTCAATGGGCTGAAGTGGGATCAAAGTCGGACAGAAGTAGTACAGGGAGCATTTTTAATGTCGGACCGACATGTGTCGGACCAGTTAAGACGGCTCTCATAGGGATTCATTGATTTTCACACGTCATGCGACATGAGCTCCTAATGTCGGAGCATTTGTCGCCCCAGTGTGAACCAGGCCTCAGTGTGAAAGGGGCCTAAGGCCTGGTTCACACTGGGGCGACAAACGCTCCGACATTGGGAGCTCATGTCGCATGACGTGTGAAAATCAATGTTTCCCTATGGGAGCCGTCTTAACTGGTCCGACACATGTCGGTCCGACTTTGAGAATGCTCCCTGTACTACTTTGGTCCGACTTTGATCCGACTTCAGCCCATTGACTATCATTGAAGTCGGATCAAAGTCGGACAGCAGTCTTGCATGGTCCGACTTTGGCATGCGACTTGTGCTGTGCTGCTATTGAGGGGGAACTCCAGGCCAAATTTTAAATAAAAAAACCGGCGTGGGTTCCCCCTCCAGGAGCATACCAGGCCCTTGGGTCTGGTCTGGATTTGAACGGGCACCCCTACGCCGAAAAAACGGCGTGGGGGGTCCCCCCAAGATCCAAACCAGACCCTTATCCGTGCACACAACCTGGCAGGCCGCAGGGGAAGAGGGGGGGACGAGAGAGCGCCCCCCCTCCCTCCTGAACCGTACCAGGCCGCATGCCCTCAACATGGGGGGTTTGGTGCTCTGGGGCAGGGGGGCGACCTGCGGCCCCCCCACCCCAGAGCACCCTGCCCCCATGTTGATGAGGACAGGGCCTCTTCCTGACAACCCTGGCCGTTGGTTGTCGGGGTCTGCGGGCGGGGGGCTTATCGGAATCCGGGAGCCCCCTTCAATAAGGGAGCCCCCGGATCCCGGCCCCCCCACCCTATGTGAATGAGTATGGGGTACATAGTACCCCTACCCATTCACCTGGTGGAAAAAAATTGCAATAAAAAAACACTACACAGGTTTTTAAAGTAATTTATTACACAGCTCCGCGGGTCTCTTCCGACTCCGGCGCTCTTCTTCCGACTTCCGGGGGTCTTTTCCGACTTCGGGGGTCTCCGGTGTCGTCTCCGCGCTCTCCGGTTCTTTCTTCCGCCGGGCCTCCGCTAACTTCTTTTTAGCTCTCTTGCAAACGGAGGCCCGGTCTTCTCCGTCGCCTTCTTCTTCTCCCGCTCTCCGGTTCTTTCTTCTGCCGGCCCCTCCACTAACTTCTTTAGCTCTTTCGCTAGTGGAGGGGCCGGGCTTCCCGTCGCCGTCGGCGTCTTCTTCCCTCTTCTCCTCCTCGATGTTGACGCGTCGCCTCCTCCCGCTGTAATACTGGCTCTCCGCTCCGCTCCACATTAATATAGGCTTCTCATGACGTCACAGTCACATGTTCCCATGACGTCACAGTCACATGCTCCGGGGCCATGTGCCCCGGATCATGTGACTGTGACGTCATGAGAAGCCTATATTAATGCGGAGCGGAGAGCCAGTATTACAGCGGGAGGAGGCGACGCGTCAACATCGAGGAGGAGAAGAGGGAAGAAGACGGCGACAGGAAGCCCGGCCCCTCCACTAGCGAAAGAGCTAAAGAAGTTAGCGGAGGCCCGGCGGAAGAAAGAACCGGAGAGCGCGGCGACGACACCGGAGACCCCCGAAGTCGGAAGAAGACCCCCGGAGCTGTGCAATAAAATACTTTAAAAAGCTGTGTGGTTTTTTTATTGCAATTTTTTTGTCTAGGTGAATGGGTAGGGGTACGATGTACCCCATACTCAATCACATAGGGTGGGGGGGCCAGGATCCGGGGGCCCCCTTATTGAAGGGGGCTCCCGAATTCCGATAAGCCCCCCGCCCGCAGACCCCGACAACCAACGGCCAGGGTTGTCGGGAAGAGGCCCTGTCCTCATCAACATGGGGGGCAGGGTGCTCTGGGGTGGCCGCAGGTCGCCCCCCTGCCCCAGAGCACCAAACCCCCCATGTTGAGGGCATGCGGCCTGGTACGGTTCAGGAGGGAGGGGGGGCTGCTCTCTCGTCCCCCCCTCTTCCCCTGCGGCCTGCCAGGTTGTGTGCTCGGATAAGGGTCTGGTTTGGATTTTGGGGGGACCCCCACGCCGTTTTTTCGGCGTAGGGGCGCCCCTTCAAATCCAGACCAGACCCAAGGGCCTGGTATGCCCCTGGAGGGGAACCCACGCCGGTTTTTTATTTAAAATATGGCCTGGAGTTCCCCCTCAAGATTCATACCAAACACAGTGCCTGATATTGGCGGGGATCCAAGTCGGATCCCCGTTCATTGAAAGTCGGACATATGTCTGCCTCATGTCGCAGGGCAAAGTCGGATCCAAAGTAGGACGGATGTCGTGTCGCACTAGTGTGAACCCAGCCTAAGTGATAAAGCTGAATATTCAGTAAGTGATTAAATCGCCTGCCTGCTGAAAGTGCTTAAAATAACTAAGGGTTTAATATTACTTTATTTGCACAGGATTGGATTGCACAATTTGAAGCTCTTCAAGTAGACACAGGCTATGTAGAATTTAATATTAAACAAAATATTATTACGCTTTATAAAATGTCTGTACAACATAACTTGAAAGGTACTTATTGTTATGTAGTTTTTATATTTTTCGTTATGTCTTAGAAAGTGGGTGCGCTGCATCATTTAGAGTAATTTGTTTTCAAGGTGTTTTTTTGCCACTTATTGTAAATGTTTAGCAGCATTTATTTATTTTCACCAAGTGTGGATAGTGGAAATCCCTCTTGGTTTGTTAGGCCTCATGCTTACAGGCCTTTATTTTGAACTCTGATAGAAGCCAGCAGCGTTTTTACAAAAAAAAAAATGCCTGACTCTTGTAAAAGTGTCTAATGCTTTTACAAGCGCTTGGGTGTTAATAATTTAATTGGCCAGAATAAATAATGTGTTCTGGCAAATTTAAGTTAATGCTTAGAGTTAACACGCATTTAGAAGCATCATGCATTTTTATTTTTATTTATTTTTTTCTGCCCAAAGGCATAATTTTTATTTATTTTTCCTGCCTCTAAACTCTCCTGCCACTAAACTCTTCTAAAAGGACACATAGGCCTAATGCACACTTCACATTTTTACAGCTGCTCCCAGGGGCATGCCCCTCCATGTTAGCCTGTTATTTGCTACTGGACTTCTATTTCATGTTACCTGTTAGTGCTAAGGTCAATAATCTAAGTATTGTATCCAGCCTACAGTATGAGAAAAATTGACTACATAGCTTTCTCCTCCAGAAGTAACAATTACTTTAGATACATGTATACCATTCAGATGAAGTTTAATTTTTCTGATTATTCACACTCCCTTTCCCCAGCTTCTGGTTCTTTAAGTTTGCTGCAGCCATTGCAATTACTGTTGGTGCATTTTTCATCCCAGAAGGACCCTTTACAACAGGTGAGCTTTTTCAAATGAGAATATATATAATTAAAAAGTCTACACACCCCTGTTAAAATATCAGCTTTCTGCGATGTAAAAAAAGATAAATAATTTTCAGAACATTTTTCACCTTTTTAATGTGACCTATAAACTACAACTCAATTGAAAAACCAACTGAAATCTCTTAGGGGGGGTGGGGGGAGTAAAAAAATAATAATAATGTGGTTGCACAAGCGTGCACACCCTCTTATAACTGGGGATGTAGCTGTGTTTTAGAATTAAGCAATCACATTCAAACTCATGTTAAATAGGAGTCAGTACACACCTGTCATCATTTTAAAGTGCCTCTGATTAACCCCAAATAAAGTTCAGTTGTTCTAGTAGGTCTTTCCAGGACATTTTCTAAGGCTGGTTTCACACTGGGGCGGAGGTATTCGACCGCTTGCGGTGCGGTTTTAACCCCCGCTAGCGGCCGAAAAAGGGTTGATACCGCCCGCAATGCGCCTCTGTAGAGGCGCATTCCCGGCGGTATTACCGCAGTTTCCCATTGCTTTCAATGGGAAGGAGCGGTAAACACACCGCTCCTCTCACCGCTCCAAAGATGCGGTTAGCAGGACTTTTTTTCACGTCCTGTTAGCGCATTGGGGCTTTCACATTGGAGAGACAGCAGCCGCTGTTTAGGCTCGGTTTGCAGGTGCTATTTTTAGCACAATAGCGCCTGCAAACCGCCCCAGTGTGAAAGGGGCCTAAAGCTGGCCATACAAAATCTGCAGATTTTCTATGGTTAGATGGAAAAAGTGGGAGATTCCTCCATCCACACAGTTAATATACATGGAGAAATCTGTTGCACTTTTCCATCTAACCATAGAAAATCTGCAGATAATCTTATGGTGTATGGCCAGCTTTAGTTGCATCCTACAGCAAAAGCCATGGTCCCCAGAGAGCTTCCAAAGCATCAGAGAGATCTCATTGTTAAAAGGGATCGGTCACGAGAAGACCGTTTTTATTACACCATGTGAGGTCCTCAACAGGCTTGTATAATGTCTCCAGGGGCAGCTGCTAATTATGTAGCCATGCCTCTAGAAACATATCTTTCTTTTTCGTACATCACGGGTCACAGAGCGACTTAGTCATTACTAATGGGTTATATAGTTTACCTTCAGGTGCTGGCACTGGCAACTTCCAAACCGGAAGTACCCTCCCCTATATAAGCCCCTCCCATCCGGGAGCACCTCAGTTTTTTTGCCAGTGTCTAAGGTGTTGGCCAAAGAGTAACATGTGTTTTCACTGAGCTTGCGTACAGGTTCTTTTGGGCCTTAGTAAGCTGTTCCGGATCCCACCAAAAAAGCTTCATAGCTAAACGGTCAGTACCCGGGCCTTGCAGCAGAAGAGCAAGGTTTTGCCTGTAATGCCTCTCTTAGGAGGGCTGGTCCCTGGGATCCAGAGCTCTGGTCATACCTACGACCAAGATGTTGTCTGTGCAGGGTGCTATACAGGTCCAGGGGAGTGGAATCCTTGGGAACCCGGTCCCTGAAGGTTTAATTACAATGCCTGCCGTGATAGGTGAAGTTTGGGCTTCTGTGGACCAAACAGAGTCCTGCGGCGGGGAACAGGTAAGTGGGGGCCCCCAGGAACTTGGTTCTATTGGGGGACCCCCAAGCCTAATTTGTCTTTCTGTCTGTTACCTAACGGTATTCCCGCTAATATCTGTGTATGCCTGTAACTACTGAAAATGTAACATTTTAATAGTAGTCAAGAAAAAAAAAAAAGGCCGCTGTGGTCCATTTTTCTTGTCATGTGGATCTTTGGTTTTCTCAAGTCAAAAGATCCAGGCAGTTGGTAAGTTTCTCTGTGGGAATCCACTTCCTCTGCCCTGTTGCTGCGCTCATCCACCGCACAGGCCCTCCGGCAAAAAGGGCCCTGGCTCCTAGTCCCTGTTTGATTTTCGAAAAGGGCGCCAATGGCGCACGGGCGCGCGCGCGGGCGCGTGCACGCGCCTCCTATAGGAAAAAAAGGGGCGGGGCGGGTGGATGACGCTCGATGCGCGCCACGGCGCTTCTGCGCATGTGCAGGCGTCCCAGCTTGTATAAAGACACAGTACAAGTGTCAGCTGGATGCAAACAGAGCTAAGCAACAAACAGTGGCACACAGAGGCGGTTGATGCAGGCATCCCCATAGAAAGGCACTTTAGTGGACACCAGCTGGTATATAGCAGCAACTGTGTTAGACTATTACCAGCAAAATTGGTGTATGACGACGGGAATACCTCAGCTTTGTGCTTATAGGATATGTCGTCCAGACGCTCTGGAAATAGATCTTCCAAGAAGCGAAAGGGGTCTCCGTCGGGCTCTGAGGATTTTGGGCATGCTGTACTGCGCCAATCTCCCCTGAAATTTCAGAGGTCAGTAGCCGTAGGAACCCCGCAGGAGTACCTGGTACTGCGGCTGTCCCCAGTCCACCTGCTCCTGTATATATAACAGAGGAGGTTTTATCCTCAACTCTGGGAGGATTGGAAGAGAGATTAACAGCATTGATCGCTGCTTCCCTGTCACAGGAAAAGCGCGTCCGATCTCCGTCTCCTCCTGCAGAGTGCCTGTTAGTGGAGGAACAGTCCCAGAGATCGACCTACCTGAAGGGGATCAGGTGAGGTTGATAAAGTTATAGAGGAATCAACAGTGGAAGAACCTTTCTCAGCATCTCAGGCTGAAAGATTATGGGTTCAGTCTCTGACTAACATGGTCCGAGCAGCATTTTAAATGCCTCTGGCGGAACCATCAACCACTACTGTCTCCTCGCTGGGGTCGCTGAAAGCTCCCCAGACTGTCTGTTCCTTCCCAACCCACCCTTTATTGGAAGGGTTTATTTACCAGGATTGGGAGCATCCTGTAAAATATTTACTCCCCCCAAGAGATTTCCAGTGATCTATCCCATGGAGGATAAGTTCATAAAAAATAAAAAAATGGAGGGTCCCTACAGTGGACACAGCCATCTCTTGTGTAAATAAATCACTGACATGTCCAGTAGATAATGTTCCAATGTTCAAAGACCCAATAGATAAAAAATTGGAGTCTTTACTAAAATCTGCTTTCTCTACAGCAAGCATGGTGACACAACCTGCAGTAGCAGCGATTGGATTCTGCCAAGCAATGAAAGATCAGTTGAAACAAGTCTTAAGGGACTTACCAGATCAGCAGGCTCTTGCCCTAGCTGACCTACCTAGAGCCTTGTGTTGCGGTGGACGCCATAAAGGATACAATCCAACAGGCATCCCGCTTTACGCTGTCTGTAGACATATGCGTAGGCTTCTATGGCTCAAAAACTGGTCTGCTGAAGCTCCCTGTAAGAAATTGCTGATTAGCTTCCCATTTCATGGAGAACGCTTATCTGGAGATGATCTGGACAAATATATCCAGAAAACTTCTGCCGGTAAAAGTACACTCTTGCCGGTTAAGAACAAGGGTAGAAGTCCTTCTTTTAAGAGGCCTACTTCTCCAGTCCCTGGCACATCGGCTGTGAAACAGTTCCGACGGCCTCCGCGGTAAAATCCAGGGGGCAGAAATCAGGGACAATCACAGGGTAACAAGAAACCCTGGGTCAAGAGAGGTACAAAACCTCCCTCCAAGTCATGAAGGGTTGCCCCCACTCAATCGGGTGAGGGGAAGACTTCAGTTGTTCACAGAGACCTGGCGGGACACCATCAGAGATGGGTGATCTCCGCAGTAAGTCTGGGATACAGGCTGGAGTTAAAAGACATTCCTCCTGCCCATTTTATAAGGTCAAACGTGCCAAGCGATCCCCAGAAGAGTGGATCCCTCTTTCTGGCACTAAAGCAACTATTGCCCCAAGGGTAATCATGAAGGTTCCCTTGGAAGAAAACGGGTTCGGGTTTTACTCGAACCTTGTCACAGTCCCCAAACCAAGTGGGGACATGAGGCCCATATTAAATATAAAAGGGCTAAACAAGTTCCTACATATCAGGACTTTTTCGGATGGAGTCGATCCGATCGGTGGCCACCGCCCTACAAGGGCAGGAATGGTTAGCCTCGATCGACATAAGGGATGCTTATTTGCATATTCCCATCTATCCGGCCCACCAGAAATTTCTACGCTTTGCAGTAGAAGGGTGCCATTTTCAGTTCAGAGCCTTACCTTTCGGTCTGGCCACAGCACCACGAGTGTTCACAAAAATTCTGGCCCTACGATTGGCCAAACTAGGAACACAAGGTGAAACGATAATGGCATATCTAGACGACTTGTTGCTGATAGACCACTCAGTGAAAAAAACTAGAAGTGATCGTTCACAAGATAATCAAGTATCTGGAATCTCACGGTTGCATTATCAACCGAGACAAGTCAGCCCTAAAACCAGTCAAAAGCCTGGAATACTTGGGGGCTAAGACTGGATTCAAATCAGAGAAAGATTTTCTTACCTCCAGAGAAGGTGTCGTCTTTGAAAGATTTGACCCACTTAGTGGGTACAAAAAAGAAAAACCATCCATACGCCTGTGTATAAGGCTGCTGGGAAAAATGGTGGCTTCATTCGAAGCAGTACCCTACGGTCAGTTCCATTCAAGGAACTTGCAGAGGGCCATACTGTCAGCCTGGAACAAAAAAGTTCAGGCTTTAGACTTACCAATGTCCCTGTCCCCTTCCGTTCGCAAGAGCCTCCATTGGTGGTTGGTGCCAGAATCTGGAAAAAGGGAAACCCTTCAGTCCGGTTTCTTGGAAGGTGGTCACTACAGATGCCAGCCTCATAGGCTGGGGGGGGCAGTACTGGAGCAATGGTCTCTCCAGGGCAAGTGGTCAGAAGCAGAGAAGGCCCTACCCACCAATCTCTTAGAGATACGAGCAGCCCGGTATGCCCTAGTAGCATGGACATCCAAACTCCAAGGGTCACCTGTCAGAATTCAATCAGACAATGCCACAGCAGTGGCATATATCAATCACCAGGGTGGCACCAGGAGTCGTGCAGCCCAGAGGGAAGCGAATTGCATCCTGGAATGGGCAGAAAGGTATGTCACAGCCATATCCGCGGTTTTCATCCCAGGAGTGGAAAATTGGAGAGCGGACTTTTTAAGTCGCCAGCAATTATGCCCGGGGAATGGTCTCTTCACCCCGAGGTTTCCCAGGCAATATGCCAGCGGTGGGGAACACCGGATGTAGATCTGCTAGCATCCAGATTCAACGCAAAGGTGGACAGATTTGTGTCTCGCACAAAGGATCCCCTAGCTTGCGGTTCGGATGCCCTAGTGTTCCCTTGGGATCAGTTCAAGCTGATATATGCATTCCCACCGCGATTAATCCGCAGAATCAGGGTAGAAAAGAAACCAGTGATTCTGGTGGCTCCAGCGTGGCCCCGAAGGGCATGGTACGCGGAGATTGTAAAAATGTCAGTGGGAAGTCCTTGGACCCTCCCACATCGTCCGGACCTGCTTTCGCAAGGACCGATATACTACCCTTCCTTACCAGCCCTAGGTTTGACGGCCTGGCTATTGAAGCCCACATTCTAAAAAAGAGAGGGCTCTCTAATCCTGTGGTTTCTACCATGATCAATGCCAGGAAGCCGGTATCCAGGCAGATCTATTATAGGATCTAGAAGGCGTACATCACGTGGTGTGAGGCCAGGAAATGGCATCCACGTAAGTACGTAATAGGTAGGATTCTGGACTTCCTACAGTGGGCTGTACATAGGAAGCTTGCCTTGAGTACTATCAAGGGTCAGACGGCCTTGTCAATATTTTTTCAAAGGCCCTTGGCTTTGCATGCATTAGTCAAAGCTTTTATACAAGGAGTGATGCGTATTAGCCCTCCGGTTAGTATTCCCATATGTCCATGGGACTTAAACCTGGTTCTGTCGGTTCTACAGAAACAACCATTTGAACCATTGCGGCACATTTCCTTGGTTCTTTTCACCAGGAAATTGATTTTCTTAGTAGCCATTTGTTCGGCTAAAAGAGTATCGGAATTAGCCGCATTGTCCTGTAAGGAGCCATATCTGGTTATCCATAAGGACAGAGTAGTATTACGTCCTCATCCAGCCTTCTTCCTAAGGTGGTATCGAGGTTCCATTTGAACCAAGATGTGGTTCCTCCTTCCTTTTTCCCCAAACCTAGTTCGGTAGAGGAAAAGTTATTGCATTCTTTGGATGTAGTAAGAGCAGTTAAAGCTTATCTTAAAGCCACTGCTCAGATTCGTAGAACGGATACTTTGTTTGTTCTGCCGGAAGGCCCCAGAAAGGGTCAGGCAGCATCAAAAATCTACTTTAGCCAAGTGGATTCGACAGGTCATAATACAAGCCTATGGCTTGAAAAGGAGACCGCCTCCGTTCAAAGTTAGGGCGCACTCCACAAGAGCAGTTGGAACTTCATGGGCAGTGCATCACCAAGCCTCCCTGGCTCAAGTCTGTAAGGCCACAACATGGTCCTTAGTACACACGTTTACTAGGTTCTACCAGGTAGACGTCGGAAGTCAGGAGGATGTCGCCTTTGGGCGCAGTGTGTTGCAGGCCGCAAAAGAGCCTCATGCCTGATGGCGCCCAGCTTATGTATAGTGTATCCCTCCCCTCATTGGGCATTGCTTTGGGACGTCCCATTAGTAATGACTAAGTCGCTCTGTGTCCCGTGATGTACGAAAAAGAAAAAGGGATTTTTATAACAGCTTACCTGTAAAATCCTTTTCTTGGAGTACATCACGGGACACAGAGCTCCCACCCCTCTTTTTGGGACACTTATTGCTTTGCTACAAAACTGAGGTGCTCCCGGATGGGAGGGGCTTATATAGGGGAGGGTACTTCCGGTTTGGAAGTTGCCAGTGCCAGCACCTGAAGGTAAACTATATAACCCATTAGTAATGACTAAGTCGCTCTGTGTCCTGTGATGTACTCCAAGAAAAGGATTTTACAGGTAAGCTGTTATAAAAATCCCTTTTATTAAGAGCCCTGTCCTTAAACACTGGACGGGCTGTGTGGAGTCAAGACAATGGCATTGTTTTGCTGGGAAAACCATCAAATCTATGCTTGTGCAGAGAGACAGAATACATTGATTGATGGGTGTAGTTCTGTAGTCCAGAAGGCAGGGCTGACAATGCTGGTTGGGATTTCAGAGCAGCTAAGGAACTGTCTTGTCCACACACATAGGAAGTTAGGAACACACTGGATTTCTGGCATATCAACAGGTATATTTCTGTACTTGTTGCATTTTTAAAGGTATAAAATATGAGTAAATGTGCATGTAATGTACTGATATTTTTATTGTTGCTTCCTTCTGAATACAGTCTGGTTCTATGTTGGAATGGGTGGTGCATTTTGCTTCATTCTTATTCAACTTGTTCTGCTGATTGACTTTGCTCACTCATGGAATGAATCCTGGGTTGAAAAGATGGAAGAGGGTAATTCTCGATGCTGGTATGCAGGTGAGCAACACCCAAATGTTTTACAAATGTTATTAATTACTGTGATGATGGTTCACAAACTTCACATGCAACACAGATATAAGTGTGTGTTGGATGACAAATGACCTAAAAACACACATAAATAAAATGGTTTAAACAATGGAGTACTGATTGTCTGTCTGTACCCTTCTTTCCATAGCTCTGCTCTCAGCTACTGCCATTAACTATGCCTTATCACTGGTTGCAATAGTGCTTTTCTATGTCTATTACACTCACCCTGAAGGCTGCGCTGAAAACAAAGCTTTTATAAGCGTGAATATGCTATTGTGTATCGGATCCTCTGTAATGTCTGTTCTACCTAAAATCCAGGTAGGTTAACTTTTTTTCCATTTGTGAACACAGCAGGTGTATTTGAATAGATAAAACGTATTACCATATGTTAATCTATCTTAGACTTTCTTGATGGGTATAGGCTGCACTGTAGTTTAAAGCTTAACGCCAGTCAAAAGAAAAAAAACCTATTCACGATTAAATAAAAATATCGTTTGCTGCAATATTCACGTTTGTAACTTGTTGCTGCCCACTTAACACACATCACATCGCACAACTGGACAGCTGAGGCGTCTGTGCTGAGAGAGCACTTATTGCGCACTCCCAGCACAGGGACTGTGTTGTCAGACAGTTCTTTGTCCCCACTGACGATCAGTAGCCTGCATGACTGGCCCCCGATCTTGTGAACGCCAATCATAGTGGTCAGATGATTTCCAATTCTTCAAACCCCCTCTCTTTAAAGAGATGTTGGGTGTGAAGGGGTTTATAGGTAGATGTCCCCCTCTCCTGCAATCTTAATGATGGTCAGCATCATTCAACCTACTTCTTCTGAACCCAGGCTGTCATTTAGCTGCCACAGTCTGTGAGTGGACAGTGAAAGAGAAGCAGCACAATGAAGGACTCATCTGTTACTCTGCTTCCTTCCTTTCCACATTTGGCATGTCATTTTTTTGGGGGGGCAGCGGAAACCCTCTTTAGAGGCATCCAGCTCCCACTTCCTCTCGGGGCTTCGCGGCACCAGAAGGAAGTTCACCTCTTCCCCCTCCCTCTTGGCAATCATCTGGGACATCTCACAGGTCCCAGATAATTGCCCGGCCAGTCACAGTGCGCAGCGAGGCTCGCACATGCGCAGTGCATGCCCGGCTGTGAAGCCACAGCCGGGGCACCCACAGTGACAAGGCTTGCGCCCCAGAGAGGAGGGGGAGAGGAGCGGGGCTTCATTCCCCTGCATCGCTGGACCCTGGGACAGGTAAGTGTCCGATTTATTAAGTCAGAATTTTTTATTTTTTTAGTTGGCACTCTGCTTTAACCAGCCCACCCTTGACCATTAATACCATAATGGCTTTAGGCAACAGTAACAGAACTATCTAACCAGATCTGCCAGACTTTTTGTATTTTTTATTTTTTTTAAGGCAACCCCTGCCTAAAGTATGTAGCTTTATAAAATGGAATCTCTTTATTCACAAGCCCTTTCCAGTAAGAAAAGGATGGTGTGTTTATCTGCCTCCTTGTAACAACCTCCATGAGCTTCAACTCTCTCCTTTTCCCCTCACTTCTGCTTTGTCTATTTCATAGTTTATAGCCCCTAGTCCAACTAAGGTGTGGGCAAGAGGGTGGCTACATTTCTACATGTAGTGGGACCATGGAGAAAGAATGTAACTATCATCTAACGGGAAGTTTTATCACAGCAAACAAGAAAAAAGAAATTTGGAGGAGGCTGAGAGCAATAGAAAGTGCTTTTTTGCGTTAAAGTACTTTTTAAAGCCTAGACATTTTTTTTTTTACCTTAATGCATTTTCTGCATTAAGGCAAAAAATGTTCCAGTACCTGTATTGCTCCCACCTCATACTTACCCAAGCCTCACTCTTTTTTTTTTTTTTTCAGCACTGAGCCCATCTGTAGTGGCTCTCCCCTTAAACAGCGGGAGCCATTGGCTCCCACTGTGCTGTCAGTTAAATCCTTTGACGAGGGAGTGGGGTGGGGCCGAGCCAAGCTGTCTGTCTATGGACACAGGCAGTAATGCGTGTTATAAGCCCGCTGGTGTGCCACCATAGGAAGTAGCTTCCTGTGTTGGCACACTTAGAAGAGAAGGAACCAGGAGCACCGGTGGGGGACCCCAGAAGAGGAGGTTTCTGGCCACTCTGTTCAATTTTCATTGCATAGATCAGGTAATTGTAACGCAACATATATATATATATATTTTTTTTTTTAGGGAATACATACGGTATCTGGATAAATAGTTTAGTGTCATATTTTTTTTTTGTAAGGTTTTTACAACACTCATATTTCATTTTGTATTTTTTTTTATCCTGTAGGAATCTCAGCCTAGATCCGGTCTTCTACAGTCGTCTGTGATAACCATTTACACAATGTATTTGACCTGGTCAGCCATGACTAATGAACCAGGTATTCATATAAGATCATGTCATTATAACCTAATAGTTCTTTACAGGTGCAGGTGCATAGTTGATACTTTTTTCTTTCTTTATTTCCCACTCTAAGATCGCAAATGCAATCCAAGTCTGCTTGGCATAATCGGATACAATACCACAACTACTCCAGGCCAGGTTCAGGTTGTGCAATGGTGGGATGCTCAAGGAATTGTGGGACTTGTCCTCTTTCTGCTCTGTGTCCTGTACTCCAGGTAAAGAAAAGTATCATTGTATAGTATCCATGTGGCATTTTAGAATGAATGTTCGCCTTCAAAGTAATTTTTCAGTAAAAATCATAGGTAAACTTTGTAACGTTAAAGAGGGATCTACCCCGGCGCTCCCATTTCCTTCTATCTCTAGTATAACTGCTGCCCCAAGACGCTCAACCCTAAACATCCGAAAATAAAGTATGCAACTTTTTTCATGCACCAGAATTTGTAATGTTTGTATTATCGAACCTAAACTTTTCGTGTGACATGAGCATCTAGTAAACAAACTCCCCAAAAAATGAGATGTGTTGCTTTAACAGATTTGTTTTGGCTTCTCCTTATCAGTGATGTGACAGGTTTCTGGTGGCAGTGGTGTTCTGCTGTTAGATTGAGAGTGCAGATATCTGACTTGATGGCTACTTTAGGGACTGTGAATGTGTAATGAAACTAACCCCCAGTGCCAGACCTTCTGAGACACTGTCACTTTCAGTGTCTGCTTAGTAAAAGGAAACCGACTGACCTCCATCTTGTCAGTAACTTCAGCACTAATACAGTATTAAGGTTTTGTTTAGACCCCTTTTGACACTCTCTGCCGGTATTCAGGAGGGAGCTCATTATGGCATTGGTGGTGGCAAGGCGTGAAATTGTTGATAAACTCCAGTCCACAGATGGCCCTTTCAGAAATCAAATGTTTATTTCAGATATTAGGCATATTTTCTATCCTGATAACCAAGGTCCTGCTATTTGTTACCGAGCTGATGTAATTGTTCTTTGCGTCATATATAATCTAATCCTTGTTAATTTGTGTCATAATTTAGATGTTTTAATTGTGCAGACATAAACACAATATTTACAGTTGTGCTCATAAGTTTACATACCCTGGCAGAATTTGATTTCTTGGCCATTTTTCAAAGAATATGAATGATAACACAAAAACCTTTCTTTCCCTTTATGGTTAGTGTTTGGCTGAAGCCATTTATTATCAGTCAACTGTGTTTAATCTTTTTAAATCTACATGGCAACAGAAACTACCCAAATGACCCTGATCAAAAGTTTACATACCCCAGTTCTTAATACCGTGTATTGCCCCCTTGAACATCAATGAGAGTTTGAAGTCTTTTGTGGTATTTGTGGATGAGGCTCTTTATCTTCTCAGATGGTAAAGCTGCCCATTTCGCTTGGCAAAAAGCCTCCAGTTCCTGTAAATTCTTGGGCTGTCTTGCATGAAATGCAGGTTTTGAGATTTCCCCCCACCCCCCCAGAGTGGCTCAATGATATTTAGGTCAGGAGACTGAGATGGCCACTCCAGAACCTTCACTTTATTCTGCTGTAGCCAATGACAGGCTGACTTGGCCTTGTGTTTTGGATCATTGTAATGTTGGAATGTCCAAGTACATCCCATGCTCAGCTTCCTGGCTGATGAATGCAAATGTTCCTCCAGTATTTTTTGACATACTGCATTCATCTTGCCATCAATTTTAACCAAATTTGCCTTTTGTAGCTCACACATCCCCAAAACCTCAGCGATCCACCTCTGTGTTTCACAGTAGGAATGGTGTACCTTTCATCATAGGCCTTGTTGCCTCCTCTCCAAATGTAGCGTTTTAAGGTTGTGGCCAAAGTTTTTTTTGGTCTCATCGCTCCAAATGGCTTTGTGCCAGAAAGTTTGAGGCTTGTCTCTGTGCTGTTTGGCATGTTGTAAGCAGGATACTTTGTGGCATTTGCGTAGTAATGACTTTCTTCTGGCAACTTGAGCAGGCTAAGCAAGCTGCCAGTTGGGCATCTGGGTGGATCTCGACCATAAAATCAAGATTTTCTCTAGAGTCTGGACCTGCTGAGTGACTTTAGCATGCTCTCGGCTGAATACAAGTCACATTAGTGTAGAACTAAGTGCACTCCTGTGCCCACAGGAAAAGTAGGGCCAAAAGAGCAATTTATTTTATCTTCCGATTCTTCAATAAAACCCTGTCTTCTAATGCCAACATAGAAGCAGCATATGTGGATCGGCACAACCTCTGTAAAACCTTGGGAGCTATATCAAAAAACTATACTATGGGGAATGGCCTGTTGCTTCAGGCACTGGATCCTGTGTGGGCGCTCACCTTGGCAATTGTGTGAGTTAGCTACAGGGTGCTATACAGATCCAGGGCCATGGTCCATCGCTATGGAACCAAGTCCCTAAAGGATTCCTTTTAGGGATATACTCACTGTGACGGGCAATACCTGGGCTTTATATACAGTCAGTGCTTATGGGGAATCCCTCCTGCGGAGACCTTGTGTTCTTCTGCCGGGGAAAGCCGGCCCCATTACTATAACTGTATAGCCGTTGGGGTGGATTTGATTTAAATCGCTAGTAAAAAGGCTTGATTTAAATCATAATTTTGTAAGAGCAACTGTCATCTCTGTCCTGCAGCGTCTTCTCTGACCCACTGTTGACTCACCGACAGTCCCATTGACTTTAATAGGACAGCTGGTGATGTGGCGGCAGCAGGTGAGTGGATGCCGGCTAACCGGCGCTGCTATGATGGATCTGAAATGACAGGTGCTCTTTAAATGTAAGGACTTATTTTTACTGGTAGTTGGGAAACCTTAATTTTGTTTGCAAAGATTCTATTTAGAATAATAAGCTGTCAGGTTAGTAAAACAGCGATACCAGAACCGATTCAATCATACAGTTTGTAGTGTACATAGATTTGCAAAACAATTGAGATAAAACAAAGTTCAGGAATGTTCCTTATCCATGGTTACTGTAAAATTGTGTGAATGCACCAATGCAGTGCATGTTTTTTCAGCTTGTAGAGTTTACCAAAAATGTAAATATTGCAGAATATACAGCCTTATACTACATAACTAAGCTCTGTTTTATGCTGAATAAACTAAACTAAATTATTAATGTATCTTAAATAGAAAACTATCTTTAGATAGATTTTTACTCAAAGCATTTGATTAAAATAAATTTGATTAAAAATCTATTTTAACCACTTAAGCCCCGGACCATTTTGTTGCTAAAGGACCAGGCCACTTTTTGCGATCCGGCACTGCGTCGCTTTAACTGACAATTGCGCGGTCGTGCGACGTGGCTCCCAAACAAAATTTACGTCTTTTTTTTTTTTTTTTTTTTTCTACAAATGGAGCTTTCTTTTGGTGGTACAGGCAGTCCCCGGGTTACAAACAAGATAGGGAC
Organism: Rana muscosa; assembly: GCA_029206835.1. Classification (NCBI taxonomy): domain Eukaryota; kingdom Metazoa; phylum Chordata; class Amphibia; order Anura; family Ranidae; genus Rana; species Rana muscosa. The sequence continues at coordinate 812,694,825 of CM055121.1, read as the reverse complement.
TGTAGATTTGTTCTTAAGTTGAATCTGTTTGTAAGTTGGAACAGGTAAATTTTTTAAGTGTAGCTCCAGCCCAAAAAACAATTTCTCTTATCATCCATGGACTGACACGGTGTCTCTTTACACTTTACACATGGGTTATGTCCCTGCTTGCATGAGAAGACCTAGGCAGAATGTGAGATGTTATACATACATTCTAAAAGCCAGAGCTGAACAGCCCCACCCAGGGGGCGGTCCCTCCGGACATAACCCTCCCACTACAGTCAGCAGACTTCAGTTTTTTTCTGCCTAGCAGAAGGAGAAGACGTGGCTCCCTCAGGAGCCAGTCTCCTGACCTATTTTATTCCTTTTTGGAATTCTTTTTTATTTTATTTTTGAGAATCTTCTATCAACTGTCGGCTGGGCAACAGGTTGGGTACAAGATATCCTCGTAGTCTTCCCTGTCCGACCATCGAGCGTGCTGATCCTCGCCTTCTGTGCGTGAGACTCAGTTCACGACAGGCCCCATGACTCCAGGGGTGGCCGGGTTTGCTTTCATGCTCCCACGGTCCTCTCAAGACTGAACAGCTCCTGACTGACTGTATCTTTCGCAGTGGACCGGGCCGACAGCTACTCAGTACTGCACTGTGATAGTCCTGTCAGAAACACCAGGGGATGGGTAAGTAGTCTCTCCTGCCTGCAGGTGAGTACAAAGGGCTGTGTGTTTCTCTGTGGGGGATTTTCCCTGTCTCCCCCTGTATTTTATTGTCGCTCTCTGTCACCATTACTGGCGCTGGCTGTGTGGGGTGCTTGGGGGTCACACTGTTCTTGGGGGGCTCATGCTGGTCTGCAATGTATGCCTTGGGGCTTTTTTGTGTTTTTTTTTTTTTTTTTTTTGGGGCCTGAGCGCCGAGTGGCGCTGTGCGTGTGTGCTGTTTCATCTTAACTGCGTCATGGCGGCCATCTTGCCGCGGATCGCCTCAGTGAAGTGCGGCGGCCATTTTCTTGTAGCCCGCGCGCTTTTCAGCACTAGTTTGGCCTCTAGCGCTGCTGTAGCAGCGCGAATCTCCTCACAGTCTCCTCACAGTCTCCTCACAGCTCACCAGCGCTGACACAGCGCGGTACAGACAGCGGAACTAAGCGGTCCCTGGTCCGGTTTGAGGAGTCCCCTGGGCGCCCCCTCCTCAGTCAGCACAGCCTGTGGGTGGACTTTTTATCTGAGAGAGTCTCAGAGAGGGACAATATGGAGTCTGTGTCACCAGCTTTCCCTAAAAATGTCAGTGGCAACAGGCAGTGCTTCAGCACTGCGGTCCCTATGGACCTGTCGTGGGCAGCCCTGGAATCAATTTCTGACCAGGATGGGAGCTGTGTGCAAGCGCAAGGTGCAAAAAAGGCGCCCTCTCCCCACTTTATCTACTCGAGGGCAGTGCGCTGATTCAGATATGGGCCTAGCCACTATCGCTCAGGACCCTAGTTCTGAATGTATGGATGGTTTTGAACAGGACATTCCTTATGAGGGAAACTCCAGTTCTGAGTCAGTAAATGACAGGGCGCTTGTTAGTGTGCTCATGACTGTGGTGAGGAACACTCTCAAGCTCAAATGCTGCGGATGCAGAACCTCAGGCGGATACTGTCTCCTTTGGTTCTTTTAAGGCCAGGCCTTCTAAAGGGGTTTTTTTCCATTGTACTTTCTTTGACCAGCTCATTGAAAAGGTCTGGGAAAAGCCGCAGAATAATTTTTTTATGGTCCCGCGGCGTTTGTCTATCAGATACCCCTTGAAGATGCCCTACTTAAAAAGTGGGCTTCTCCCCCAGTGGTCGACCCTCCAGTCGCCCGGTTGAACAAGGCCATCACTCTCCCGATGGAGGGGACTCCTGCATTTGAGGACCCCACTGACAGGAGGTCAGAAGTGGTGAGCAGAACCATGTTTGCCTTGTTGGGATCCGCCCTACGACCTGTGGTAGCGGCGACCCTTGTGTCTAAAACACTTACAGGTTGGGCAAAAATGTTGCACCTAGCTGTACAGGAGCATATTCTTCCTCCAGACACAGTTGCTCTGGCCCACCAACTGATTCAGGGCCTGGTTTCTGTGTGCGACGCCACGCTGAACGCGGCCCCTTTAATATCCAGGGCCTCTGTCTCGGCGGTGGTATTGCGTCGTCTTATCTGGTTGAAATGCTGGTCTGCTGACCTAGCCTTAGGAAGCTCCTGACGGATCTACTATTTAAAGGCGGTAGACCTTTCGGTGCTGCTCTGGATGACATCGTCATGGATGTCACGGGAGGTAAACGCACTCTTCTTCCTTAGACTAGCAAGGGTGAGGAGGCCCGCCGCAAACAGGGGCCTTCCTTTCCAGCAAAACGTTTTTTTTTTCCGTCAGTCAGAGTCCACAGGTAGGCCCTCTCAGACTGACGGCAGTGCGGTTGGTGGGCACAAGTGCCCCTGGGTGCGTAAGCCAAACAAGCGGCTCCCAAGCCCGCCTCCGCGTGAAGTCTTGCCTCCGCCCGACTCTGGGGTGGGGGGACGACTTCGCAGGTTCACGGATCGGTGGACCTCCCGAATCTCCGACTGGTGGGTGTGCGAGGTGGTCACCTCAGGATATAGGATGGTATTCCGATCCTGGCCCCCACACAGATTCTTTCCCTTGAATCTTCCTCTCCTTCCTACCTGTCGGGCAGCCCTCTTGGGGGCTGTACAGGATTTGATCAGGTCCGGAGTGATTGTGCCGGTTCCGTCACAGGAGAGTTTTCAGGGATTCTGCTCGAATCTGTTTGTCGTCCCAAAAATAGGACGTGGTTCGACCTATCCTGGACCTCAAGGCCCTGAATGCCTTCGAGAAGGTGCAGAAATCCTGCATGGGATCCATTCGCACGGTGATCGCTACACTCCACCAAAGGGATTTTCTTCTGGCGTCCTTGGACTTCAAGGACGCCTACTTGCATGTTCCGATCTGCGCAAGTCACCAGAAGTTTCTGCGCCTTGCGATCAGCGAAGTCCACTATCGATTGTGGCTCTTCCTTTCGGCCTTGCCTCGGCACCAAGGGTGTTCACCAAGGTGCTTGCTCCGGTTCTAGCCTTCTGTTACAGCGAGGTATTGCTGTCGTGGGCTATCTGGACGGTCTTATGCTATGAGCAGAAAGTGCCTCAGACTTAGAGGAAAGGTGACTATCGTCAATTAGACCCTCAGGGACTTCGGGTGGTTCCTGAACATTCAGGGGTCAGTCCTGGTCCCGACTCAGTGTCTGGAGTATCTAGTTCTGGTTCTGGACTCCTTGGAGGCAAAGGTATCCTACCTCTGGAGAAGTTGCTGACACTTCAGTCTGCGGTGCGGGTGCTGACATCCCGAACATGGTTGTCAATCCGTTGTTTGCATGAGAGTCCCGGGACTCCTGGTGGCCTCCTTCGCGGCCATTCCGTATGCCCAATCACACACCAGGGCATTGCAGAAGGAGGTCTTGTCCACCTGGGACAAATCCCCGTTGTCCTTGGATCTTCGGATCCAGGTGATTCACCTGGTCAGGGCGTCCCTGACAGGGTAGTTGGGACCCACGGCTCTTCGGTCCGGAAAGTCGTTCCCCTCCCATCCAATGGACGGTACTCACGACGGACACCAGCCTGACGGGCTGGGGTGGAGTCTGGGGAGTCCTGTCGGTTCAAGGCCTTGGATTCCGGACGAGCCCGTTTACCAATCACTGTTCTGGAAATACGGGCCATCAGACTGTGTCTCTCCTCAGGTCGGAGAGAGTACGGGGTCGCTCCATCAGGAGCCAGTCGGACAACGCCACGGCGGTGGCGTATGTAAACCATCACGGGGGGACTCGGAGCTCAGCGGCGGCTTCCGAGGTAATCCGTATCCTGAAGTGGGCCGGAAAAAAAAAACGTGCCGGCTCTGTAGGGGCGGACTATCTGAGTCGCCAATCGCCGGACCAGGAAGAGTGGTCCTTGCATATTTCAACTCCTTTGCCGACGGTGGGGCACGTCGGATGTGGACCTGATGGCCTCTCGACTCAGTCGCAAGGGTCGAGGTTGTGGCCAGATCCAGGGATCCTTGGGCGATGACTCGGATGCGTTGGTGGCCCCATAGGGTCCTTATCGCCTGATATAAACTCCGGTGATCCTAATTGTTCCGGATTGGCCTCAGCGTCACTGGTACGCTGATCTGGTACGTCTCGTTGCGGACGTTCCCTGGCGGTTGCCGATGAGGGAGGACCTTCAGTCTCAAGGTCCTATGTTTCATCCGGCTTACAGTCTCTGGCTTTAACGGCAGAGCTGTTAAAAGCCAGGTGTTGAGGGACCGAGGTCTCTCGGACTCTGTCATTTTGACCATGTTAAGGATACGGAAGTCTTCCTCCAGGCAGATCTATCACCGTGCCTGGAAAGCTTATATCGCCATATGCAAAGCGCTGGACTGGCGTCCTCGGACGTATTCCGTCCCCAGAATCCTGCGTCCTCTACAGTGTGGAGTGACCCAAAAGCTTGCTTTGAGTACCATCAAGGATCAGATTTCGGCCTTGGCCGTCTTCTTTCAGCGACCTCTAGCGGGTCATTTCTTGGTTAGCACCTTGTGTTGGGGGTTCGCCATGTGCTCCCTCCTGTCAAGCCTTCTCTCCCACCGTGGGATCTGAATTTGGTGCTCTCGGTCCTCCAGGAACCTCCTTTTTGGGAATATCCGGGATATTCCTCTCTTGTCTTGTCTCAGAAGGTGGCCTTTTAGTGGCAATCACTTCTGTTTGACGAGTGTCTGAGTTGGCGGCTTTGTCCTGCAAGTCGCCATATTTAGTCATCCATAAGGATAAGGCGGTGTTGCATCCGCGACCTTCCCTTTTGCCAAAGGTGGTGTCTACCTTTCACCTACATGAGGACATTGTCCTCCCGTCCTTGTGTCCTCACCCATCGCATCCCAGAGAGTTTGCGCTGCACATATTGGATGTGGTACGAGCCTTACGGGTGTACCTGTCTGCTACTGCTTCTATTCGGAAGTCCGACTCACTGTTTGTGACTGCCCCTGGTCCATAACAGGGCCAAGCGGTTTCGTCTGCCATCATTTTTAGGGGAATCAGACAAACCGTCATTCAAGCCTATGCTCTCAAAGGGCGGGCGCCTCCCTTTCTGGTTACGGCGCATTCCACCAGGGCAATTGGTGCTTCCTGGGTTTTCCGACATCAAGCGTCGGTTGCACAAGTGTGCAAGGCGGCGACCTGGTCGTCTGTTCATACCTTTTAAGTTTTTTATAAGGTTGATGTGGCTGCATCTTCGGATGCTTCCTTCGGCCGCAGGGTGCTGCAGGCCGCTGTTTAAAGTTGCGACTCCTCCGTTGAGGAGATCTGCCTTCTTGGAGTAAAAGTTTGGTTTTTCCATTTATACTGCTCCCATCCCTCTTGACACTGCTTTGGGACATCCCACGTGTAAAGAGACACCGTGTCAGTCCATGGATAATGAGAGAAAATAGGATTTTTTGTACTCACCGTAAAATCCTTTTCTCTGACATCCATGGACTGACACGGCACCCACCCTTCCTTTTTGAGTTTGTACTGCTTTGTTACGAACTGAAGTCTGCTGACTGTAGTGGGAGGGTTATGCCCGGAGGGACCGCCCCCTGGGTGGGGCTGTTCAGCTCTGGCTTTTAGAATGTATGTATAACTTCTCACATTCTGCCTAGGTCTTCTCCTGCAAGCAGGGACATAACCCACGTGTAAAGTGTAAAGAGACACCGTGTCAGTCCATGGATGTCAGAGAAAAGGATTTTACGGTGAGTACAAAAAATCCTATTTTTTAAGCTTTTTGGATAGCATAGGGAAGGGTTATCACCCCTTTAACATTTGTTTTGCTGTCTGTGCCCCTGTTCAGAACATTTCACCTCACTTTCTGTGCCAATGACAATTGGATTTTGAAAATTTTGGGTTATTCGGGAAACAAGGATTGGTGATAAAGCATCAGTGGAGAGGAGACACGTTTTTCCCATATTAACTCTTACAGGAGAGAATTTCCCTTCCTAGGGGTAGATTTCCTCTCACTTCCTGTTGTCTCCCTCCGTTTGTAAGTCGGATGTTTGTAAGTAGGGGACCGCCTGTATTTGATCACCTTTGCGGTTTTTATTTTTTGCTCTATAGACAAAAATAGAGCGACAATTTTGAAAAATATATATATTTTTTGCTATAATAAATATCCCCCAAAAATATATAAAAAAAATATTTTTTTTCCACACTTTAGGCCGATACGTATTCTTCTACATATTTTTGGTAAAAAAATAATCGCAATAAGCGTTTGGTTTACGCAAAAGTTATAGCGTCTACAAAATAGGGGGTAGTTTTTAATGGCATTTTTATAAAAAAAATTTTTTTTACTAGTAATGGCGGTGATCAGCGACTTTTTTTTTTATCTTTACTGCGACATTATGGCGGACACATCGGACACTTTTGACACATTTTTGGGACATTGTCATTTTTACAGCGATCAGTGCTATAAAAATGCACTGATTACTGTGAAAATGACACTGGCAGTTAAGGGGTTACCAGTAGGTGGCGCTGTAGGGGTTAAGTGTTTCCTAGTGAGTTTTTTTTTTTTTCTACTGTAGAGGGGATGGGCTGTGTGTCACATGACACTGATCACCGCTCCGATCACAGAGCGGAGATCAGTGTCATTGTCACTAGGCAGAGCGGGGAGATGCTTGTTTACATAAGCATCTCCCCGCTCTATCTCTCCGTGAGACTATCGCGGGACCCACGGTCGGGCTCACGGAGAAAGCGGCAGGGTTGTGAGCATTGCGGCATCTTAAAGAGGACGTACCTGTGCCATTCTGCCGACGTGTGTGTGTGTACACTGGAGACGGTCCTTAAGCGGTTAATCTTATTTTTCTTTCTTCTTTTTTTTTATTTTTATTTTTTTACCACTTCAATACCAGGCACTTGTACACTTTCCTGCCCAAGCCAATTTTGAGCTTTCAGCACTGTCGCAATTTGAATGACAATGGTCATGCTACACTGTACCCAAACACATTTTTTATCATTTTGTTCCCACAAATAGAGCCTTCTTTTGGTGGTATTTGATCACCTCTGCAATTATTTTTTATTTTTTGCGCAACAAATAAAAAAAAAAGAGGGAAAATTTTGAAAAAAATATATATAATTTTTTGTAAATAAGTACCTTTTTCTTTTTCAATGACGGGCACTGATATGGCTGAACTGATGGGCACTCATAGGCGGCACTGGTGGGTGGCACTGATGGACACTGGTGGGTGGAATTTCTGGGCATCACAAATTTTTTTGTGCCATGGTGGTGCCAGTCAGTGCCCATTTGTGGGCACTGATTGGCATATGTTGTGCATACTATTGTACATGTGGATGGCCATGGGGGACTTACCTGGCCATCCACCTGTTAGGTGCTTCCCTGGTGGTCCTGGGCGGCATCCTGGTGGTCCAGTGTGGGCATCCGAGGGGGGGCTGCGCTGATAAACAGCACAAACCCCCCCTGTCAGAAGAGCCGCCGATCGGCTCTCCTCTACTCGCGTCTGTCAGACGCGAGTGAGGAAGAGCTGATCAATGGCTCTTCCTGTTTACATCGTGATCAGCTGTGATTGGACACGGCTGATCACGTGGTAAAAAGCCTCTGCCGGAGGCTCTTTACCGAGATTGGTGTTGCGGTGTGTCAGACTGACACACAGCACCACTGATCGCTGTGATGCGCGCCCTAACGGGTGCGCGGCAGCTGTTATCCTGCTGAACGTCATATGACGCCCAGTCAGAATAACTGAACCACCGCCCAGCCGTCATTCTGCTAGAGGCCAGGCGGGAAGTGGTTAATCATTGATTTATATCCACCCTGATAGCCGTGATTTTTATAACAGCCGCTATTAATACTGTGCATGTAAAATCCGACAGGCTGGTTGTACCCAAGTAGATCAATCAGTTTGGGTAAATTCAGCCTGCCCAAACATGATTCCGATCTTGGCTGGTTCCTGCTGAACCAGCTGAAATTTAAACTGTCTATTGCCGGTTTTGCAGCACTGGACCTGCCTTCTGAAAGGGCACCCAATCAGTGTGCAGTCAGACACAATGCCATAGCGGTGGCCTACTTCAACCATCAAAGGGGCACCAAGAGCTTGGCTGCCTTGAAGGAAGCAAACGCGATCATCTCTTGGACAAAAACTCACTGTCCAGTAATCTCGGTGGTCCACATCACAGGTGTGAACAGCTGGAAAGCAGATTATCTCAGCTGATCAAGGGAAATGGGCCCTTCATCCAGATATCTTTAATCTGATGTGCTAAAATGGGGGATTTCGGATGTAGACATCCTATCCTCCAGATTCAACAACAAACTACCTTTGCTTGTTGCCAGAACTAGTTATCCTCTAGCCCCTTCCCTGTGCTTCCTTTGGATCCCAACTTGTGCTTCTCTGCTCTGCAGAAACCACACTTTGAACTTATCAGGCATATCCCCCTAGAGTAGTGGTTCTCCACCTTACTAGTGCCGTGACCCCTTGAGAAAATTTCCCAAGTTGTGGGGACCCCTAACAACAGTAAAATTATTTTCGTAGCGTGGGTTGTCAGCACCCAAGGCAAAACAAGTAATTTGCGCCCCTAACCCACTGACTTTTAGCGGTCCCTTCCACTTGTACCGTATTAAAACCCCTTCTGGTACATTTTAGGATGTACCTTTCTTTCTTTGTTCTCCTTTCTTTCCCTTTTTATCTCTCGCTATCCTAATTTCTTTTATTTTTATTTTTTTTTCCCCCATCCCTCTCTAGCCGCCTTTTTTTTTTTTTTTGTTCTTTCGCCTATTCTTTCTCTCCTTTTTTCTTTGTTCCACCCCCTCTTTTCCCCTCCCTTCCATGTAGTCTCTATTTTTATTCCTTCTCTTACTCCTTGGTGAGGGGGAATGGGATGAATGGCGGGAGTTGGGATGAGTGTCAGTGCTGGCGTGGTGGGGTGGGATGAGTGGCAGTGCTGGCGGGGTGGGAATGAGATGAGTGGCAGTGCTGGCGGGGTGGGGATGAGTGGCGGGGGGGGGGGATGAATGGAAATGCTGGGGGAATGGAATGAGTGGCAGTGCTGGCAGGGAGTTGGGATCAGTGGCAGTGCTGGTGGAGTTCGACCAACTTAGGTGTTTTTGATCAAGGTCATCTGCTGATCTGAGAACTGTAGTGGGGACTTATAATGGCAACTATAATCACAGGTAGTGTTACTCACTGTGTCTCCGGCTTTGTGGTGTCTTGTAGCAGTGACGCCTATGTCGAAATCAGGAGATGGGGTCTCCTCCAGCCTTTCCCACTTCGCATTCCTCACCAGTCAGCTGACCTCTAGTCTCTGCCCCCCAGCCATGCCATTAACTAAATGGGCGGCTGCGGGCTTCAGGAACAGCCCTGCTGGGTAGCTGTAAAAAGGCTGGGAGAGCATTGCGGGCTTTAGGAACAGCCCAGGATTTGGTGACCCCTGGCAAATCGTCATTCGACCCCCAGGTTGAAAACCACTGCCCTAGAGGATTTCTCATGCAAAGTAGCCTTTTTGGTTGCTGTCACATCTGTTAGACCTGTTTTTGAAATGGCAGCCCTTTCCTGTAAAGAGCTTTTCCTTATAGTTCACAATGACAAGGTTGTCTTATGTCCAAGGCCATACTTTCTTTTGAAAGTGGTCTTAAAATACCACCTCAATGAGGACATGTCCTCCCATCTATTTGCCCTGCTGCTAAGTATCCAAAGGAAATCTCTCTATGGTGCCTGGATGCAATTGGAGTATACCTAAAAGACTACTGCTTCAGTCAGACAGATGGATTCCTTTGTCCTGTTCTCTGGACCTCGCAAGGGACACCCTTTTTCAAAGTCCACCATTTCATGATGGATACGAAATCGAATTGCAAGAGCTTACATTCTCAAAGAGAAATCTCCTGCACTTTTTCTAGTCCAGTCTACTAGATGAGTAGTTCAGGGGCTTTTCAGCACCAAGCCTCTGTAGCCCATCTGTGTAAGGCCACCACCTGGCCTTCTGTGCATACCTTTTCAAAGTTTTATTGAACGGACTTCCAATCTTCTGCTTATGCAACTTTTGGCCGCAAGGTTCTCGCAGCAACTCTGAGGTTGGGTTTTCTGAACCTTGTGGAAACTGTTGGCACAGTGCTCTTTGTCTCATTGTTGCTCAGCCTTATTCATTGCTTTGAGTGTCCTGTGATGTATGAATGTTCTGCCTGTGCCCTGCATGATTTGATATAAGGAATTTCATAAATTGCATTACAGGATATGGGCCACCCTTGGTTTACTCTTCATTGTTTGCTAACAAACTGAGGACTTACAGAGGGGGGGGGGGTAGAGTTAGAGGGGATGTCCTCTAAAGCTTTGCCAGTGTCCAGTCTCATGAAGGTACACACCTACAGCCCATGGTGTATTCAGCCTGTCCTGTACTTCAAGATCTGAAATTTACAAATAAGGCCCCTTTCACACGGACATGTCCATGTACGGGCTCCACTTTGCTCTGCAGTGATCGCTCCGTCGATCCCTGCTGAGCAGGCAGATGACAGGTCTGTGTCTGCACACTGTGCAGGGACCGACCTGTCAGAGCGCCGCTCTCCTCTATGGGGGATTGGATGAAGACGGGCCATAGAGTCAGTTTTCATTTGATCTGCCAGACGGATGGAAAATAGGGTTTCCATCCGTCACACTTTAGCAAGTCGGATGTCAGTGGACATGTCACCGCTGACATCCGTCACTCCAAAGATCTGTATGGAGCGCCCGTTCAGGTCCGCCTAAAAAACTGACAGGCGGACCTAAACGGTCCGCCCATGTGAAAGGGACCTATGTCAACATTCCTCTTTTCGTAACAATTTAGTTTAATCTAAGCATACATTAGTAATTTACATACTGAAGTCCTTTTTCTAATTATGTTCTGTTTTGTACATTTTAGTGTTCGGACCTCAAATAACAGCCAAGTTAACAAGCTGACTTTGACCAGTGATGAGACCACACTTATAGAGGATGGAGCTAGGAGTGATGGTTCTCTAAGCGACTCTGATGATGTTCACCGTGCTGTTGACAATGAACGTGATGGAGTTACTTACAGCTATTCCTTCTTTCACTTCATGCTTTTCCTGGCTTCACTCTATATTATGATGACTCTTACCAACTGGTACAGGTGAGTTGGATGTACTGCTATCATGTTGGTGATGTTACCATTTTCTTGTGTTCTGTATTTATATTTTTTAATAAAATGTGCAAAATACTTTCCTGTTCATACAGTACAGGATCCTGCCCCTTTATTTACTTTAGCGGCAGGGAACCAGAGATGTCATTCGGCGCAAGAGAAGCAATGGGATGGAAGTGTTTCAACCAGTGTCGTTCATCATGCTCGACGTGGTCCTGCATCGCTGAATGACTTGATTTGAAAGTGAATACATCGTGGGACTTTTTTTTTGTGTGTGAATGAGTACCTGCTTTGTGTACCCTTTACTCATTCACATAGGGGAAAGGTGTTATCTGGGGGTCCCCTTATGGTTAAAGGAGACTTCCAAATTCTGATAACACCCCCCTTTTCCCCCACAACCACTGGGTCGGGGGAGGCCCTTGTCTTCATCAACATGGGGACAAGGTGTTTTGCCAGGCCCATGTTGAGAGCATGTGGCCAGGTATGGTTCAGAAGGGGGGGAGGGGTGCACCCTTGTCTCCTCCCTGGCTGACAGCTGAATGAGCTGGGCAGAGATGAGTTACTGGTGTTTAGGACACTGGCGAGTGTCGGCTCCCGGACGATCAGTATCCCTGAGCAGGCGTTGTCATATTTAGCAGCAGTAGTAACACTATCTTCCAGGGTCTCTCCGTGGTCATTGGTTAATGAGTTATTGTTCAGCAGAATGTTTCTGTCTGTTGGGAAAAGGCCATCTTGTTCTAAGTATTCCATTAAGGATTTAATTCAGTTATTTTAGAATTCATAAATCATTAATTTTATATAGAAATACTCTGACAACTGCGAGCTGTTATATTCAAACAGCCTCAGCAGCTATCTGAATGCCTGAACAGTGGCTATATCCGATAGGAGGGAATCAATGTTCAGCCAACAACTATCCACCCAGCTCTTTAGATGTTTTTACAGAAAGTTTATTTTGTAAAAAAAAAAAATTAACCACTTGCCAACCGCAATACTTAATATATAAAAAAATAAATAAATTAGAGATAGATCTATCTATATCTCAAGATTTTTCTTTTGCTTTTTAACCGCTTGCGGACCACCCCATGCACATATACTGTGGCAGGGCAGCCAGTCTGTGCCAGATCACGTACCTTGTAAGTGATCTGACACATCTGGGGCACGCGCGCTGCTGACGTCCCGCTCCCGCTGTGATTGGACAAGGCAGACCGCCGTTCTGTGAGAGGGGAATGGTACGGATCCTGTGTTTCTATGCAGGGGCATGGATCCTTTAGTAGGATTAGTACAGTGACTGCATCATTTGTTAAGGTAACGCAGTGCCGTATTGCAAAAAATAGCCTGGTCATGAAGGGAGTAAACCTTCCAGAGCTCAAGTGGTTAAAGGTAAAGAAGAGATTAAAGAGGACCTGTCATCCTTCTTTCTATTACAAGGAATGAAGTGGTTAAAGCGTGTTCATTAAAATTTGAAAAAAAGAGGTTTAACCTTAAACTATGTAGAAGATTATTTACTGTAAGTGGCAAGGATGTGGAATTCTCTTCCACAGGCAGTGGTCTCAGCGCGGGGGGGGGGGGGGGGGGGAATCAATGGTTTCAAAAATCAATTAGATAAGCACCTGAACGACTACCACATACAGGAATATACAATGTAATACTGACATAATCACACACATAGGTTGGACTTGTGTCTTTTTTTTAACCTCACCTACTATGTAACTGTGTTTTTCCCCCAAAAATCTCTGGGCAAATAACATGAGACATAAAAAATTGCAACAGTTGCAATTTTTTTTCCTAGGGTCCTTGTTAAAAAAAAAAAAAAAAGTTTAATGTTTGGGGGTTATAAGTAATTTTCTAGCGAAAACATTCTGATTTAAACTTTGTAAACAAAAAGTGCCAGACAATTGGGTAAAGGATAAGTTTGCTTTTTAGAAAAAAATAAAATAAATGCAAATTTTTTTGCAGGTAAAAACATGTGCATTTATATATAAATTTTTTTTTTGTTTTCATTGATTTTTTTCATACATCATGGGACACGGAGTCAGGCTAATATTCATTACCTGCTGGGTTATACTTCATCATCAGGTGAATGGACACTGGTAGACCAAGGTCTTTAGACAGGAAGTGATACCCTATATAACCCCTCCCATACAGGAAGTTACTTCAGTTTTTTTTTTTTTACCAGTGTTTGCAAGGTGGGTGGCAGGGTTCGTTTGAGCTCTCTAAACTCCAGGTCTCTAGTCCCACAAATGGTTCCAAAATGAATCAAAGGGATTGACCGATTGGATCCATTTTACACAGGCATTTATGCTTGGATGAATGGTACCCGAGCCTCGCAAAGAAGAATCGAGATCCTGCAATGTTTTGCCTGTAAGCAACCTCCGGGAGCTGGACCTTGCGGAGTGGAAATCCTGGACACTACAGCGCTAAGGCATTTCCTGCAGGGTGCTGTACAGGTCCAAGGGAGTGGACCCTAAACATGAAAACGGTACCCAGTCCTTGAAAAGGTCCAAGTGACAGGAAACCGCTGTGAAGGGTGAAGATTGGGCCCTTGGTTTCTAAGTGGCCCTGTGTCTGGACGATAAGTGAAACCCCCTTTTTCTTTCTCGTACATCACGGGACACAGAGCGACATAGTCATTACTAATGGGTTATATAGATACCGTCAGGTGCTGGCACTGGCAACTTCCAAAACCGGAAGTACCCTCCCCTATATAAGCCCCTCCCATCCGGGAGCACCTCAGTTTTTTGCCAGTGTCTAAGGTGTTGGCCAAGAAGAAACATGTGTTTTTCACTGAGCTTGCGTACAGGTTCTTTTGGGCCTCAGTAAGCTATTCCGGATCCGACCAAAAAAGCTTCATAGCTAAACGGTCGGTACCCGGGCCTTGCAAAGAGAAGAGCAAGGTTCTGCCTGTAATGCTTCTCTTAGGAGAGCTGGACCCTGGGATCCAGAGCTCTGGTCATACCCACGACCAAGATGTTTTCTGTGCAGGGTGCTATACAGGTCCAGGGGAGTGGAATCCTTGGGAACCCGGTCCCTGAAGGTTTGATTACAATGCCTGCCGTGATAGGTGAAGTTTGGGCTTTTATGGACCAAACAAAGTCCTGCGGCGAGGAACAGGTAAGTGGGGGCCCCCAGAAACTTGGTTCTATTGGGGGACCCCCAGGCCTAATTTGTCTGTCTGTTACCTAATGGTATTCCCGCAAGATTCTGTGCATGCCTGTAACTACTAAAAAAATGTAATAATTTTTAATGGTGGTCAAGAAAAAAAAAATTTTTTTTTTATATATATTTAATATATTAGACTGCGGTACCTGTGTTTGTCCACTAGAGGCCGCTGTGGAATGTTTTCTTGTCATGTGGACTAGCTTCTTCTCAGCAGAGCAAAGTCCAGGCAGATGGTGAGTTCTCTTATAGGAAACTGCTTCCTCTGCCATGTTGCAGTGCTCGTCCATCCCCCGGCCTGCGGCAAAGAGGGCCCTGGCTCCTGTCCCTTGTTACCATATTTGAAATTAGCGCCGAAGGCGCACGTGCCCGCGCGCGTGCGCGTGCACGCGCCTCTATATATAGAGGTGAGCCGGGAAAGGGGGCGGAGCCTGGGGGATGACGCTCTGTGCACGCCGCAGCGCTTCTGCGCATGTGCGGGCGTCCCAGCAGTTTAAAAAAACCACAATATTGTAGTGAGCTGGCTATGAAGTACAGAGACAGAGCTGGCAACATTTAAAGGCATACAGCAAGCGGTTGATACAGGCATCCCCTAGAAAGGCACATTAGTAGACACCAACTGTGATATAGCAGCAATTGTGCTAGACTATTCTCAGTAAAAGTGGTGTATTACGGCTGGAATACCTCAGCTTTAGGCTTAGGAATATGCCGTCCAGAAGCTCCGGAACTGAATCTTCCAGGAAGCGAAGGGGGTCTCATCGGGCTCGGAGGATCTTGGGCATACTCCTGCTGCACCAGTCTCCCCTGAAGTTCAGAGGTAAGTGACCGTAGAGACCCCGCAGGGGTACTTGGTACTGTGGCTGTCCTCAGTCACCTGCTCCTGTGTATGTAACAGAGGAGGTTTTTTTCCTCAGCTCTGGGAGGATTAGAGAGAGATTGTCAACATTTATCGCTGCCTCCCTGTCAGGGAAAGCACGCCCGATCTCCGTCTCCTCCTTCAGAGTGCCTGTTAGCAGAGCAACAGTCCCATACAGGGATCGACCTGCCTGAAGGGGATCAGGAGGAGGTTGATTCTGTTATAGAGGAATCAACAGTGGGGGAACCTTTTCTCAGCATCTTAAGCTGAAAGATTATGGGTTCAGTCTCTGACTAACATGGTCCGATCAGCATTTAAAAATGCACCTTGCGGAACCATCAACCACTACTGTATCCTCGTTGGGGTCGCTAGAAGCCCCCAGACTGTCTGTTCTTTTCCACTTCACCCTTTACTGAAAGGGCTCATTTACCAGGATTGGGAACGTCCTGAGAAAATATTTATTCCCCCAAGAGATTTCCGGTGGTCTATCCCATGGAGGATAAGTTCATCAAAAAAAAAAAATGGAAGGTCCCTACAGTGGACGCAGCCATCTCTTGTATGTATAAATCACTGACATGTCCAGTGGATAATGTCCAAATGTTCAAGAACCCAATAGATAAAAGATTGGAGTCCTTATGAAAATCTGCTTGGTGATACAACCAGCAGTAGCAGCTATTGGGGTCTGCTAAGCAGTGAAGGATCAGTTGAAACAGGTCTTGAGGGACTTGACAGATCAGCAGGCTTTGCCCTAGCTGATCTACCTAGAGCCTTAGGCTTTGCGGTTGACGCCATAGAGGGTTCAGTCCATCAGGCCTCCCGCCTTACGCTGTCTATAGTACATATGCGTAGGCTCCTATGGCTCAAAAACTGGTCTGCTGAAGCTCCCTGTAAAGAATGGCTGGTTAGCGTCCCATTTCATGGTGAACGCTTATTCAGGGAAAACCTGGACAAATATATCCAGAAAATTTCCAGCGGTAAAAATACGCTCTTGCCGGTTAAAAGCAGAGTTAGAGGTCCCTCTTTAAGAGGCCTGCTTCTCCAGTCCCTGGGGCGGCTGTGTAACAGTTCCGACGGCCTCCTCGGTCAAATCCCGGGGGTAAAAAACAGGGACAGTAGCAGGGTAATGAGAAACCCTGGGTCAGGGGAGGTACAAAACCTCCCCCAAAGTTAAATTCATTGAAGCCCCCACTCAGTCGGGTGGGGGGAGGACTCCAGTTGTTCGCAAGAGACCTGGCGGGACACGATCAAGACAGATAGGTGCTCTCTGCAGTAGGTTTGGGATACAGTTTGGAGTTAAAAGACTCTCCTCCTTCCCATTTTTGAGGTCAAACGTGCCAAGGGATCCCCGGAAGAGAGAGTCCCTCCGGTTGGCACTAGAACAACTATTGCTCCAAGGAGTAATTATGGAGGTTCCCCTGGAAGAATGAGGGTTCGGGTTTTACTCAAACCTCTTTACAGTCCCGAAGCAAACGCGGTCGGGAGGCCCATATTAATTCTAAAAGGGCTATACAAATTCCTGTATATCAGGACTTTCCGATGGAGTCGATCCGATCGGTGGCCACTGCCCTACAAGGGGAGGATTGGTTAGCCACGATCGACATCAAAGATGCTTATTTGCACATTCCCATCTTTCCAGTCCACCAAAAATTTCTACGCTTTGCAGTAGAAGGGCGCCATTTTCAGTTCAGAGCCTTACCCTTCGGTTTGGCCACAGCACCACGAGTGTTTACAAAAATTCTGGCCCTTTATTGGCCAATCTAAGAACACAAGGTGTAATGATAATGGCATATCTGGATGACTTGTTGCTGATAGACCACTCAGTGAAAAAACTAGACGTGGTCGTTCACAAGACAATCAAGTATCTGGAATCTCACGGTTGGATTATCAACCGAGACAAGTCAGCCCTAAAAACCAGTCAAAAGTCTGGAATACTTGGGGCTAAGGTTGGATTCAGGCCAGAGAAAAATATTCTTGCCTCGAGGAAAGGTGTTGTCTTTGAAAGATTTGATCCACTTAGTGGGTACAAAAAAGACAGCCGTCCATACGCCTGTATATGAGGCTGCTGGGAAAAATGGTGGCATCATTCGAAGCAGTACCCTACGGTCAGTTCCATTCAAGGAATTTGCAAGGGGCCATACTGTCAGCCTGGAACAAAAAAGTTCAGGCCCTAGACTTACAATGTCCTTGTCCCCTTCCGTTCGCAAGAGCCTCCGTTGGTGGTGGGTTCCCCAGAATCTGGAAAAAAGGAAATCCTTCAGTCCGATTTCTTGGAAGGTGGTCACTACAGATGCCAGCCTTATAGGCTGGGGAGCAGTACTGGAGCAATAGTCTCTCCAGGGCAGATGGTCGGATGCAGAAAAGGCCCTGCCCATCAATCTCTTAGAGATACGAGCAGCCCGGTATGCCCTAGTAGCATGGACATCCAAACTCCAAGGGTCCCCTGTCAGAATTCAATCAGACAATGCCACAGCAGTGGCATATATCAATCATCAGGGGGGCACCAGGAGTCGTGCAGCCCAGAGGGAAGTAAATTACATCCTGAAATGGGCAGGAAAAATATGTCCCAGCCATATCTGCGGTATTCATTCCAGGAGTGGAGAATTGGAAGGCGGACTTTCTAAGTCGCCAGCAATTAGGCCCAGAGGAAGGGTCCCTTCACCCCGAGGTTTTCTGGACAATATGTCAGCGGTGGGGAACACCGGATGTAGATCTGCTAGCATCCAGATTCAACGCAAAGGGGGACAGGTTTGTCTCTCGGACAAGGGATCCCCTAGCTTGCGGCTCGGATGCCCTAGTGTTCCCTGGGGATCAGTTCAAGCTGATATATGCATTCACACCGCCACAATGGTTACCTCGATTACTCCGCAGAATCAGGGTAGAAAAGAAACCAGTGATTCCGGTGGCTCCAGCGTGGCCCCGAAGAGCGTGGTACGCGGAGATTGTAAAATTTCAGTGGGGAGTCCTTGGACTCTCCCACGTCGTCCGGCTTTCGCAAGGACCGATATACCACCCTTCCTTACCAGCCCTAGGTTTGACGGCCTGGCTATTGAAGCCCACATTCTAAAAAAGAGAGGGCTCTCTAATGCTGTGGTATCTACCATGATCAATGCCAGGAAGCCGGTATCCAGGCAGATCTACTATAGAATCTGGAAGGCGTACATCGCGTGGTGTGAGGCCAAGAAATGGCATCCACATAAGCACGTAATAGGTAGGATTCTGGACTTCCTACAGTGGGCTGTAGATAGGAAGCTTGCCTTGAGTACTATCAAGGGTCAGATTTCGGCCTTGTCAATATATTTTCAAAGGCCCTTGGCTTCGCATTCACTAGTCAAAGCCTTTATACAAGGAGTGATGCGTATTAGGCCTCCGGTTAATATTCCCATATGTCCATGGGATCTAAACTTGGTTCTGTCGGTTCTACAGAAACAACCATTTGAACCATTACAGCATATTTCCTTGGTGCTTCTCACCAGGAAATTGATTTTTCTAGTAGCCATTTGTTCGGCTAAAAGAGTATCGGAATTAGCAGCTATGTCCTGTAAGGAGCCATATCTGGTTATCCATAAGGACAGAGTAGTGATACGTCCTCATCCAGCCTTTCTTCCTAAGGTGGTATCGAGGTTTCATTTGAACCAAGATGTGGTTCTTCCTTCTTTTTTCCCCAAACCTACTTCGGTAGAGGAAAAGTTATTGCATTCTTTGGATGTAGTAAGAGCAGTTAAAGCTTATCTAAAAGCCACTGCTCAGATTCGCAGAACGGATACTTTGTTTATTCTGCCGGAAGGCCCCAGAAAGGGTCAGGCAGCGTCAAAGTCTACTTTAGCAAAGTGGATTCGACAGGTCATTATGCAAGCTTATGGCTTGAGAAGGAGACCGCCTCCGTTCAAAGTTAGAGCGCACTCCACGAGAGCAGTTGGAACTTCATGGGCAGTGCATCACCAGGCCTCCCTGGCTCAAATCTGTAAGGCCGCAACATGGTCTTCGGTACACACGTTTACTAGGTCCTACCAGGTGGACGTTAGAAGTCAGGAGGATGTCGCCTTTGGGCGCAGTGTGTTGCAGGCCGCAAAAGATCCTCATGTCTGATAGCGCTCAGCTTATATATGGTGTATCCCCCCCCTCATTTGGCATTGCTTTAGGACATCCCATTAGTAATGACTATGTCGCTCTGTGTCCCGTGATGTACGAGAAAGAAAATAGGATTTTTATAACAGCTTACCTGTAAAATCCTTTTCTTGGAGTACATCACGGGACACAGAGCTCCCGCCCCTCTTTAGGGACACTTATTGCTTTGCTACAAAACTGAGGTGCTCCCGGATGGGAGGGGCTTATATAGGGGAGGGTACTTCCGGTTTTGGAAGTTGCCAGTGCCAGCACCTGACGGTATCTATATAACCCATTAGTAATGACTATGTCGCTCTGTGTCCCGTGATGTACTCCAAGAAAAGGATTTTACAGGTAAGCTGTTATAAAAATCCTATTATTTATTATTGTGGGGTGTCCCAATCGGTCAAGATAGCTAAAGGCTGGACACCTGTGTGCGGTGACCATATGGGGGAGTTTTGGGCTAGCTGTGGGTGTTTACAAAGTGTACCTTTTTTGCTTGTGTCTGGCTGTTTATTTTTACCTGTATGATGGCGCACGAATGTTCCGGCGCACACCCAGCTTATTTAAGCTGTGTAGGCCAAGCATGTGGTGCTTCCAGAAGGCAGCTGTGGGACACAGAGCGGACTCTGAACAGGCACTTGCAGTGGTTCATTTTCTCCTTACCCAGGTCACGTGAGTCACCAGGTGTTGCTTGGCAGGCTATGGTGCTTAGCCGGATTATTGCATAGGGGCTTGGTGAGCCCTATTTTAAAGGGTCTCCCTTCTGAGGTGTGTTAAATCTACACCCAGGTACTCCCTTTTTGTGGCTAGTAAATGTCTTCAAAAAAGAGGAACGGGACTAACACTACAGGGAAGGGCACACCTATGTCATCAGTTCCTGATGAACCTAGTCGTATCACTAGTGTTGTATCCCCTGAAAGACCAGAGGCTTCTGGGCAATCTGAGCCGCTGTGCCTATCTGGTATTGTGCCTACAGTCAATGCTGCTGCTTCACCCTTTATCGCCAAGGATGAACTGTCATCAGCCCTAGCCGGGTTAGAGCACAGGATTGCTGGCATGATTGCCTCCATCCCGCAGGGTGGCAAGAAGCATGACAGATCCCCCTCCCCAGAGCCCCGTAGTCTCGAGCAAGAATGGGTTGAGGATGGGGAAGAGTTAAAAAGCTCAGGATTCAGTGGAGTTCCCGGCAGATGAGTCTGCTTCTGAGCAAACTGGACAAAAAGAGATCCAGTTGATGTCTGCCTCTGTTGCAGAGGCTTTCATCCTGACTGACCAAAATGGTTCATTCTGCCTTTACATTGCGTCTTAAAAAAAGCAAAGGTGGCTGAGCCCCCCCCCCCCCTCCTGGTCCTCTTGGGATCCCTGAGGCCTCTTCTGGTCGCACAGGCTTTCCCCTTACACCCCCTGCTGGAACAAGTGGTGTATGCTGATTGGGAATATCCTGACAGGATTTTTGTTCCTCTTAAGAGGTTTTCCCTTTTTATATCCCATGGATCAAAGGTTCGTTAAGAATTTGAGCATGCCAGCCGTAGATGCAGCTGTCTCTTCCTTAAACAAGAACTTAACTTATCCGGTGGATAATGCACGGGCCTTGAAAGACCCTGTTGACAAGAAATTGATGTCATTATTAAAAGCTTCCCTTTCTTTGGCCAGGTCAGCTATTCGGCCAGGTCAGCTATTCAGCCAGCTGTTGCAGCAATTGGTATCTGCCAGTCCGTAAAGGATCAGGTCAAATGGCCTGATAGGCCTAACCAGGGGGATGATCTGCCTG
The DNA here is from genome assembly GCA_029206835.1 of Rana muscosa. NCBI lineage: Eukaryota > Metazoa > Chordata > Amphibia > Anura > Ranidae > Rana > Rana muscosa. Next base: position 812,673,832 of record CM055121.1, on the reverse strand, counting down.
AAAGTAAGACGGATATTTTTCGAGCGCTGTGTTTTGCTGTTGACGCCTTTAAAAAGAATTCAATACAGCATGTTTCTCGTTTGACTCTCTTGTCTGTACATATGCACAGATTTTTATGGCTTAAGAACTGGTCAGCCAAGCTTCCTTGTGTAAAGTTATTGGCAGGTTTCCCTTTTTTATGGGGAACGTTTATTGGTGATCATTTGGAGGCATATATCCAAAAGATTTCCGGAGGGAAAGAGTTCTCTACTTCCTGTGAAGAAAAGCACCAGACGTCCCTAGTTTAAAACCACAGGGACTGCTTCCTCAAATGTCTCGGCGTCAAGGCGGTTCCGCTGCCAACAGGGCGCTAGGGCCAGGGGCAAGCCGCAAGGCCATGGTCAGAAAAAGCCCTGGGTCCAAAATTCTTCCAAACGCAGCACCAAGCCCTCCTTTTGAGGAGACGCCCGCACTCTATCAGGTGGAGGGGAGGCTGCTGCACTTTGCAGACATTTGGAGAACAATAATTCAGGACGAGTGGGTCACCTCAATTATATCCCGCGGTTACAAGCTGGAGTTGCAGGGGGTTTCCTCCTCAGAGGTTTTTAAGATCCAGCGTTCCCCTGGATCCTCCAAAAAGATTTTTTTGCTTCAGGCACCACATCATTTAGTGCATCAAGGAGTGATTGTACAGGTTCCTGTATCCGAAGGATTGAACCTGTTTTACGGTTAAAAACCAAACGGGTCACAGGGGCCCATTTTTGGACCTAAGATCCCTGAACCAGTATCTACTAATCCAGTTCTTTCAGATGGATTTTATCTGCTCAGTTGTAGCCTCATTCCAGATGGAAGACTTTTTTTTTTTTTTTTTAGCCTCCATCGATATAAAGGATGCATATTTACACGTACCTATCTTTCAGCCTCATCAGAGGTTCCTGCGACTTGCAGTAGAGGAACGTAATTTTCAGTTTGTGGCTCTATCCTTCCAGCTTGCTACAGCTCCCCAGGTGTTCACAAAGGTCCTAGCACCAGTACTGGGTCTTCTAAGGGCCCAAGGGATTCTGGTGCTCGGGTATCTGGACTACCTCCTGCTCAGAGATCACTCACTACAGGCTCTAGAACAGAGCATAACATGTACAGTGCAGTATTTGTAAAGCTTAGGCTGGATATTAAACACCAAAAGGTCAATCTTGAGACCAGCTCAAGGTCTAAAGTATTTGGGTCTGATCCTAGATATTCAAAAGGATAAGCTGCGCAAAATAAATGGTGAGTCTGGTGACATATATTGACATGTACTATGCATCAACAAGTAAATAAATGATGATACACTTGTGCATCAACATTAATGGGAGTTACTGATATTCCCAATCAACCGAAGAAGATGATAAAAAAAATTAACTGAACGGTTTTCCTCGAATATCATGCGAGTCCTGTGATAAACTCTGTTGATAAAGAATGTCACTTAATCATTAGAACCATATGACCAGTGAAAGTCCACAATAATCAAAACTGAAAAGTTCCACAATCCCGCAATGCTCCAGGTGTCAGTTCATAAAAGAAAATCCTCAGCTCACTTTATACTCGGTGACTTCAAACCAAAAAAAACACCCAAAGAATAGTGATGAGATGGAATCAAAAATCGCCTGTGGCTTCTACCCCAGCCCGGGTCTCTATGCTTGTCAGCAAGGTGTCCCAGCTTCTCTGCTAGAGGCGTCCTCGGTGCAGTCCACAGTCAGATAAAATGGCAGTTCGGAGTTAGAAGATCTCCTCCACCCGGCTGTGTCATGTGACCAGAGCTGAAAAGGAGCCTCTCCCGATCTTCAACTGCTGCCCCTTCCAGTAATGTCTCCTCTCTACCTCCTCCCAACAATCCTAGATATGGTCCAAGCAAGAGTATCCTGAGCTTTTTAACTCTTCCCCCATCCTCAACCCATTCTTGCTCGAGACTAGGGGTCTCTGGGGAGGGGGATCTGTCATGCTTCTTGCCACCCTGCGGGATGGAGGCAATCATGCCAGCAATCCTGTGCTCTAACCCGGCTAGGGCTGAGGACAGTGTCTTGCCACCTGCAGAGATCTGTACCCTGAAGAATCAGGTGCGTCAGATAAGGGGCAGCAGACAACCTTCCATTCGGCTCTGTATGAGTCTTCTAGGGAGGATGGTATCCTCCTTCGAGGCGGTGCCCTATGCCCAGTTCCATTCCAGGCCTTTACAACAAGACATCTTGTTAGCTTGGAACAGGAGAGGACAAGCCCTGGATTATCCAATGTGCTTGTCCCCTTGGGCACGCTTAAACCTAAACTGGTGGTTGCAGGATCAGAACCCTAGAGGGGCTCATAGCTCAAGGAAAAAGGTCAAGGACCGAACAGATCCTGTCCAACCTCCTGGAATTACGGCCAGTACAACTCACCCTGCGATCATGGATGGTGGAGCTTCAGGACTGCCCTATCAGGGTTCAGTCCAACAATGCCACTGCAGTGGCCTATATAAACAACCAAGGCGGTACCAGGAGTCGTTCACCTCTGAAGGAGGTGAACCACATACTAGCCTGGGCAGAGGTACATGTGCCGATTTCTATTGGCAGTCCATATCCGGGAGTAGAGAACTGGAAGGCAGATTATCTCAGCCGTCAGCAAATCTGCCCGGGGGAATGGTCCCTACACCCAGGGGTATTCCAGGAAATTTGCCAACATTGGGGATGGCCAGAGGTCGACCTACTGGCATCCAGGTTCATCAACAAGCTACAGCAGTTTGTATCTCTAACAAGAGATGCTCTGGCAATCGGAGCAGATGCTCTGGTAGTTCCATGGAGCCAACACTCCCTGGTTTATGCTTTTCCCTCCGGTCCCTCTCCTTCCACATTTGTTGTGCAGGATTCGGAGAGAGTGGATTTCAGTCATTCTGGTGTCACCAGCCTGGCCCAGAAGGCCCTGGTTCCCGCACATTCTGAGACTGACAATAGACCGACCATGGACACTTCCACGTCGCCCCAATCTACTGTCTCAAGGTCCTATATTCCACCCCAATTTACAGACTCTAAATTTGATGGCATGGCTATTGAAGCCAGGGTGTTGAAAGACCGTGGCATCTCATGACTATTGGTGTCTATCCTAGTGAATGCTAGAAAAGGTATCACTAGGAAGATCTATCATAAGGTCTGAAAGACTTGTATTGCTTGGTGTGATGCCAAAAAATGGCATCCACGGAAATACGTCATTGGGAGAATTCTCTTTTCTACAGTCAGCTGTAGAAATCAAATTGACTGAGTACAATCAGAGCTCAAGTTTCGGCCCTATCGGTATTTTTCCAAAGGCCTTTAGCCTCCCATTCACTGATCCGAACCTTTATGCAGGGGGCAACTCGTTTGCTTCCCCCATTAGGTCACCTATGTGTCCTTGGGACATAAACTTGGTGCTGTCTGTTACAGAAGAAACCATTTGAACCTATTAAGGAAATTCCATTATGCCCCATACACACACGATCATTTTTAATGTCATTTTTAAAACTGACGTTTTTCTCGTCATTTTTTTTCTTGTTTCCTCTCAAGCCTGTCTTGCGTACACACCATCATTTTAAAAAATGTCCAAGAAAAGCGCAGTGACGTACACCACGTACGACGGCACTATAAAGGGGAAGTTCCGTTCGAATGGCGCCACCCTTCATGTTAGTAAAGTTTGTTGAGAGACGATTCGCTCTTTTCAGTCTAGTGCTTTTCAGTCCGTTACAGCATGACGAATGTGCTATCTCCATTACGAACGCTATTTTTACCAGAACGAGTGCTCCCGTCTCATACTTGATTCTGAGCATGCGCATTTTTTTTCACGTCGTTAAAGCATACACACTATCGTTTTTCACGTCGTTAAAAAAAAAGACATGAAAAACGACATGAAAAAAGAGAGCATGTTCGAAATTTTTAATGCCCGTTTTTCACGTCGTTAAAAATGCTCTGGAGCATACACACGATCATTTTTAATGGGCATTTTATTTAATGCCATTTTTAACGGCATGAAAAATGATCGTGTGTATGGGGCATTAGACTTGCTGTTATGCAAGCTATCCTTCCTGATGGCTATCAACTCGGCTAGAGGGGTGTCGAAGTTGGCGTCCCTTTCATGCAGGGAACCGTACTTGATCCTTGACCACGACAGTCGTGTTACGGACCTGTTCCATCATTTTTGCCAAAGGTGGTGTCGGCCTCTCATTTAAATCAGGACATTATCTTGCCTTTTTTCTCTCAGCCTTGTTCGGCGGAAGAGAGACGAATGCATCCTTTGGACGTTATCCGGGCTGTCAAGGTTTATTTGTCTAGATCTGCGGAGATTCGAGGATCTGACTTTTTTTTTTTTTACCAAAAGGACCCAAGAAGGGGTCTGTCAATTGGTGATTCAGGCCTACGGTCTGAAACGTAAAGCTCCTCCCTTTTAGGGTGAGAGCTCATTCTACCAGGGGTGTAGGAACCTCCTGGGCTTTTCGCCATCGGGTATCTGTGGCTCAGATTTGGAAGGCTGCTACCTGGTCTTCAGTGCATACGTTCACAAAATTTTATCAAGTGGATGTTTGAGCAGCCGAGGATTTGGCTTTCGGCCGCAGTGTACCGTGGGCTGCTGTATAAAGTCTGATGGCTGTTTGGCAGGGTGTCTCCCTCCCCTCAAGGCTATTGCTCTGGGATGTCCCAGCAGGTAATGAATATTAGCCTGACTCTGTCCCATGGTGTATGAAAAAGAAAATAGGATTTTTTTCATCATACTTGTCTGCAAAATCCTTTTCTTTGAGTACATCATGGGACACAGAGGTCCCTCACCTCTTTTTTTGAGGATTCAGTGCTTGCTACAAAACTGAAGTAACTTCCTGTATGGGAGGGGTTATATAGGGGATCACTTGGTGTACCAGTGTCAATTTACCTGATGATGTATAACCAGCAGGTAATGAATAATAGCCTGACTCGGTGTTCCATGATGTACTCAAAGAAAATGATTTTACAGGTAAGTATGATGAAAAAATACAATTTTTTTTTTTTTTTTTTTGGAGCCTGTAAAGCATTGCACCAGCAATCCAGCCAGTGCATCTGTGTGCCCTTGCATCCCGTATGGGCAAGCAGATGCAATCTGACAGGAAGAGAGAATGCGCCAAGGTAGTTCATTGAAAACTACAAGCTCACAGATGCAAAGGCTGCCAGACCTTGTAGTTTTTTCCATTCACAGGATCCCGCTCAGCCACGTTTTTTAAAATTGTGACTGCTAGCAGGGAGGGAGAAGATCCCCGCTAGCGGTCAGATCTGAGATTCGGGGAGTTGTGAGGACTGGTCAGTTTGTAATATGTTACACCCTGAATATGGCTGTAACATGTTACGATGGGTGAATTTATCCTTTAACCACTTTAACCCCTGGAAGAATTTTTACCCCCTTCCTGACCAGAGCACTTTTTGCGATACGGCACTGCATCGCTATAACTGACAATTGTGCGATGTTGCGCCCAAACAAAATTGTTTTTCCCCCCATAAATAGAGCTTTCTTTTGGTGGTATTTGATCACCTCCTGTGGTTTTAATTTTTTGCGGTTTAAACAAAAAAAGGCGACAATTTTGAAAAAAAGCAATATTTTTTTTACATTTTGCTATAATAAATCTCCCCAAAAAATGAATTTAATTTGTAGTTTAGGCCTATATGTATTCTACATATTTTTAGTAAACAAAATCGCAATAAGCGTATATTGGTTTGCACAAAAGTTATAGCGTCTACAAAATAGGGGATAGATATATGGCTTTTTTTTTTTTTTTATTAGTAATGGCGGAGATCTGATATTTTTATCGTGACTGCGACATTATGGTGGACACTATTTTGGGACCATTGTCATTTATTCAGCGATCAGTGCTATAAAAATGCACTGATTACTGTGTAAATTACACTGGCAGGTAAGGGGCGATCAAGGGGTTAAGTGTGTCCTAGGGAGGGATTCTAACTGTGGGGGGGGGCTCACTACAACATGACAGATCATCGCTCCCGATGATGGGGCGCAGTAGATACCTGTCATGTTGCTAGGCAGAACAGGGAAATGCTTTTGTTTGCATCTCCTTGTTCTGCAGCTTCGTGCCACGATCGCGGGCCCCCGGCGGACATCGAGCCCGCAGGCACGCTCACGGAGTACGTGGCACGCGCCCACCCACTAAGCCACGATTTAAAGGACGTATCTGTACGCCCATTTGCGCAGCCGTGCCATTGTGCTGACGTACATTGTCGTGCGCTGGTCGACAAGCGGTTAAGCTGGATGTTTCAGACAGGGTCACCCAAGACTCAAATTCCTGCTGATTTGGCCAAAGTCCCTTATGGCTATAGTTTTTTTTTTTTTTTTTTTTTTTTTTGATATCTTGATTCATTTCTAAAAGGGTTCAAGGTCATGACAAGATAAGTATGTTACAATTGTTTCCTAATCTATTCTGTTTATCTGACAATTCCACCACTGTGTCTTCATATGATAGCAAGTGCATGCCAGCACAACCTTGTAAAGAGTTTTAAACACATTGCTGAAATGGCCAGTGAGAGTATACTTTCAATCGGACCGCTGTAGCTCCTGTGGACAAATTCTGTTTTCTATAAAAGAGGGCAGCTCCCTTTTTTTTTTTTTTTTTTTGAACAGAAGATGTTGATTTACTAATACTAGAGCGTGCAAAATCTGGTGCAGCTCTGCATAGAAACCAATCTGCTTCCAGGTTTTATTGTCAAAGCTTAATTGAACAAGCTGAAATTAGAAGCTGATTGGCTATCATGTAAAGCTTCACTAGATTTTGCTCACTCCAGTTTTAGTGAATAAACACCAAAGTGTCACATGGGTCAGGTGTTTTTATGAAGAAAGACCAACCTTATTTTTATAGGAAAAAAATGTTATACTAACCTGCTCTGTTGCAGCACAGATCCTCCTCTTCTCGGGTTCCTCTTCTGTGATCCTGCCCCCCCCCCCCTCCTGTTTAATGCCCCTACAGAAAGCAGCTTGCCAAGAGGGCACCGAGCCGACTCACAGCTCCCTGTGTCCACTCGGACACAGAGCCCTGACCCTGCCCCCTCTCTCCCCTGATTGGCTAGCTGACTTTGGATGACAGCTAATGGCACTGCTGCTGTGTCTCAGCCAATCAGGAGGGAGAATCATGGGTGACTGACACTCGTGGACAGAGAGGGACCTCAGGTAAGTGTTGGGAGGGCTGCTGCACACAGGTTTTTTTTTATCTTGATGCATATTAAATTATTATAGACACTGACACTGGTTCAACTGGATGGACTATTGGGAGGCCCGCGGGCCGAATCGGGCCCTCCAGGTCATTTCATGTGGCCCTTGCACCTCTCCTGCAGTTGCAGGAGATCTCCAGCCCTCCTCTGGTCCTACTCCAGACCCTTACTTTCTGCTTTCAAGCAAGGCATCCAGCTTCTTCCCAGCAGCAGCATAAGGAAAGGGGGATGCACTGTGATGTAAGGGAGAGTTGGGGACTCAACTTCTGATGGTGGGGTGGCTCTTGACATCTAATGTAAGGGGAGGGGATGCGCTGGACATCTAATCTTACAGATACAACCGGCCCTTTTGAGGGCAATCATAATGCTGATGCGGCCCACAAAGAAATTGAGTTTGACACCCCTGTACTATGCAATAAGATTAAAGAAAAAAACTTCTGCCTTTTTACAATCACATTAAAGATAGGGTGGGTTTATAGCCATCGTAGTAAAGTGCTGATTAGTTTGATTTTTCTAATACGTGTGATATTCTGGTGTGACAGTTTAAAAACTTGCATCTTCTTGTCTTTTCAGTCCTGACTCTACCTATGAGACGATGACTAGTAAGTGGCCTTCAGTCTGGGTGAAGATGTCTTCCAGCTGGGTGTGCATTGTTCTGTATGTGTGGACACTTGCTGCTCCATTGGTGTTAACCAATCGTGACTTTGATTAGTATAAGAAGAAAAAGTGTTTGTGTGCAATTTCTCTAACTGTGCCCAGGATCACTAAGCTATATAGACATTTGCCAGTTTTGCATGCTTTGTCTTAACAATTCCCTTGCATGATGCCACAGTATATGGACAGTAAAACTAGCTACTTGAAGCTGTATTCTTTAGGCATTTGTATTAACCATATGCATTGCAGTCTAACATTAAATTGCTTCTGTAGTTTTGACTTACTGAACAGTAGTATTGAGGCAAGAAATGTTGTCACTGTATTCATTCAATGATCCGTTGGTATTATTGTGTATTTGTCACATAAGTAGTACGCTGTGGTAGAATAAAGTGATTCCTCACTTGAACATATTTAGTCCAGTGTTTGCTGGTACTGGACTACTTACCTAGGAATAAAGCTTTACCTAAAACATACCCATAGTCAGGGCAGTATAAAACAAATACAGGTCACTCAATATAATTCACATTATGGCACATGGGATATTTCCTGTTTAAACCAAGTATGCCGATTTTTCAAAATCAACTCTAAATTGTAGGCATGGCCATTTTTTATCTGAGAATATTATATGGAGCAGCTCCATTCTATTGGGTATATTGACGATATCTAGAAAATCACAAGGGAAGTTATAGTGCAGTGTTTTATCTAACCTCTGTCAACATCTCTGTGGTTTTTGGATCTCCTTAAAAGAGCACTCAGCGGACTCAGATTGTATGACACACCATTTCACTTTTGTTCGTGGAGATCTACAAAAACATATTGCTGAATAAATTAAATTAGAGAAGTGAAATACAGGTCAGTAGTTGCAGTGACTAATGCATATTGAGAGATGGTATTTGTATTTCTATTTACATTGTGTGGTTATAGATTCTCTACAATATGTTAAACTGACAGTGTAGTCAGCATGTGCAATGTTCGTTGTATTATGTAATACAGAAAGTGTGTGATTTATATATATATTTTTTTGTTTATGAAAAAGACCTGCTTAGTACTTGATACTTTGTATGTGTTATAAAACCAATCTTGTTCTTTCCAGAATGATTCATTAGCTCATCTTATTTGTACCTAACTCGAACCATTACTGTTTATCCTATTGAATAAAGCAGTAAACTGAACTTCATTGTGCTCTGCTTTTCTTTCTGCTATATCAAAATATATTACTTTTTTTTCCTGAACAATCTTCAGTAATCGTCTGCAGTTCACCTCCATGTAAAAGTGCAGATATTCAAATCCTTTGCAAATTACAGTGCATATCTTGCATGAATATCTCACATGCAGTTAGTTTTGCACTCCTGTGACCCGTTTTCAGCAGAGAGTGGGCTGAAGTCCGTCTGCATCATCCCAACAATGGGAGTCTGGATCCGCCAGATTCCTGGACCGACACCCAGCTCAACCTCTCAGCGAGTCGCTGAGAGCCTGAGCCAGCTGCTCTGCCCCCTCCACAGCCCAGTGCTCCAATGAAGGGAGCAGAGAGCTGTGACTGACAGTCAGCAGCGCTCTGCACCGAGCAATCGGCGGTGTTTGATCGCTCGGTTCTCAGTGTATAGGCACCGGGGGACAGATGCAGCATCCACCTAGGTAGGTATGAATCTTTAAAAAAAAACAACAGTTTCTCTTATCATCCATGGACCGACACGGCGTCTCTTACACTTTACATGTGGGTATATGTCCCTGCTTGCAGGAGAAGACCTAGGCAGAATGTTAAATGTTAAAACATTCCAGAACAAACCAGAGCTGAACAGCCCCGCCCAGGGGGGCGGTCCCTCCGGACATTACCCTCACACCTGCAGCTAGCAGGCCTCAGTTTTTTTCTGCCTAGCAGAAGGAGAAGACGTGGCTCTCTCAGGAGCCAGTCTCCTGGCAGATTTTACTTTTAATTTTTATTCCTTTGGGAATTTTATTATTTTATTTTTGAGACCTTCAATCAACTGTCGGCTGGGCAACAGGTTGGGTACACTAGTATCCTCGTAGTCTTCCCTGTCCGACCATCGAGCGTGCTGATCCTCGCCTTGTGTGCGTGAGACTCAGTTCACGACATACCCCATGGCTCCAGGGGTGGCCGGGTTGCTTTCATGCTCCCGCGGTCCTCTCAAGATCGAACAGTACCTACTGTATCTTTCGCGGTGGACCGGGCCGACAGCTACGCAGTACGACTCTGTGATAGGCCTGTCTGAAACAAGCCAGTGAGTCCCTCTATTGGCACTGGGGGGTGTTCTCCAAGGTGCTTGCGGGACGGGTAAGTAGTCTCTCCTGCTGCAAGGTGAGTACATGCTGGCTGTGTTTCTGTGTGTGGGGGGTTCTCCCTGTCTCCCCCCTGTATGCTGCTCTCTGCACCCTGTTGTGCTGTGTGGGGATACTTGGGGGGTCACTCTGCCTTGGGGGGGCCGCTCCATGACTGTTATTTTTATTGGGAAGTGTTCTGGGGGACTGGCTGTGGTGTTTTCTGTGCGCCATTGGCGCAGTGTTTTATTTTTTAAAAATGCGCCATTGGCGGCCATTTTGGCTAAGGCTTAATACATAGTTAAACTGGTGCCCGACGGCCATTTTCTTGTAGCCGCGGCACTTGCACTTTCGTTTTCGGCCTCTAGCAGCGCTGCTGTACGGCGCGGAATACACACATCCCCACAGATTCTTCACCTCAGGCTGCACCAGCGCGACTCATACAGCGCGACTCATACAGCGCGGCTCATACCGCGGTCCCTAGGGGTGGTGAGTACTCCAGGTATCCCCTCCTCAGCCCCAGCACGGCCTGTGGGTGGGCTGTATTATTCACTATAATGGTGAATAAGGTCTCAGAGGGTGGCAATATTGGAGACTGGTTCACCTGTTTTCTTCACATTGTTAGAGACAACTGACAGTGCTTCTGCACCTGCGGTCCTTAGGGACCAGTTGTCGGCATTCCTGGAATCATTAATCTGACCAGGAGAAAGCAGTGTGTGAGCGCAAGGGAGCAAAAAATCCCCTATCCCCACCTTTTTTCCACAAAAAAAAAAAAAAAGGGGGGTAATGCGCTGATTCAGATATGGGCCTAGCCACTACCGCTCAGGACCCTAGCTCTGAATATATATTTGGTTTTGAACAGGACATTCCTTGCAAGGAAAACTCCAGTTCTGTGTCAGTAAATGACAGGGCGCTTGTTTTGTGAACTCATTGATGCAGTGAGGGACACTCGCAAGCTAAATGCTGCGGATACAGAACCTCAGGCGGACGGTCTCCTCTGGTTCCTTGGGGCCGGGCCGTCTAAAAAGTGTTTTTTTCAATATGTACCTTTCTTTGACCAGCTCACTGACAAGGTCTGGGGAAAAAGCCGCAGAAGTCTTTTATGGTCCCGTGGCGTTTGTCTATCAGATACCCCTTTTGAGGATGCCCTACTAAAAATGTGGGCTTCTCCCCCAGTGGTCGACCCTCCAGTCGCCCGGTTGAACAAGGCCACCATTCTCCCGGTGGAGGGGACTCCTGCATTTAAGGACCCCACTCACAGGAGGTCAGAAGTGGTGAGTAGAACCATGTTTGCCTTGTTGGGGTCCGCCCTACGGCTTGTGGTAGCGGCAACCCTTGTGTCTCCAACACTTGCGGGATGGGCAACTGTACAGGAGCATGATCTTCCTCCAGACACTATTGCTCTGGCCCACAAATGGTGCAGGGCCTGGTTTATGTGGCGACACCACGTTTGACGCGGCCCCTTATAACTCAGGGTATTGCGTGGTCTGATCTGGTTGAAATGCTGGTCTGCTGACCTAGCTTCTAAAAAGCCTCGGAAGGGTTTACCATTAAAAGGTGGTAGGTTTTTTCGGTGCTGCGCTGGATGACATCATCAAGGATGTCACGGGAGGTAAAAGCACTGTTCTTCCTCAGGCTGGCAAGGAGGCCGCTATAAGCAGGGTCCTTCCTTTCCAGAAAAAAGGGGATATTTTCATCAGTCAACGGGGAGGCCCCCCCAGACTGACAGCGGTACGGCTGGTGGACACGAGCGCCCCTGGGTGCGTATGCCGAACAAGCCGGCTCCCTAGCCCGCCTCCGCGTGAAGTCTTGCCCCCTCCCAACTCTGGGGTAGGGGGGACGACTTTGCAGGTCCACGGATCAATGGACCTCCCGGATCTCCTACTGGTGGGTGGGCGAGGTGATCCCCTCAGGTTACAGGATAGGTTCCGTTCCTAATACCAGACAGATTCTTCCCTCAAATCTTCCTCTCCTTCCTGCCCGTCGGGTGGCCCTATGGGGCCTATTCAGGTTTGAGGTCTGGAGTGATTGTGCCGGTTCCGTCACAGGAGAGGTTTCAGGGATTCTACTGGCCTATCTTGGACCTCCCAGGTCCTGAATGCCTTCGTGAAGGTGCAAAAGTTCCGCATGGAATCCATTCGCACGGTGGTCAGTGCACTCCGTCAAGGGGATTTTCTGGCGAACTTGGAATTCAAGGACGCCTACTTGTATGTTCCGATCTGCGCAGTCCACTATCAATTTATGGCTCTTCCTTTCGGCCTAGCCCCGGCGCCGAGGGTGTTCACTAAGGTGCTTGTGCCGGTTCTAGCTTGCTGAGACAGCAAGGCATTGCTGTCGTGGGCTATCTGGACGATCTTCTTCTCAGAGCAGGAAATGGCTCAGTATTAGAAGACAGTGTGGCTATTGTCAGTCAGACCCTCAGGGACTTCGGGTGGCTCCTAAACATTCAGGAGTCAGTCCGGGTCCCGACTCGAGATTTGGAGTATCTCGGTCTGATTCTGGACTCCTTGGAGGCAAAAGGTATTCCTACCTCCGGGGAAGCTACTGACACTTAAGTCTGCAGTATGGATGCTGACATCCCAAAAAATGGTCGTCAATCCGTTTTTGCATGGGAATCCTGGGACTCATGGTGACCTCTTTCGAGGCCATTCCGTATGCCCAATCACACACCAGGGCATTGCAGAAGGAGATCTTGTTCCCTTGGGACAAAGCCCCGTTGTCTTTGGATTTTCCGATCCAGGTGAGCCACCTGGTCAGGGCGTCCCTGACATGGAGTTTGGGTCCCCGGCTCTTCGGTCCGGGAAGTCGTTCCTCCCCGTCCAATGGACGGTGTTCACTACAGACGCCAGCCTGAAGGGCTGGGGTGTAATCTGGGGAGTCCTGTTGGCCCAAGGGCTTGGACTCCGGACGAAGCCCGTTTGCCGATTTAATGTCCTGGAAATACGGGCCGTCAGACTGTGCCTCTCCTCGTGGTCTGAGAGATTGCAGGATCGTTCCATTAGGATCCTGTCGGACAAGTCACGGTGTTGGCGTATGTCGACCACCTCGAAGCTCAGCTGAGGCTTCCGAGGTCCCCCGTACCCTGAAGTGGGCTAAAGGAAGCGTGCCGGCTCTGTCAGCCGTTTACATTCCGGGCATAGAACTGGCGGACTATTGAGTTGCCAGACGTTGGACCGGGGAGAGTGGTCCTTGCACCCGGAGGTATTTCAACTCCTTTGCCACACAAACGGTGGGGCACGCCAGAGGTGGACCCGATGGCTTCTCGACTCAATTGTAAGTTGTCGATTTGTGGCCAGATCCAGGGATCCTTGGGCGGATGCATCAGAGGCGTCAGTGGCCCATGGGGGTCATGATCACCTGATACACGTTTATCCTCCGCTGCAGTTGCTTCCTCGCCTGCTGCGCAGGGTGGCGACCGAGGGAATTCCGGTGATCCTCATTGCTCCGGATCGACCTCGGCTTCACTGGTCGATCTGGTACGTCTCGTCAAGGCCGTTCCCTGATGGTTGCCAATAGGGAGGACTTTCTGTCTCAAAGTCATATATTTCATCCTGCCTTTACAGTCTCGGGCCTTAACGGCATGGCTGTTATAAGCCAGGTGTTGAGAGACCGAGGCTCTCGGACTCGGTCATTTCGTCCATATGAAGGACACGGAAGTCTTCCTCCAGAACTATCTCTGTACCTGGAATAGCTTACATCGCCATGTGCGAAGAGCTGGACTGACATCCTCGGACGTATTCCGTCCTTAGAATCCTGCGTTTCCTACAGCATGGCGTGGCCCAAAGGTATCATTTAGGGTCAGTTTCGGCCTTGGCCGTCTTCTTTCGGTGACCACTAGCGGGTCATTTCTTGGTTGGCACCCTTGTACAGGGGGTTCGCCATGGGCGCCCTCCTGTCGTGTCTCCTTCCCCCCCCCCGTGGGATTGGAATTGGTACTCTCGGTTCTCCAGGAACCTCCTTTTGAGAATATCAGGGATATTCCCCTCTTCGCTTTGTCTCAGTGGGTGGCTCTTTTTAGTGGCAATCACTTCTGTTAGACGAGTATCTGAATTGGCGACCTTGTACTGCAAGTCGCCATATTTAGTCATCCATAAGGATAAGGCGGTGTTGCATCCGCGACTTTCTCTTTTGTCAAGGGTGATCTTGACCTTTCACCTAAAATGAGGACATTGTCCTCCCGTCCTAGTGTCCTCGCCCGTCGCATCCCAGAGTGCACGCGGCACACTTTGAATGTGGTACGTGCCTTGCAGGTGTGCCTGTCTGCGGCTTCTATTCGGAAGTCTACTCTCTGTTTGACTGTCTCTGGTCAGATACAGGGTCAAGCGGCTTTGTCTGCCACCTTTTTTCTAGGTGGATTGGACAAACCAGCTTTCAAGCCTATACTCTCATGGAGCGGGCGCCTCCCTTCCCGGTTACGGCGCATTCCACCAGGGCAATTGGTGCTTCCTGGGTTTTCCGACATCAAGCGTCGGTTGCACAAGTGTGCAAGGTGGCGACCTGGTCGTCTGTTCATACCTTTTATAGGGTTGATGAGGCTGCATCTCCGGATGCTTCCTTTGGCCGCAAGGTCTTGCAGGCCGCTGTTTAAAGTGGCAACTCCTCCGTTGGGGAGCTCTGCCTTGTTTGGAGTGAAGTTTTTTTGGTTTTTCCATTTATACTGCTCCCATCCCTCTTGACACTGCTTTGGGACATCCCACATGTAAAGTGTAAGAGACGCCGTGTCGGTCCATGGATGATAAGAGAAAATGGGATTTTTGTACTCACCGTAAAATCCATTTCTCTGACATCCATGGACCGACACGGCACCCACCCTTCCTTTTAAGTTTGTGCTGCTTTGTTACGAACTGAGGCCTGCTAGCTGCAGGTGTGAGGGTAATGTCCGGAGGGACCGCCCCCTGGGCGGGGCTGTTCAGATCTGGTTTGTTCTGGAATGTTTTAACATTCTGCCTAGGTCTTCTCCTGCAAGCAGGGACATATACCCACATGTAAAGTGTAAGAGACGCCGTGTCGGTCCATGGATGTCAGAGAAATGGATTTTACAGTGAGTACAAAAATCCCATTTTTTTTGGCCAACCACTTGTCTACGATCCTTAACGTTGCCTGTTTTTTGTGCTTCTTCAAAAGAGCTTGAACAGCACATCTTGAAACTCCAATCTGCTTTAGAATCTTTGCCTAGGAGAGCCCTTACTTATGCAGTATACCTTGTTGCTGTGCTCCGTCTTGCCATGGTGTATGACCTGTGACATGAAACAGTCTTCCACAACCTCCACTTAGTAGCAGAGTTTGGCTGTTCCTCCAGTTTTAAGCTTCGTACACCGCTATTTCTGTTAGTTAATTACGGTGTTTCAACCTACCTACATATGAAAATAGATGCTCATTACCACCTGTTTGGTATAATTGGTTAATCATACACCCAAATCTAAGGCTGGCCATACACTATATATTCAATTTTCTTTAGCTTTACCTTAAACTATGTAGTGCAAGGGCCTACCTGACTGCATACACATTGAAAGTGTTTAGGTTTGGCCTCATAGTTTGCTAAATTTAATAATATAATTGTCTAAGGCTCGGTTCACACTTATGCAATGTGGGAAACGCAACAAATCCCATGCGTTTCCCGCATCACATTGCAGCACATCCATGCAATGTCAATGTTCTCTTAATGCCACCCTGAAACAGATCGCAAAATGCAGTGCGATTGCCATTGCATCAGTGTCAACGCCCACACAGTGCGATTCAGGTGCACCATTGTGCGAATGCAATGCGACTTCTTTAGCCATACAAACTGGCTAAATTCACACTGCAGAGACATCGCATGTAATGTGAACAGGAATGCAGTGCGAATCGCATGCCATGTCTGCAATCGCACCAGTGTGAAGCTAGCCTAATCCTACAAAATCCCTGACTTTGTGCAAGTGTAAAATTTTGATGCTGGTTTGAAGCCAAAAGGTAGTCAAATGTATTGATTTTTATTTTGATTCTTCTTCTGTTCGCTCACTTGGCATTTTGTAAATTGATAAATATTTTTGAAAGCATTTTCTTCTTCACACCTGCCTAAAGCATTTGTACTGTACATTGCATACCTCCATATAAAAATCTTAAAGCTGAACCCCAGCCATGATTTTAATTACATTGTTATATTGGTCCTGCTTGTACTGTATACATCTCTCATACCTGGTGACAGCTATGGAATCTGACAATCTCTAGTAGCTGGCGCTAGTACCGGGATAGCCGTCACTCCTGGGTCTTTTCCAGCTGCCTCACTGCATGCTTACCACAGGGGGTTGTACGCTGGGCTCCACCGCTATTCACAAAAAGGCTATCTTTTTTCTTTTCAATGAACACAATGCATTCCTTGTTTGGATGAGATTGTCATGTTGCATCCATGCCTCTCCACCTAGTCCAATCAGAGAAATACCTTGTGTTCATCAGAAAATGAAAAGGCATTCTATGAAAGTGACAATGCTGAGAATGACCCTCTGGTCAGTATGCAGTCACCCAGCACAGGATCCAGAAGTTTTCAGCGATCAATGTCGTGGCACCGACTACAAGGGGGATTGTCGGCTTGCACAGTTGTCCATATATGCAAGCTGCACCAATGAAACTGCCTTTTTTAGTTGTTTTTTTTTAAAGCGTTTACAACCTCTTTATTGCATAATGTGCTAGTATGAATTGTACACTAGCTCATTTATGAAATACTTGCCTTAGAACAAAGCCATCCAGCAGCGCTAAGACTGCTGACATTTTCCCCATAGCTTCTTCTGGGCTCGCGGGCTCCGGCGCCGTGAGTGGCCGGAGCTGCAATTGCAAGCATGCGGTAGCCACCATTCACGGCACCCAAGGCCGTTCCTTTAGAGTGTATGCGTCAGTGATTTCACTGGCTGCATGTCATGTAAATCTCTCCTAAATGTTACACGTTTAAAAGATATTTACACTAACTATAGGTAAGCCTCATTATAGGCTTACCTATAATAGGTAAATGTCTGCAGTGGAAGTTTACTTCCTCTAAGATCATACCTGAAAATCCGCTTTAATTATCATCTTGGGTTTAGAGTCTGAGGTGTCACTACCCTATCAGGACAACATTCGTGAACTTCATTAACCACTTCAGATCCGCGCTATGGCCAAAGGATGGCCGCAGCGTGGACCTGAACTGCCGGGAGGGCGTCCCTGGACATCCTTGTGTTTACTTCCGAAATGCGCGCTCGCTGTGTCACGAGGGTGCCGATGCGCGTGCCTGGCGGCTGCCATGTCCACAAGGTACTCGCGATCGGCAGTCACAGAGCCAGGGGTGTGTGTGTGTGTGTGTGTGTGTGTGTGTGTGTGTACACAGAGATCCATGTCCTGTTAGGGAGAGACGACCGATGGTGTGTCCCTTGTACATAAGGACAACCATCGGTCACCTCCCGCAGTCAGTAAGCCTCACTCATGAGGGAACACATTTAACCCCTTAATCGCCCCTAGTGTTAACCCCTTCCCTGCCAGTCACATTTATACAGTAATCCGTGCATTTTTATAGCACTGTTCGCTGTATAAATGTGAATGGTCCCAAAATAGTTTTTCAAGTGTCCGCCGCAATCCTGACAATCACAGATCACCAATATTACTAGTGGGGGGGAGTCATAAATGTATCCCCTATTTTATAGGCGCTATAACTTTTGTGCAAACCAATGAAACGCTTATTGCGTTTTTTTTTTTTTCTTTTACCAAAAATATGTAGAAGAATACGTATCTGCCTAAAATAAAAAAATAGGGATATTATAGTAAAAAAAATAGGATTTTTTTACTCACCGTAAAATCCTTTTCTCTGAGTCCATGGACCGACACAGCTTCTCTATTGACAAAGTGGGTATTATCCGTTAATTAGGAGTGACTAGGCAGAAAAACTTGTAAAAAGTGTTGCATCACACCTTCTACAGTACCGCCCAGGGGGCAGACCCTCTGGGTATACCCTCTCAGTCTGCATCTTCGCAGATCAGTTTGTCAAAAAGCAGTACAAACTTAAAAGGAGGGGTGGGTGCTGTGTCGGTCCATGGACTCAGAGAAAAGGATTTTACGGTGAGTAAAAAATCCTATTTACTCTTTCGTCCATGGACCGACACAGCTTCTCTATTGACAAAGTGGGACGTCCCAAAGCAGTGTCAGAGAAAAAAAACGAGGGGTGGTAACAGCATAAAAATAAACTTCACCCCAAACACAAAACAGCACTCCTCCAACGGAGGAGTTGCAACTCTAAACAGCCGCTTGCAAAACCTTGCGGCCAAAAGAGGCATCCGAAGATGCACCTACATCAATTTTGTAGAATTTTGTGAAAGTGTGAGCGGACGACCAAGTCGCCGCTTTACATAATTGGGAAACAGACGCTTGATGTCGGAAAGCCCAAGAGGCACCTATTGCCCTGGTCGAATGCGCCGTGACAGGAAAGGGGGGCGCCTGACCCTTTAAGGCGTAAGCCTGGATTACTATCTGTCGGATCCACCTAGAGATGGTGGCCGATGAGACTGCTTGGCCCTTCTTGGGACCAGCCACCGAAACAAACAGTGAGTCTGACTTCCGGAACAGGGAAGTAGCAGATAGGTATACTCTCAAAGCTCGGACAACGTCCAAGGAATGCAACGCCGACTCCTTAGGATTCGACGGCTGAGGACACAAGGATGGAAGTACAATGTCTTCGTTGAGATGAAAAGCCGAAACGACTTTTGGAAGAAAGGAAGGCTGCGGCCGCAGCACCACCTTATCCTTGTGGAAAATCAAATAGGGAGCCTTGCAGGACAGGGCTGCCAGCTCAGAGACTCGTCTAACTGATGTAACAGCCACCAAAAAGACCACCTTCTGAGAAAGTGTCAACAGGGGAATATCTCTAATATTCTCAAACGGTGCCTTCTGAAGCACCGAGAGGACCAGGTTCAAGTCCCACGGAGGTAACGGGGGGGCGGACCGGAGGGGCCACATGTCGAACCCCCTGCACAAATGTACTCACGAGAGAGTGAGTCGCCAGGGGTCGCTGAAAAAAGACAGCCAGGGCAGATATCTGTCCCTTAATCGTACTTAGGGCAAGCCTTTGGTCTACCCCATGCTGTAAAAACAGCAGGATTCTGGAAACCAAATAGGTACGCGGATGCCATTTCATTTCCTCACACATGGAGATGTAGGCCCTCCAAGTGCAGTGATAGACCTTCCTAGAGGACGGTTTCCGAGCACTTCTCATAGTAGAGATTACTGAGTCTGACAGGCCCCGATCTCTCAGTACCTGGTTCTCAACAGCCATGCCGTTAAAGCCAATGACTGTAAAGCAGGATGGAATATGGGACCTTGCGATAGCAGGTCCTTCCGTAGTGGTAGGCGCCAGGGGACGTCTGCTACCAGACGTACTAGATCGGCGTACCAAGGACGCTGAGGCCAATCTGGAGCGATTAGGATCATTGGAATTCCCTCTGCCTCCACTCTGCGGAGCAGAAGAGGAAGAAGCCTTAAGGGAGGGAAGGCATAGATTAGCCGATACTGACCCCACGATGCTACCAACGTGTCCGTTGCGTCTGCCCATGGGTCTCTTGACCGGGCCACAAACCTCAATACCTTCCGATTGAGTCGGGAAGCCAGAAGATCTACGTCTGGTGTGCCCCATCTTTGGCAGAGGAGTTGGAACACCTCCGGGTGTAAGGACCATTCTCCCTGGTCCAGCATCTGGCGGCTCAGGTAGTCCACCTGCCAGTTTTCCACACCCGGAATGTACACGGCCGACAGTGCCGGTACGCTCCTCTCTGCCCACTTCAGGATGCGAGCGATCTCCGATGCTGCAGCTGAGCTTCTTGTTCCTCCTTGATGATTGACATATGCCACTGCTGTGGCGTTGTCTGACTGGATCCTGATTGGACGCCCTTGCAGTCTCTGAGACCATTTGAAGAGGCACAGCTTGATCGCCCGGATCTCCAGGACATTGATCGGCAGGAGGGCTTCCTCTGGGGTCCAGCGACCTTGCGCCGACTGGACACCCCAGACTCCCCCCCCAACCTGTAAGGCTGGCGTCCGTCGTGATCACTATCCAGTAAACCAGAAGAAATGACTTCCTGGCCATTAGAGCCGGTGCTGTCAGCCACCATACCAGGGATCTCCTGACTAGGTGGCTCACTCGGATTTGATAATCCAGAGATGAAGGGCATCTGTTCCATCTGGACAGAACTTCCTTCTGTAACACTCGAGTGTGGTATTGAGCATATGGGACCGCCTCGAAGGAGGCTACCCTGAGGCCCAACACTCGCATGCAAAAACGGAGTGACGACCAATTCCTGGAAGTCAGCTGCCGTACTGCAGCCCGGAGGGCCTGCAACTTCTCCACAGGGAGGAATACCTTTGCCTCTGAGGAATCCAGAATCAACCCCAGGTACACTAGGCGTTGAGTGGGCACCAATACTGACTTTTGCGTGTTTAGTATCCAACCACAGTCTCGAAGAGTCTGACAGGTAATGGACACGCTTACCTCTAATTCTGAGCTTGAAGGGGCCTTCAGCAGAAGGTCGTCCAAGTAACCTGTGATAGCGATACCCCGCTGTCTTAGAAGTGCCAGAATCGGAGCGAGCACCTTGGTGAACGTCCTGGGTGCTGAGGCAAGGCCAAACAGGAGGGCCACAAACTGGTAGTGGTTCTTCCCGATAGCAAATCGCAGAAACCTCTGGTGTCTGGAGTATATGGGGACATGCAGGTATGCGTCCTTGATGTCCAAGGAGGCCAGAAAGTCCCCCGGATGGAGAGCCGTGACTACGGATCGAACCGACTCCATCCAAAATCTTTGTACCTTCACAAAGCAATTGAGGGCTCTGAGATCCAAGCTTGGACGAACCCCCTCCTTCTTCGGCACAATGAACAGATTTGAGTAAAAACCCCGTTCCAGTTCTGGAACTGGAATAACTACCCCGCATTCCAGTAGACCCTGGACCGCCCCATACAGGGCCTCCCGACGGGTCGGTAGTAGCTGGAGATTGGAGGTGTTGAATCTGTCCGGTGGACAAGAGAGAAACTCTATCTTGTAGCCTGAGGAGATTACTTCGCAAACCCACCTGTCGGAGATTAGTGCTGTCCACTGAGTCGCGAATTTGCGAAGACGTCTCCCCACCCGAGAGCTGGGTGGGGGTGGACCTTCATGCGGACGCAAATTTGTCCGCAGGCTTATTGGGTATGCGGGACCAGGGACGCTTTTGTCCTTGGGCAGGCGCTTTATCGGCCTGGGGTCTTTTCCCTGTCGCCCTAGGGGGACGAAAAAACCACTTGTGTGCAGTAAAGGAGGGCCCTTGCCCTTGGCGTGGCCCCTTACCCTTGCTAATTTGGGGAAGCAAAGTGCTTTTACTTCCTGTGGCATCCTTGATGATGTCATCCAGAGAAGCCCCAAAAAGTCTGTCGCCCTTAAAAGGCAGATCCAACAGGGCTTTCTTGGAAGTCTGGTCCGCAGACCAGCCTTTTAGCCAGATCAGGCGGCGTATTGCTACTGCATAAACCGAAGTTTTAGACAGCAGGGGAATAGTATTCATGTCTGACTCGCAGACAAACATAAGGCCCTGGACCAACAGGTCGGCCAATGTTATCTCATCAGGAGGAGCATCTCGCTCCTTAACCCCTGGAGTAGCAATCTTGCCCCTTCAGTAAGTGTGTGAGACACTAGGGCCCCCGCCAATGCCGGGCGTACTGCCGAGCCTACCACTGAGTATAGGTAGCAAGCGAGTGCTTCAGCCTTCTTATCCACAGGGTCCTTGAAAACAGGAGCCCCTTCTACAGGAATTGTGGTGGCTCTATCAAGTCTGGACACCGGAGGGTCCACTATAGGGGGGAGAGGTCCATTTCTTCAGAATACTCTCCTCAAAAGGGGTACCGTACCGCAAACCTCTTTGGGGCTGTAAAGACCCTCAGTGGGTTCTCCCATTCCTTGTATAAGAGTTTATCAAAAGACACACAAGGGAACACCTTAGCAGTGCGGGCAGGTCTATGAAACCCAAGTGGACCGGAGTCTCTGCTGCTTCTGCAGTATTTTCCAATTTTAGCATATCCCGCACTGCAGTAATAAGGTCAGATACCAAAGCCGTCTCGCGTACTGACCTGGACTTTGAGTCATTCTCACTGTCCGGTCACGGTCTGCAGTCTCTGATGCGTCAGAATCTGGGCCCCGAGCCGTAGCTGGACCTGGTTCTGCACCAGAATTATCCCCAGAAGCTTGCAGGGGATGGGGTGTTTACTACCCCCTGTATTCCTGTGTGCTACTTCCACCCTGGCAGCAAACGCCTCTAGGATTGCAGTCATAGCGTTCATAGACACCTCAGGGGCACCAGCTGCTAAATCTGGTGTTTCAGGGGAGAAGACATCTGGCTCAGATGCCATGCTGACCACACGCTGACACTCACAGGGCTCCAGGCAAGATATCAATAGGCCACCCTCCTGTGCTGGAGAGAGGCCGGGTCACCCAGAGGACTCACCACCCTGGATAGGCACTGCTATGCTGCGCCTGTGATGCTGTCCCCCTGCTGCTGTGTCAGTCTGCTTCTTTTATCAGCACTTCCTGTGTGAATTTTCGCGCCAGTGTAATGCACCCTAGAGGCCGGAGGCTCTCGAAAAATGATTGCCAAAAACGTCTGTATGGAAGATAATGTGGGCTCTAAGAAAATGGCCGCCGACAGAAGATAGAGGTCAAGCAGCCATAGCCCACAAAAAGATGGCCGCCGAACGGCAATATCTGCATACAGGGTGGACAAACATGGCCGCCGATCAGCTGATAGGGGCCAGTGGGTGTGGCCGAACCACAGGAAGATGGCCGCTGGGCAGTCACAAGAGGCCAAACTTGGCATGGACCACCTCAAAATGGCCGCCGACAGCATGGAGGAGGAAGGACACCAACACAGGTAAGAAAAAATGACATTTCTTTTAAATGTTAGTTACAGCCAGCCCCGCTCCAGTGGGACCCCCTAGGTGACCCCCAGCAACCTTTAGCTAGAAGCCCAGGGAGGAGGGAAAGGCAGGGAGAGAGGGAAGAAAGGGGCCACAACCACTTACTTGATCTCTCCAGGAATGTCCAGCTAAATCACCCAGCCGAGGCAGGGGAGTTTTACTTACCTATCCTGCATGTATTCTGCTGGAAGACATTCCAAACAGATCATCGTCCGCGCACGGAAGGTGACTGTTGGCCAGGCATGCTGTGATTGGACCCAGAAGGGACGATCATATGTATGCCCTGGAGCATGACGCTCACCGGACAGGCTGCTGCGACTCGGCCGTAAGGTCAGCCGAAGCTGAGCGGTCCGATGCAAGCCTTGGAGCGTAAGCTCACCGGCCAGGCTGCTGCGACTCGGCCGTAAGGTCAGCCGAAGCTGAGCGGTCCGATGCAAGCCTTGGAGCGTAAGCTCACCGGCCAGGCTGCTGCGACTCGGCCGTAAGGTCAGCCGAAGCTGAGCGGTCCGATGCAGGCCCTGGAGCGTAAGCTCACCGACCACCCGTGGAGCGATGGGCATGTCGTGGAAAACCCAGCGCGTAGCTAGGGTCGGCACACGCTCGATGGCCGAAACTGGGGAGACTACAAGGATCGAGGATCCAGCCTGTCACCCAGTCGGCAGTTGATCGAAGATCGCAGGAAACAACAAATGTAGCAAAAAAAATAAAAAAAATATATATATATATCTTTTTTCCCCGGACCAATGGGCTCAGGGCTCTGCATGAGGAATGTGATGTCTTTTGGGCCTGTGCGCCGCTCGGCGCCATGTTATACACTGTCTCTGTATACCTCTATGGCGCGCATGGTGGCCATCTTGCCGAGGATTCGCTATGGCGCAGTTACTTTTGCGGTGGCCATTTTCTTAGAGGCCAAACAACAGAAAAGCACGTGCGGCTCCATCGTGGCTGCAACGCCGTGGTTCTCCTCACTGCTCATTTGCGCTGTGCAGCGCAACCGAGCGGTCCCCACTGGGTCGGCGAGTCCCCTGGGTAACCCCCCACAGCCAGAGGGTGGACTTTTTCTCTTTTTTGTGTTTAAAAAAAAAAAAAAAGTCTGAGTGGCGAGTCATGGAGTCTGGGTCACCTACTTCCCCATTCATGTCAGAGGCAACAGGCAGTGCTTCAGCGCCTGCAGTCCCTATGGACCAAGTTGTCGGCAGTCCTGGAATCATTTCTTGTCTGGATGGAAGTGGTGTGTGAGCACACAGGAGCTACAAAGCGCCCTCTCCCCACACAATCTTTAGTGGAGGAGTGCTCTGTTTCAAATATGGGCCTAGCTGCAGCTCAGGACCCTAGCTCTGATTTATTTGATAATTTTGAACAGGACATTCCTGGTGAGGAAGACGCCTGTTCTAAGTGAACTTATTGATGCTGTGAGGGACACTCTCAAGCTGGATGCTGCGGCTGCAGAACCTCAGGCAGACGCTGTCTCCTTTTTGGTTCTTTCAAAGCCAAGCCTTCTAAAGTTTTCCTTACATGCCTTTCTTTTGACAGGTTCATAGATCAGGTTTGGGAAAAGCCGCAGAAGACTTTTGCGCTCTCGCTGCATTTGTCTACTATGTACCCTTTTGAGGAGGCCCTGGTTAAAAAATGGGTCTCTCCTCCGGTGGTTGACACCCCCCCCCCCCCGTTTGAATAAAGCCACAACTCTCCCGATGGAGGGGACTCCTGCCTTTAAGGACCCCACTGACAGGAGGTCAGAAGTGATGAGCAGAGCCATGTTCGCCTTGCTGGGATCCGCCTTACGTCCTGTTGTTGCGGCGACCCTACTGTCAGACACACACGGAATGGGCAAAGATTTTGCACCAGACTGTGCAGGAGCATAATCTTCCTCCAGAGACTGGTTCACTAGCCCACCAAATGGTGCAGGGCCTGGTGTATGTGTGTGATGCCACTTTGGACATTGCTCTCTTAATCTCTAGGATCGCAGTGTATGCAGTGGTATTGCGTTGTCTTATCTGGTTAAAATGCTGGTCTGCTGACCTGGCTTCTAAGAAGCTCCTGACTGACTTGCCCTTTAGGCGTGGTAGGCTATTAGGTGCTGCCCTGGATGACATTATTAAGGATGTCACAGGGGGGGGGGTGGGTGTAAGAGCACCCTGCTTTCTCAGACGTCTAAGGGTGCGGAGTCATTATGCGGTTTCAGGGATTTTACTCGAAGCTGTCTGTGGTCCCAAAGAAGGACGGAGTGTGTCCAATCTTGGACCTCAAGGCCTTAAATGCCTTTGAAGGTTAAAAAATTCTGCATGGAATCCATTTGCATGGTGATTGCTGCGCTCCACCCAGGGGACTTTCTGCGCAGGGGCTGTGGACCCTGGCCGAATCCTGTCTACTGATCAATGTCCTGGAACCCTGGGCAATCTGACGGTGCCTCTCCTCGTGGTCGGACAGACTACAGGACCACTCAGTCAGGATCCAGTCAGACAGATAACAGCGGTGGCTTATGTCAACCATCAGGGGGGAACTCTGAGCTCAGCTGTGGCGTCCGACGTTGCCCACATCCTGAGGTGGGCTGAAAGAAGCGTGTCGGCCATTTACATGCCAGGAATAGACAACTGGCAGGCCGACTATCTGAGCCGGCAGACGTTGGACCAGGCGGAATGGTCCTTGAATCTGGAGGTGTTCCAACTCCTTTGTCGGCAGTGGGGCACGCCGGACGTGGACTGCTCGACTCCATCGCAAGGTGTTGAGGTTTGTGGCCAGGTCCAGGGACCCCTGGGCAGACGCCTCAGTAGCCCCATGGGGGTCAGTATCGCCTGATGTATGCTTACCCTCTGCTGCAGTTGCTGCTTCGCAGGGTAGAGGGGATTCTGGTGATCCTCATTGCTCCGGATTGGCCACGGTGTCATTGGTACGCCTCGTCGCGGACGTTCTCTGGCGACTACCTCTGCGGGAGGACCTTCTGTCTCAAGGTCCCATACTTCATTCTGCTTTAAAGTCCATGGCTTTAACGGCATGGCTATTGAAAGTCAGGTGCTGAGGGGCCGTCTCAACGGCACGGAAATCTTCCTCCAGAAAGATCTATCACCATACCTGGAAAGCTTACATCGCTATGTGCGAGGAGCTGAATTGGCGTCCACGGACGTATTCCGTTCCTAGGATTCTCCTGTTCTTACAGCGTGGTGTGACCCAAAAGCTGGCTTTGAGTACCATCAAGGGTCAGATTTCGGCCCTGGCTGTCTTCTACCAACGATCGTTAGCGGGCCATTCCTTAATTAGCACCTTTTGTCCAGGGGGTTCGCCATTTGGCCCCTCCTGTCAAACATCCGCTCCCTTCTTGGGATCTGAATTTGGTGCTCTTGGTTCTTCAAGAACCTCTTTTTTGAAAACATCAGAGATATTCCTCTCTTGACCTTGTCTCAGAAGGTGGCTTTCCTGGTAGCCATCACTTCTGTCAGACGGGTGTCTAAATTAGCGGCATTTTCCTGCAAGCCGCCTTACTTGGTCATCCATAAGGATAAGGCTGTGTCCGCGACCTTCTTTTCTACCGAAGATGGTCTCGGCCTTTCACCTTAATGAGGACATTGTCCTGCCATTCCTTGTGTCCTCATCTGTCGCATCCCAGAGAGTTTGCGCTTCACTCGCTAGACATGCCTTACGGGTGTACCTGTCCATTACTGCTCCTATTCGGAAGTCTGACTCGCTGTTTGTGGCTGTGTCAGGACCACAACAGGGCCAGGCGGTTTCGTCTGCCACCATTTCTAGGTGGATTAGACAGACTGTCATACAGGCCTATGCCCTTAAGGGGCGGGTGCCTCCTGTTCCGGTCATTGTGCATTCAACCAGGGCAATTGATGCTTCCTGGGCTTTCCGACATCAAGCGGCTGTTGCACAAGGTGGTGACCTGGTTGTCCGCACATACCTTTTCAAAGTGCTATAAGGTTAATGTGGCTGCATCTTCGGATGCTTCCTTCGGCAGCAAGGTTTTGCAGGCTGCTGTCTAAGTTGCAACTCCTCCGTTGAGGAGCTCTGCTTGTTTGGTTTTCCTTTCTCTTTACTCCCCCCCCCCTCTTTTTGACACTGCTTTGGGACATCCCCCTTGTCAAATATTGAGAGGCTGTGTCAGTCCATGGACGGTAAGAGAAAAAAGATTTTTGTACTCACTGTAAAATCTGTTTCTGTGATGTACATGGACTGACACAGCACCCACCCTTCCTTTTTAAGGTTTGTACTGCTTTGTTACGAACTGAGGGCTGCTGGTGGGTGGTTTTGGTCCGGAGGGACTGCCCAGCTCTGGTCTTTAGAATGAGGCTGTGTCAGTCCATGGATGTCAGAAAAACAGATTTTAGTGCCCAGTAAGGAAGTGGTTAAAGGTTTATATGACCCAGTTATACTTTGTTTTTATCCACAGTCTCACATTCTGAGCTTCAGGGCTGTGTTCAGCCAGCAACTACATTGCTTCTTCTTGACTAGTATTTATTCAAATGCGCCTGCACTGTTTATAGTGACAGCGTGAGGGACCAGCAACAAGACTGGGTTACCTTTACTGGATAGAATATTGGCTGGGAGAGGGGTAAACACTAGTGTTTTTGTTGCTTCCATGACTAGAGTTAAGCTTTTAGCTACACATCACTTCACTTGCTGTGGTGTTTTGATCAATACCAAATATCCCAAAAAAAAATATTATTTTGTACAAATAAAAAGAGGAACAACAGATCTGTTTATTGAAGTAAAACATGTCACGGCTATAATAAAGCAACCGTTAGTAGTGCATGAATGGGTTTACATAAAAAGACCCACTGTATAACTGAACAGAAATGTTCATTGGTCCCTCAAAACAAAAAACACACTAAAAGGACAGGCACTTTTGTTCCTAGCTCACGCTTTTATCGATGTCCATACATATATACTAAAATTCCAGCATACTGTTTATATACAGAAATGTACTACCTGCACAATACTGATGCAGACCAAGGCACACTGCACTTCATTAATCCAATAACCCAGACCAGCATAACAACATGCGTGGTGTGCTTTTCCTTAAAGAAAGTGCAGTTTTATTAGTGCTTGTGTCACAGGAAGAAGAATGTGTGTACACCACAGATCAGGTGTATATACATTACATATAAAAAGAAACATGGATTAAATGGGACTTTGGTGAGAGTCTACAACTAAAAGTAGGCAAAAGATAAAATAAGCCTAGATTATGTAACGATTGTTTAAAATAACCTGCCCTTTAAAATGCAAAACAAATCTGGCAGATTATTTTGTGCATAAATAATAAAAAAAAAGTGAAATTGCAAAAACATGGAGAAAACCAGTACCAAAATGATACTTGAAATAAATAGTTCATCATTTTGATGAATATATACAGGCGTACAGTATCCCAGGTATTTAACTGTCCAATAGAGACATGTCACTGTCAAGAGGTGCAGGTTCAAGTTCACATAAATAGAACAAAGTGGCTTCATTAGCCTCGGCCTCAGTCAGGGGCTCTAGACGCACCAGTTTACTCTGCGTGGGCTCTGAATCCAGACTAGATTCTAGAAAATTGTCCATATCGCTTGCCTTGGCAGATGGGATCTCTGACGTGAAGCCTCCAGTATCTCCATCCAGAAAAGCCATCAGTGGGTAAGATGTGTATTGTACAAGCTGTTTGTCTACAAATAATACACAAAATGATTAGAAAACATTTTAAAAATGACACTTCGTTATTTAACCCTTTCCATACAGGGCTTTTTATACCACTTCCATACCGGGCCTATTCTGGCACTTCTCTCCTACATGTACAAATCATCATTCTTTTGCTAGAAAATTACTCAGAACCCCCAAACATTATATATGTTTTTTTTTTTTTTTTAGCAGACACCCTAGGGAATAAAATGAAGGTCGTTGCAACTTTTTATCTTGCACGGTATTTGCGCAATAATTTTTCAAACGCCTTTTTTTGGGGAAAAAAATGGTTTCATGAATTAAAAAATAAAACAGTAAAGGTAGCCCAATTTTTTTGTAAAATATGAAAGCTTATGTTACGCCGAGTAAAAAGATACCCAACATGTCATGCTTTAAAATTGCACACACTCATGCAATGGCACCAAACTTCGATACTTAATCTCCATAGGCAACGCTTTGAAATTTTTTACAGGTTAGAGTTACAGAGGAGGTTTAGTGCTAGAATTGTTGCACGCGCTTTAACGCACGCGGCGATACCTCACATGTGGTTTCAACTGCGTTTACATATGTGGGCGGGACATGTGTGCGTTTGCTTCTGAGCGCGAGCTATTGGGGACAGGGGCGTTTTATTTTATTTTTTTTCTTTTATTCCTATTACAAGGAATGTAAACATCCCTTGTAATAGGAATGTGTGTGACAGGTCCTCTTTATGGAGAGAGGCGGGGTCAATAAGACCCCACATCTCTCCTCCAGGCTGGAAAGCATGAGATTGTGAAAAAAATGTCACTGATCCCATACTTACAGCCGCAATGGCGTCTTTGTTTACATCTGAAGACCCGGTCGTGACGTCATCACATCGCGCCCGGGCCTCCGACGGTCATAGAGATGACTGGTGACCATCTGGTCACCAGTCATCTCTATGCTCGTCACGTGACCCACCACCGGTGCCGGACGATACTCTCCGGGTCCCCAATAGCACGGGAGAGCCCGGAGAAGCACCGGATGGCGGCCGCTATGATCGTTCTTATGGTGCACAGAATCGCCGGCTGAAGACAAGGATATCTGAATGATGCCTCCCTCGAGCTGCAGGCATCGTTCAAATATCCCCCCTCAAACCCAGGACGTCATATGACGTTCACCCAGAGGGAGAGAGGGTTCCTGCCGGCGTCATTTTACATTGACCCGGTATGGAAGTGGTTAAATAGAATACTTTTAATAACTGCCGACATCTACATTTATGTTTACTAGTGGTGCACCGAAATCTTATTACAGGTAGTTGCTGCTATGGGACACCAGAAAGACTGGTGAACTACATACAACCTACAATAAGCTTCCTGCAATCAAATATAAGGCATGTCTAAATAGATGTACATTTTCAAGCTGGAGGCCTTAAAACATTTTCTCGACAATAGGGGACCCTTTGCTCAACCTGGAAAATCTGTGTGCAGACATTCTGGTTCCTGATTTTGCCTCCCTGCTTGTGTAGTTGAGACACACACAATCTATCGGGACCTACTCACTTCACAACTACACTGCTGGCTGAGGGAGGCTCTCTACGATTTTGTATAAGTGTCCTGGATGTGCAGTTACAGTTGTCCATTTGACTGGATATTAGAGCGGCATAATTAATCGTTAGAAAATCATGATCTCGATTCAACCCCCCTGATGATCTCCAATGCAGAGTTTGCGGATTCTTTCATATAACAAGTGGAGAGACTTATCAGCTGTGAAAAGAAAATATCGGGCAGTCTAAGTTTTTAATGGGAAACATTGTAACTAATGCTTCCTTCTTAGATCAAAAGGGATAATAAACTTCTGTGTGTGTGTAAAGAAAAAAAAAACCGGGCAGTCTGCCAAGTTTTTAACATGAAACATTGTAACTAAGGCTTCCTTCTAACTTCTGTGTGTAAATGCAGGAAGTTTAACCACTTAAAGTCTAAATCTTTTTCTGACACTTGTTTCTTAAAGTTAAAATCATTTTTTTGCTCGAAATTTACTTGGAACCCTCCAACATTATATATATTTTAGCAGAGACCCTAGGGAATAAAATGGCAATTGCTGCAATATTTTATGTCTGTATTTGCCCAGCAGTCTTTCAAATGCAATTTTTGGGGAAATAATTCACTTCAATGAATGAAGAAAAAAAAAAAAAACGAAACCGTAAAGTTAGCCCAATTTGTTTTAATGTGAAAGGTGATGTTAGATCACGATTCTTACGGTGTATCTTCCAAGCAAAAAAATCGTGATTCTCATTTTAGCCAGAATCGTGCAGCTCTACTAGATATTAATTTAATTTGTGGCATCTTGATTCATCGTGGACGAAGCCTGTGTTATTTCCTTACTAGCTACACAGATTATGAAGCCGCTACCCTGAATTCCATTCCAGTGATCCTTGCATGGACTCTAAAGGATCCTTTGGGACTTTCCTAATTTTTAACCCCTTACATTGTGTATGCTTGATGTTCTGTTTTTATATCCTTTTGCTATTAAAAACGTACATCTATTTAGATACGATTTGATTGCAGGTAGCTTATAAGAAGAAAGTACTACAAGCAGCAGAAATCAAAACAAACCTGATTTCACACCATCTGTATTGAAATTTGCTGGTCCTGGAAGAACTTCACTGTTTTTTGTTTCGATTCCTTTGGTTTCCAACTACATCAAAAAGAAAAACTATAAAACCACAATCTTTAAAAAGGTAAAACTAGAATGCAGAATATAAATGTGAATACCACTTTCAAAGAGGTTGATTGTAGATTCCAGCCGCAACAAAAGCGCCTCTTGATGCAAATAATATTTGTATCAGAGGCAGTAAATAAAATCATAAAAAGTGATTACACTCGTGTTTCAACAATGTAGTCAGTTGTTTTAGTACAGTCAGCCATAGCTACCTCCAAGACATGTTGGAATCCAGGGTTGTGTAAGGACCAGAAAGGATGACAAGGTTGTAGTAGAAACTTCCATTACGCTAGATACAAGCTATTTGTCTACAAACAGAAGGCAAAATGTTTGGAGAGCACATTTAGGTTTCAAACAAAGGATTCTGAACAGTAGGCAGGGACACAGAAGGGTTTGATGTCAAGGAACACCATTGCTAGAACCCCTTTTGGGTCTTTATTGCTATCCGGGCTCTTATCGAGACATTTCCTGTCGAGCTGAGTGTTTTACAAGACAGGAAAAAAGACAATTCTCCAACGGCAACATTTACAGGTTAAAAAAATAAATAAAAAAAACATCCCAAGATAGGTTTTTCTTATTCTTGATTGCTTGGGCAATGGACACTGGCCAAAAATAACCCCAGGCATAACCCCGCCAGCACAACACAACCAAAATCCTAATTCCTAATATCACGGGACACAGGATTTTCCCTATTCATGACTACAGTGGAATCTCAGATTGCAAGCATAATCCGTTCCAGGAGAATGCTCGTAATCCAAAGTACTCGCATATCAAAGCGAGTTTCCCCATTGAAGTCAATGGAAATTAAAATAATAAGTTCTGCATTGACTTCAATGGCATGCAATAGCGCATGCGGCTAGAGGGCGACGGAGAGCCTCAGAAACAGCCTGAAAGGCCAGAGGACAGCTTGGCTGACCTCGGCAAACCTCTGAAAAGGCTCGGGAATGTAGTATTTCCGAGTCGTTACGAACGGCACAGATCGGCTATGGCGCCCCCACCTCAGGCCAAACACGGTACTGCACACCACTTTGGCCTAAATCCTGCCCAGGGGGCGGTCCCTCCGGACATAACCCTCCCACTACAGTCAGCAGACTTCAGTTCGTAACAAAGCAGTACAAACTTAAAAGGAAGGGTGGGTGCCGTGTCAGTCCATGGATGTCAGAGAAAAGGATTTTACGGTGAGTAGAAAAAATCCAATTTTCTCTTACCATCCATGGACTGACACGGTGTCTCTTTACACGTGGGATGTCCCAAAGCAGTGTCAAGAGGGATGGGAGCAGTATAAATGGAAAAACCAAAACTTCACTCCAATAAGGCAGAGCTCCTCAACGGAGGAGTCGCAACTTTAAACAGCGGCCTGCAGCACCCTGCGGCCGAAGGAAGCATCCGAAGATGCAGCCACATTAACCTTATAAAAAAACTTAAAAGGCATGAACAGACGACCAGGTCGCCGCCTTGCACACTTGTGCAACCGACGCTTGATGTCGGGAAACCCAGGAAGCACCAATTGCCCTGGTGGAATGCGCCGTAACCGGAAAGGGAGGCGCCCGCCCTTTGAGAGCATAGGCTTGAATGACGGTTTGTCTGATTCCCCTAAAAATGATGGCAGACGAAACCGCTTGGCCCTGTTATGGACCAGAGACAGTCACAAACAGTGAGTCGGACTTCCGAATAGAAGCAGTAGCAGACAGGTACACCCGTAAGGCTCGTACCACCTCCAATATGTGCCGCGCAAACTCTCTGGGATGCGATGGGTGAGGACACAAGGACGGGAGGGCAATGTCCTCATGTAGGTGAAAGGTCAACACCACCTTTGGCAAAAAAGGAAGGTCGTGAATGCAACACCGCCTTATCCTTATGGATGACCAAATATGGCGACTTGCAGGACAAAGCCGCCAACTCAGACACTCGTCAAACAGAAGTGATTGCCACTAAAAAGGCCACCTTCTGAGACAAGACAAGAGGGGAATATCCCGGATATTCCCAAAAGGAGGTTCCTGGAGGACAGAGAGCACCAAATTCAGATCCCACGGTGGGAGAGGAGGCTTGACAGGAGGGAGCACATGGCGAACCCCCAACACAAGGTGCTAACCAAGAAAAATGACCCGCTAGAGGTCGCTGAAAGAAGACGACCAAGGCCGAAATCTGATCCTTTATGGTACTCAAAGCAAGCTTTTGGGTCACTCCACACTGCAGAGGACGCAGGATTCTGGGGACGGAATACGTCCGAGGACGCCAGTCCAGCGCTTCGCACATGGCGATATAAGCTTTCCAGGCACGGTGATAGATCTGCCTGGAGGAAGACTTCCGTGTCCTTAACATG
This sequence comes from Rana muscosa, assembly GCA_029206835.1. NCBI lineage: Eukaryota > Metazoa > Chordata > Amphibia > Anura > Ranidae > Rana > Rana muscosa. The sequence continues at coordinate 812,640,127 of CM055121.1, read as the reverse complement.
GTCAAAATGACCGAGTCCGAGAGACCTCGGTCCCTCAACCCCTGGCTTTTAACAGCCCTGCCGTTAAAGCCAAAGCCAGAGACTGTAAGCCGAATGAAACCTAGGACCTTGAGACTGAAGGTCCTCCCTCATCGGCAACCGCCAGGGAACGTCCGCGACGAGACGTGCCAGATCAGCGTACCAGTGATGCTGAGGCCAATCCGGAACAATTAGGATCGCCGGAGTTTATATCAGGCGATAAGGACCCTATGGGGCCACCAACGCATCTGAGGCATCGCCCAAGGATCCCTGGATCTGGCCACAACCTCGACCCTTGCGATTGAGTCGAGAGGCCATCAGGTCCACATCCGGCGTGCCCCACCGTCGGTAAAGGAGTTGAAATATGCAAGGACCACTCTTCTTGGTCCGGTGTCTGGCGATTGGCGACTCAGATAGTCCGCCTGCCCATTGTCTATGCCCAGAATGTAAAATGGCCTACAGAGCCGGCACGTTTCTTCCGGCCCTCTTCAGGATACGGACTACCTCGGAAGCCGCAGCTGAGCTCCGAGTTCCCCCTTGATGGTTTACATACGCCACGGCGGTGTCTGACTGGCTCCTGATCGAGCGACCCCGTACTCTCTCCGACCTGAGGAGAGACACAGTCCGATGGTCCGTATTTCCAGAACAGTGATTGGTAAACGGGCTCGTCCGGAGTCCAAGGCCTGAGCCGACAGGACTCCACAGACTCCACCCCAGCCTGTCAGGCTGGTGTCCGTCGTGAGTACCGTCCATTGGATGGGAGGGGAACGACTTTCCGGACCGAAGAGCCGAGGATCTCAACCACCATGTCAGGGGCGCCCTAACCAGGTGAACCACCTGGATCTGAAGATCCAAGGACAACGGGGATTTGTCCCAGGTGGACAAGATCTCCGTCTGCAATGTTATTTAGCGGTTGCTCCATGTGGGATCAAACCTGTGAGGTTCTGCATGCCAGTCCGGTTCACTAACCGCAGGGACAGGAGCTTCCTGCCCTCTGCAATGCCCTGGTGTGTGATTGGGCATACGGAACGGCCGCAAAGGAGGCCACCACGAGTCTTGGGACTCATGCAAAAAACGGATTGACAACCATTTTTGGGATGTCAGCACCCGCACCGCAGACTGAAGTGTCAGCAACTTCTCCAGAGGTAGGATACCTTTGCCTCCAAGGAGTCCAGAATTAGAACTAGATACTCCAGACACTGAGTCGGGACCAGGACTGACTCCTGAATGTTCAGGAACCACCCGAGTCCCTGAGGGTCTAATTGACGATAGTCACCTTTCCTCTAAGTCTGATCCACTTTCTGCTCTTAGCAGAAGATCGTCCGGATAGCCCATGACAGCAATACCTCGCTGTAACAGAAGGCTAGAACCGGAGCAAGCACCTTGGTGAACACCCTTGGTGCCGAGGCTAGGCCGAAAGGAAGAGCCACAATCGATAGTGGACTTCGCTGATCGCTAAGCGCAGAAACTTCTGGTGACTTGCGCAGATCGGAACATGCAAGTAGGCATCCTTGAAGTCCAAGGACGCCAGAAGAAAATCCCTTTGGTGGAGTGTAGCGATCACCGTGCGAATGGATTCCATGCGGAATTTCTGCACCTTCTCGAAGGCATTCAGGGCCTTGAGGTCCAGGATAGGTCGAACCATGTCCTATTTTTGGGACGACAAACAGATTCAAGTAGAATCCCTGAAAACTCTCCTGTGACGGAACCGGCACAATCACTCCGGACCTGATCAAATCCTGTACAGCCCCCAAGAGGGCTGCCCGACAGGTAGGAAGGAGAGGAAGATTTGAGGGAAAGAATCTGTCTGGGGGCCAGGATCGGAATACTATCCTGTATCCTGAGGTGACCACCTCGCACACCCACCAGTCGGAGATTCGGGAGGACCACCGATTCGTGACCTGCGAAGTCGTCCCTCCACCCCAGAGTCGGGCGGAGGCAAGACTTCACGCGGAGGCGGGCTTTGGAGCCACTTGTTCAGCTTACGCACCCAGGGGCACTTGTGCCCACCAGCCGCACTGCCGTCAGTCTGAGAGGGCCTACCCGTGGACTGACTGATGAAAAAACCCCGTTTTGCTGGAAAGGAAGGCCCCTGTTTGCGGCGGGCCTCCTCACCCTTGCTAGTTTAAGGAAGAAGAGTGCTTTTACCTCCCATGACGATATCATCCAGAGCAGCACCGAAAGGTCTACCACCTTTAAATGGTAGATCCGTCAGGAGCTTCCTAAGGCTAGGTCAGCAGACCAGCACTTCAACCAGATAAGACGACGCAATACCACGGCCGAGACAGAGGCCCTGGATATTAAAGGGGCCGCGTCCAACGTGGCGTCGCACACATAAACCAGGCCCTGAACCAGTTGGTGGGCCAAAGCAACTGTGTCTGGAGAAAGATTATGCTCCTGTACAGCTAGGTGCAACATTTTTGCCCAACCTGTAAGTGTTTAAGACACAAGGGTCGCCGCTACCACAGGCCGTAGGGCGGATCCCAACAAGGCAAACATGGCTCTGCTCACCACTTCTGACCTCCTGTCAGTGGGGTCCTCAAATGCAGGAGTCCCCTCCATCGGGAGAGTGATGGCCTTGTTCAACCGGGCGACTGGAGGGTCGACCCTGGGGGAGAAGCCCACTTTTTAAGTAGGGCATCTTCAAGGGGTATCTGATAGACAAACGCCACGGGACCATAAAAAAATCCTTCTGCGGCTTTTCCCAGACCTTATCAATGAGCTGGTCAAAGAAAGTTACATATGGAAAAACCTCTTTAGAAGGCCTGGCCTTAAAAGAACCAAAGGAGACAGTATCCGCCTGAGGTTCTGCATCCGCAGCATTTTAGCTTGAGAGTGTCCCTCACCGCAGTCATGAGTACACTAACAAGCGCCCTGTCATTTACTGACTCAGAACTAGAGTTTTCCTCATAAGGAATGTCCTGTTCAAAACCATCCAATACATTCAGAACTAGGGTCCTGAGCGGTAGTGGCTAGGCCCATATCTGAATCAGCGCACTGCCCTCATGAAGTAAAGTGGGGAGAGGGCGCTTTTTTGCTCCCTTGCGCTTGCACACAGCTCCCATCCTGGTCAGAAATGATTCCAGGACTGCCCACAACTGGTCCCTAGGGACTGCAGGTGCTGAAGCACTGCCTGTTGTCCACTGACATTTAGGGGAAGCTGGTGACAGAGACTCCATATTGCCCCCCTCTGAGACTCCTCAGATAAAAAGTCCACCCACAGGCTGTGCTGACTGAGGAGGGGGCGCCCAGGGGACTCACCAAACCGGACCAGGGACCGCTCAGTTCCGTTGTCTGTACCGCGCTGTGTCAGCGCTGGTGAGCTGTGAGGAGATTGTGAGGAGATTTGCGCTGTTACAGCAGCGCTAGAGGCCAAAACTAGTGCTGAAGAGCGCGCGGGCTACAAGAAAATGGCCGCCGCACTTCACTGAGGCGATCCGCGGCAAGATGGCTGCCATGACTCAGCAAAAGTGAAAAAACAGCGCACACACAGCGCCACTCTGCGCTCAGGCCCCAAAATACACAAAAAAGGCCCCAAGCATATCTGCAGACCAGCATTAGCCCCTCCAATAACAGTGTGACCCCCAGGCACCCCACACAGCACAGCGCCAGCAATGGTGACAGAGAGTGACAATGAAATACAGGGGGAGACAGAGAAAATCCCCCACAGAGAAACACACAGCCTTTTGTACTCACCTGCAGGCAGGAGAGACTACTTACCCGTCCCCTGAGGGACCCACTGGTGTGTTTCTGACAGGACTATCACAGTGCAGTACTGAGTAGCTGTCGGCCCGGTCCACCGCGAAAGATACAGTCAGTCAGGAACTGTTCAGTCTTGAGAGGACCGAGGGAGCATGAAAGCAAACTCGGCCACCCCTGGAGTCATGGGGCCTGTCGTGAACTGAGTCTCACGCACACAAGGCGAGGATCAGCACGCTCGATGGTCGGACAGGGAAGACTACGAGGATATCTTGTACCCAACCTGTTGCCCAGCCGACAGTTGATAGAAAATTCTCAAAAATAAAATAAAAAAGAATTCCAGAAAAGGAATAAAAATAGGTCAGGAGACTGGCTCCTGAGAGAGCCACGTCTTCTCCTTCTGCTAGGCAGAAAAAAACTAAAGTCTGCTGACTGTAGTGGGAGGGTTATGTCCGGAGGGACCGCCCCCTGGGTGGGGCTGTTCAGCTCTGGCTTTTAGAATGTATGTATAACATCTCACATTCTGCCTAGGTCTTCTCCTGCAAGCAGGGACATAACCCACGTGTAAAGTGTAAAGAGACACCGTGTCAGTCCATGGATGGTAAGAGAAACCCTATTATACCGCTACTTACAGGACAACCCTCCAGCCAAAAATGGAGCCTGCAGAGGCAAAAATAATATCTACCTGTTAAAATACAGGAAACATATGAACAGAGGAGGACTAGGTGTCAGCCTTATGAACTTGAACAGCTGAGGCTTGATGCTGAATCGCCTGGTAAACACTTTACACTCCTGGTAGAATGTGCCTTGCTGGAAAAAGAAGGAACTTTGTCCTTTATGCCAGAGGCCCGAGAAATTAGTTGCTGGATACACAGAGAAACAGTCCATAAGGAAGCAGTCTGTCCCTTCAGGCAGAAGAAAAAGGAAAATCAGGCTGCCTAAAAGAAGCCGCAGCAGGACCAAGACAGTGTTATTTACGAAAGGCAAATCCACTTTGCACTACAAGTGCACTTGGAAGTGCAGTCACTGTACATCTGAGGAGGACATGCAAGGGAAAAAAAAAAAACAGCATTTTAGCTTGCACATGATTGGATGATAAAATCAGCAAAGCTTCCCCTCAGATATACAGCAAGTGCACTTGCCTTTAGTAAATCAACCCCTGCGTGTTTGAGGTTCAGTACTCAAAACACACAAGGACCTGACATAAGTCAAGTCATTTGCTCTCAAAGGAGCAGGTTGTCCAGGTAACACATAGTGGGGACGCCCCAAGTCTTCAACAAACATAGAATTGGAGTCAACACCTTAATTAACACCTTGGGAGCAGTGGGCAGGTAAAATGGCAACAACATTGAAGCCGTAATAAGGTTTGCATAGATGCCTTGAAACTTTTCCTGTTCTTGTACAGGAACAATTACACAATGAGACAGTAACCTTTCCAGTACTGCGAAGAAACTCAACCTTCTTTGAGACACCAAAGAGACACTTGAGTGTATGAAGCTACAGAATTCCAGTTTGAAACTTGTTGACACCACACTGGACCCATTTAACTGCAATGTCCAGACAGCTGCAGAGGCCGACAATCCCAACCGTCCCTCCTGGGGCACTGCAAGAGCTGGGGGAGAAAGAGAAAAAAAAAAAAAAGGGACTCTGGACTTTGGTTTTCAGGTTCCAGTTCTTCCTGCAGAACTGGGTGGTGGTAGGCTTCTGCTTCGGGCTTGAAGCCTTTGGCTGAAAAAGGCCCTGGCCGCCACCATTATCTTCTTCTTTGAAGCATCTAATGATGGCCCAAACAAACGCTCACCCACAAAGATCAGCCACTCTATTAGCTTTCAGTTCATCAGTCCAGCATTTGAGTCACAGAATTCTCTTCATATGGACTGTCATAATGCCCAGTCTAGAGAGTTGCCTAATGGAATCTACCAAGGCATCCACCAAGAAGCTCAAAGTTCTCAGGAACTCCTCCAGGTATTGTCCAATGGCAGGATCCTCAGGATAATATTCCCTGGATCAGACCATACGTTTTTCTTACATATGCTTGTCATACTTCCACTGTTTCTAAAGAGGACATCCTAAAGAGGGCTTCCCACCTCTTACCTGTAGAGTCCCTCAAGACTGCAACCCTGCTGACCCAGACCGTCGGGGTGTTATTCAGGTAAGAAATAGCCAGTTCCATTGCTGGAGAACTTCACACTTTTTTTTTGAGAACTATTCCTCCAACTGCTGAACGAAACAATTTTGGAGGCGAAAACACCTTTTGTCAGTCACTCAGCATACATTACTTCCTGCAAAAGAGGATGCACAGAAAGAGGGAAAGAAGGACCAAATTTGCATCCCAATCCAGTGAGACCCCAAGAGCTGTTTGCACAAGCCTGAGATGGCTGCAGAAAATTCACCGCTAAACGCAAACTGGAGGAGTGTGCCCTTTAAGCACTGTAAAAGCTAAACAAGGGCAAGGATTAAAAAAAAAACAAGAAAAAAAAAAAAAAAAAACACACCCTGACCTCGAGGGTGCCATTACAGAGGGTCTTTCCTACCCTAAGAAGGGACTTGAGAGTTCCTCTCTTTGTTCCCCCCCCCTCTCCTCCACCTCTGTCCACGATCCACCATGGCTTGCTGAGGGATACAAGGCCTCATCTCACAAAAGGGAATAATACAGCCTCCCAGCTGAGAAGAGTGTTTTGTCCCACCAAACACCACCTATTGGCTTAGCAACCACCACCACAATACTTGCAGGAAGATGCCCTGTGTCAGAATACTCGCCGTTTTGTCTTTACTGTGAAAGGAGGGGTGTCCTCCTGTAGGAGCTTATCCAAGCGTTAGAAAAATGCCATCCGAGTGAGCACCATGGTATGCGCATACCAGACATTTGGAACCACCCCTTTCCTCCATTGCCACACACAGAAGACAAAAGAAACACAGGAAGCTAACAAAACACACAGTCACTTCCAGCGCTAATAGGTCTTCCAAGGTGAGGAGTAACAGATGGTGGTGTGAAAGGTGTATATATAGTATCCCAGAACTAGGTGGATGCTGCCTTCCTCAGATGGGGTAATCCGAAAGGAACAAGAAAAACAGAAATGGAAGGCGCGCACACCTAGTGCATTACCAGAGATAGATGAATAAGAAATTTTAGTATAAAAGTGGGTACTCACAAAATGTAACTGACAAAAGGCCATAAACACAGTGCATGGACATGCACAGAACACAGGGTACAGCTAATGCGTTTCGGGGGGGGGGGGGGCGCCCCTGAAAACGCGTTAGCTGTACCCCGTGTTCTGTGCATGTCCATTTATGGCCTTTTGTCAGTTAGTTGCATTTTGTGTCTACCCACTTTAATACTAAAATGTCTTATTATTAAATTATCTCTGTTAATGCACTAGGTGTGCGCGCCTTCCATTTCTGTTTTTCTTACAGGCAGCTCAGCTTGACCCTCCTGCAGTAGCACAGCACAGATCCCGGAGTATAGAACACACGCAAGGGGGAAAGCCAGGAGCATCTTTTGCACAGGGACACTCACTAATCCAGGCAGCAGTGCCTTTAGGGACACAAACCCGTCGGGGGATCACGGCCCTGGACCTATAGAGAACCCTGCCAGCATCTCTACCAGATAAAAGGTAATAAAGTTAGAACTCAAACTAATGATTGAAGTCTACCCTGATAGATACTGAGGTGACTTGAAAGGAATCGATATATGCAAATCCCCAACAGATACTGGGTAAATGCAGTGCCTAAAAGTAAAATGACGATAAAAGTGATGGATAGTGCAAATTAACTATACAAAAAAATGCACCATTAGAAAAATTGTTTGAAAAACACATAAAATGGTGCCAAACACAAGTAAAACAAAAATAAGGTTCAGCAAAACTTGTCCTTATATCCACATATAGACTCAAAGTAACTATCAAAGTCTGCACTAACAGGTAGTGAAGAGACCCACAAAGATACAAGGCAAATGCAGTACCTAAATGATAATAAAATGGATGGATTGTGCAAATAACTCAACTATATCAAAGAAACAATACGAGGAAGCCAAAATACACCATCTGTAGGATATATGAATACAACACCCACCACCCGAAGCCAAGTATTGCGCTTATGGATATTCATGGCCTCAGAGACAAACAGCTTGTGTAAATTGTCCTGGGCTGGATGAATCTCTCCATCATTGCACAGTTCACTCCGTCGGTCTGCTTCTTTCAGGGGCTGGGAAGATGAAACACGTGTAGGGCAGAGTTGGTGCCGTTGACATCACATGCTGCTGCCGCCAACATAGGCTGATGCGTTTCTGTATTGCTGGCTTTTGTACGTTTTTACTGCTGCAGTTTTAGTTAAGCGTTTTATATACACACTATAAGGCCCCTTTCACACTGAGGCATTTTAGCGCTAAAAATAGCGCTGTAAAAACGCCTGAAATAATCCTGCACCAGCATTCTCAATGTGAAAGCCCTGAGGGCTTTCACACTGAGGCGTTGTGCTGGCTGTGCGTTGGAAAAAATCCTGCAAACAGTTTTTTTTGGAGCATCTTTGGGGCGCATAAAATAGCGCTATAAAAACGCCTATCCCCATTGAAATGAATAAGTACCGCGGTAAAAACGCATAGGCGTTAGCGCTATTTTTAACGCCATTGTGGTAAAAACGCAGTAAAAAATTGCGGTAAAATCGCAACGCATCAGTGTGAAAGGGGCCTAAGAGCTCCTTAACCTGTCCTGTTTGTTGTGGCTCATTATGAAATACTTACATTAGAACGAAGCTCCCGGTCACCGCTGAGAGAGCCGATATGGTCCCTCTTCGTTTCTTCCGGTTTCACGGCTCCTGGGCTGTGAGTGGCCGGAGCCGTGATGATGTCACTCCCACGCATGTGCAGGAGTCCTCCGTCTCAGCAAGGAGCTCTAATTAGCATCAGCATTCAGAGCGTATGCACCACTGACGTCAGCGGCTGCATGCAAGGTGAATATCTCCTAAACCGTACAGGTTTAGGAGATATTCATTTTACCTACAGGTGAGCCTTATTATAGGCTTACCTGTAGGAATAAAAAAAAAAAAAAAAGAAAGTAACAAAGCGGGGTATACAACCACTTTAAAGACAAATTACAGGAATTCAGCGGCTTTGTAAAAAGTGAAGGCACACTATGAGTGAAGTCCAACAAGATGCACAACACCTTCTAACCTTGGCTCAGAAGGATTTTACAGGAGAGACGCTGCAGCTGTTATTCTTGCCCTTCCCCTGCTCCTGACCAATCACAGAAGCCCGAGTACTATGTGAACAGATTCACAAAATACAAAGGCTTCTGTGAATAGGCAACAGAGAGAAGGGGTGGGCTCTGTGTGCTTCTCTCCTCTCAGATCCCCAGAGTGTCTTTTGGCAGAGAAATACACCTGTCAATCATAAAAAAAACAGGCAAGCCTAGGAGAAGTCATGCAGGTCCTTGGGACTTAACTCATAGCGTGCCTTCACTTTTTTTTTACAAAATGGCAAAATTCCTGGAATTCAGCTTTAACTGAAATGCAGAAAAACACAAATTCTTAGCCCCTGTACATGCACATACACAAAATCAAACACTGTGGAATTGAAAAAGAAATAGCTTCATACATCATCAACTAGAAGATCTCGGTCTATGCTGAACTGACGTCCTGACAAGAGTGCTTTGAAATCGTCTAAGGTGCAGTCAATGCTGTCTAAATAATCCAACAGTTCAACTCTGCAAATAAAGTGAAAAACAAGTTAAAAGCCATGTAGGAGGTTTCTTTATGGTAGACAAAAAAAAATGTTAGACTAGACAAGTCATATATACTACTAACTTTCCAAGGAGATTAATATTTTGAGAAATGACACCGCTTTCATTAAGAATGGAATCCATCATGGTGACAGGGTCTTCTGCAGTAAGCGAGGACTGGTTATTAAGCTGAAGAGGACCAGACATTAGTGGGCTTGAGATGTATTCTCGGACTGGGCTCAGTGGACCAATCATTTCTGAATTTCTATCGTCTGGCAGAATGGAGGCATCATCATCCTCCTCAACATCATCCTCCACAATTACAATTTCAGGTGAAAGCCGGTCACTGAGGGGTAAAAAACAAAAACAAACACAAATAAATTAAATGTTTACCTTTTAAGAAGTAGGTGACAAAAATCAAAAGCTAATGCATGAAATGTTGAACTCCTGGTATGAACTTTATTGCATACTTACATAGGTCCATCCACTACTGTGGTGTCCCTGCAGGCCGTTTTTAATTTTTTTAAAGGGAAAGAGTCACTTTAAAATGAAAGACCTGTCTTGAGACAGAACTAAATATGTTATCTAGCAGAGGTTTGTGGACACCTTACCATTAGCATATATAAGCTACTTGGTCATGCCTTTCTAAAACCACGGCTATGAATATGCAGTTGTCTTGTCCTTTGTGGCTATAACAGTCTGCACTCTTCTGGGAATGCTTTCCAGAACTTGTAGGAATGTGTGCCCATTTTTGCCAAGTCAGGTACAGATGTTGGAGAAGATGACTTGGGCTCAATCAGGTTCCCCAAGTCAACCCAAAGGTGTTCAGTGAGGTTGGGGCCAAGGCTCGGTACAGGTCACTTAAATTCAATTCCAGACGCATCAAATCAGGTCTTTATAGCTTTGAGCTAGAGTCATTCTGGAACAGAAAAAGGACAATCCCTAAACTGTTGCCAGAATATTGAAACCGCAAAGTTATCTAACCGTCTTTGTGTGTGGTAGCACCAACAGTACTCTTTGCTGGAAACACTTTTAGACTAGTTCACCTTTACACAAAAAAAAAAAAAATGTGAACACCAGACACCCTCTGATGCTTACTCTACGTACCCTTGGGTTTAAGGTCAGCACCGCCAGAGCCGCTCCAGCAGTCCAAGGATTTCAAATCCCTGCTCTTCCCCCATTTCTCGGTCATCACTTCCAGGATGGACCAAATGTATTCTGCCTGCTCAGTCTTCTATGGAATGTACACTGAGCTGCCCAAGCACAAACTTAATCTACATTCCAGCTGGGATGACTGCACTCCTGCGCATGCACAATAGCGACATCATTCCGTGCCAGCCAATGGGAACCACCCCAACCCAGCTCCCAGCAGAAGCCAGTTAGAAGATGCCAGATCACAATGTCAGACCATTGAAGGAAGGTAAGTATTATGGAGTTTTATTCCGCTTTAATGCAGTATTAAAAACATTTCAGAGTTGAAACACAAAGCAAAATTTTCACTTACTTCAGCGTGTCAGAAGAATGATCAGAATTGTCTTGAGCACGTACATTTCGCTCTCCTTCTTCCTCTATATTGTCAGTTATATCAAAAATTACTATATCATCAATCTCTCTGTTTAAGCCATCTCCCCTATGGGTCATCTGCAAAGTATTTTGAAAAGTGAAGCTTTAATATATATATTCATATTATTGATAAAAATACTTAGGGACTGTGAGGTTTAAAGTGTGCAAAATAGGAACGAGCAAACAACCTGCGTTTAAATTCATAAAAACATAATTTTTCTTATATCGCACTTTTCATACATCAGCCCCCAACAACTGTAGCTTTACAATTCTTCAGTTCACCCAAATTAAAAAATATCTAGCACAAAACATCGCAACCTTAAGAGGTTAAGGATATCCATGAAAAAATAAGTACTGCTCATACATTAGAGGCTCCAAAACTGGACAAAATATATTCTAAATTCTGAAGGCCAAATATATTCAATTCCACGAACTGAACCCTTTTTGCAACAACCTGCTGCTGTTCTCACCAATAGATGAACAGCATTTAGTATCCATTTACTTTCAAACTCATTGCAAGATGGGGCTATATCCATTTTCAAACCTATAATGTTTAAAGTGTAATTCCAGTAAAATTCTAACTAAGGCTAAATCCCATCCCAATTCTATATACCCTGTAAAAGAAAAGATGCCTATACTTACCTATGTGACTGGACCGGAGCACATCCAGAATAGTTAAAGCGGAGTTCCTCTCAAAAGTGGAACTTATGGGGGGGGGGGGGGCGCGACGATGACGGGTACCTGTTTTTGACAGGTACCGTTCCCCACTTCCGGGAGACGGGGGCGTCTCTCGGAAGTCGGTCGCCCCTCCTCCTACCTCCGCACCAAATAGAATGCGCATGCGCAGGAGGGGACAAGCTGTGAAGTCGAAAGGCTCCACTGGCAGGTTGCAACACAAAATCACACCACTCTGAACTGAAAAGCCAAATGATAATAAGATGGACGGTGGCACACCTAGTCCAGGTGCTCTGGCTCAGGATGTCCCTCCCACATCCAGAAACGCACCACTGGAAAGTCAGTCTTTATTTTATTGTCGTATGACCATGATAAAAAGAACACGCAGACGCGTGTTCACAAGGCCTGCGTGCAGAAACACGTCTGCATGTTCCTTTTATCATGGTCATATGACAATAAAATGAAAGACTAAAAGTCAGCAGCTGCATTATTTGTAGCTGCTGACTTAATTTTTCGTTGGGAGGCTGGACCTCCTCTTTAAGTATACACTTTTCATTTACAGGGTGGATAGAATAGTCTTAGAATGGGGGTGAAACCAGATTTAGCCTTAGTTAGAATTTTCAAAAATGCAGGAGACCAGTTAAATGTTAGATAGAGAGGTGTGGATGTTTTGCAGTACAGACATGAATGAGACATTCAACAGGTCATCTTTATAAATATGCCATACTGCAAATGAAGTGTGTTACTACCAATATGGCTTTGTTATATGGAGTTCTAGTGCAGACAACCTGCACATAAAATAAAGATTCTACCAGGACTTACATGATGTGTCTCTTCAGCGGTTTCTTTAACCATTGTCTGTAAAATTGTGGATTTCTGAGAACCCTGCGTATTGAGAAGTAAAGGCCTATAATAGAGAAAATTACTTAGTAGTTTGTATACTATATATATATATATATATATATATATATATATATATATATATATATATATCACTGTTTCTCAACTCCAGTCCTCAAGGCACCCCAACAGGTCACGTTTTCAGGCTTTCCATTATTTTGCACAGGCGATTTGATCAGTTTCACTGCCTTAGTAATTACCACAGCCGTTTCATCTGAGGGAAATCCTGAAAACATGACTGGAGTTGAGAAACACAGCTATATATCATCACAGACCGATCTTAAAATATAAAAAGCATGCAACTTACTTTTTTCTCTTTAAACTCACTAATCGGTTATTCTGCACCAAGGTCACAATGAACTGCACAACCTGATAAGAGGAAAAAAAAGTTATTACTGGTTGACTCAATTTCCAGGACAGCTCACATGAGAGGCTACATCTAAAACCGTAAAACACACGATCCACATTAAAGATAAAAAAACCCTGGGCAAAGACCAAGACCCTCAGACATGGGGTCCAAATCGATAATGAGAAGTGATCAAATAAAAGCTGGTCCAGGTTGGGGCATTTGCAGATCTGGCATGGCGATGCCCTAGTCCTTTCTGCCCTTGATATGGCCCTGGTGGAATGAGCTTGAACATGGTAGGTGGTGTCATGAAGAAGGCCCGATACATTTCTGGGAATAATTTCATCCATCAAGGGAATATTTTTTGTGACCCCCCCCATGCCTTTTTTTTTTAGGTCCGGAGAAAAAAAAATTATTAATGGGAAGGATGAACATGTTGGATATTCTCCATGCTTTATTGCGATCGATGTATGCTAGTAAGCATCTTCGAACTTACATTTTGTTAAATTCTGATTCCTTCACACTCTTCGAGTCGTCGCAAAAAGAAGGTGTATTCTAATATCTTGCAATCTGTGGAAATCAGTTGTCACATTTGGTAGAAAGGCTGGGTCTAGCATGAACACTAACTTTACCCAGCAGGACAGAGCAATAGGGTTCTGCAGAACAAATGCCTGAAACCTGCTGACCCTCCTAGTGGAGACCAGGCAAACTAAAAGAATAATATGTAGATTCAAAAAATCTTCGCAAACGGTCCTCCAGTGGCTCAAAGGGCTCCTTCAGAAAGCTTTGCGATACTATTGAGAGGTCCCATATGGGGAACTTTTTCCTTTGTGGTCTCCTTTTCCAAGCTATGGCTCTCAGGAAGGTTTTTCGAAGAGACTCTTCTACCAAAAGGTAAAATTAAAAAAAAAAAAAAAACTTGCTAAGGCCGCCACATGATCCGTCAGTGTATTGGGCGCCAAAATTAGATCTGAAGTCTAGAACTGCTTGAATAATTGGTCCATCTATACGGTTATCGAGTTTTCTCCAACTGGAAAATTTCCAAATCTTCCCGTAAATGTTGTTAGTGGATTTCTTCCTACTATCCATAATCCTATAAATCATCTTTTCCAATAATCCTTTCACTCTTAGGGTACTTTCACACTGGGGCGCTGCGCCGTTGGCGGTAAAGCGCCGCTATTTTTAGCGCCGCTTTACTGTTGTTTTTGCGGCGCTATTCGGCTGCTAGCGGGGCACTTTTGACCCCCGCTAGTGGCCCAAAAAGGGTTAAAACCGCCCGCAAAGCGCCACTTTCCATTGATTTCAATGGGCAGGCGCGCTTTAGGAGCGGTGTACACAGCGCTCCTACAGCACCTCAAAGATGCGACTGGCAGGACATTTTTGAGCGTGCTGCCAGCGCTCCAGCGTGAAAGGAGCGTCTCTTTCAGGGCGCTTTGCAGGTGCTATTTTTAGTGCTATAGCGCCTGCAAAGCACCTCGGTGTGAAAGTAGCCTTAGTAATTCTCTTTCAGGAGCTAGACTGTCAGAGAAAGTTTGTCTATAAAACAGATGCATCACCTATCCTTGATGCAGGAGGTCTGCTCTGCATGACAACTTCCAAGGTTTTGCAATGCTCAGTTAATGCAACCCCATCAACCATGGCATTTTGGGCCAAAAAGATGCTATTAGTAGAGAAAAATAATTCACTGTCTCGTTCACCCGGTACACAAAAAAGTCCACCTCTGGGATCTGCCACTTTTCTCTGATCTGATTGAAAACCTCCTGGTTCAGGCTCCACTCAGCTGATTTCCTAAGCAAATAATTTTTTGCAAAGTAATTTAGATGAATGCCTGAAATGGACAAAAGATTTTCTTCCACCCAAAAAAGGATTTCTTCTACAATTTGCATGAAATGTTTTGATCTCATGCCCCCAATTGTTGGTATAGGACACCGTGGTTATGTTGTCTGAAAGCACTTGAACATGATCTACTTTTAAAGACTGGCATGACTGCGGTCAGTACATCCAACATGGCTTATAGTTCCCTTGAATTGGATAAACTGTGATCCCATGTTTCGCTCCATCTTCCCTGCATGGCTCCATATGGGCTCCCCACCCCCATGTGCTTGCATCTGTTACTCTTAGGGAGCTTGGTTGTGGTTGGAACGGTCACCATTTCCAGGACTTACACCATCAAATCTAAGGACTCTTGCTGGCCTTTTCAGAGTGTACAATTCTGGAGAGATCTTATGTGTAGCTGTGCCCACTGTACGCCAGGGATAGCAGTTATCAACCCTAGCAGCCTCATCAGTTTCCAAATTGAGATTTTTGAGCCCAGTTAAAGTGTGGTATTTGCTTGTGATAGGCACCTCACTTTTTCTTCCTTCCAACAAAATTGTTGCCTTCACTGAATCAACAGTGTAACCCAAGAATGTCACCTTTTGTGCCAGCCAGAGCTTAGACTTCTCCGAGTTGATCAGCCACCTGAGATTTTGAAGGTGCTTGATCGTATAATCCACATTATGCCTTAGCTCGATATCGGAGTTTGCAAAGATAAACAAGTCGTCCAAGTAAGAACAACTTGCATTTTAGATCCCATCCGATCTTAGGACTTATGCCACGTACACACGATCGTTTTTCACGTCGTTAAAAATGCAATTTTTTAAATTGGGCATTAAAAACTATCGTGTGTAGGCTCCAGAGCATTTTTAACGACGTGAACAATGGCTTAAAAAAATGAGAACCTCCTCTATTTTTTCACATGGTTTTTTTTACGACGTGAAAAACGGTAGTGTGTATGCTTTTACGAGGGGGAAAAAAACGCGCATGCTCAGAATCAAGTATGAGACGGGAGCGCTCGTTCTGGTAAAACTAGCGTTCGTAATGGAGATAGCACATTCGTCACGCTGTAACGGACTGAAAAGCACAAGGCTGAAAAGCGCGAATCGTCGCTCAACATACTTTACTAACATGAAGGGTGGCGCCATTCGAACTGAACTTCCCCTTTATAGTGCCGTCGTACGTGTTGTACGTCACTGCGCTTTGCTCGAGCATTTTTTTTAATGAACGTGTGTATGCAAGACAGGCTTGAGAGGAAACAAGAAAAATCACGTCGAGAAAAATGTCGTTTTTGAAAATGACATTAAAAACGATCGTGTGTATGAGGCATTAGAGTCTCTTCCAAGACCTTGATGAATATACGCAGAGCGGAAAACAGGCAGAATAGGAGTGCATTGCCTTTGAAATAGAGGGTTTCTCCTGGACCCTTCACCACTAACATGAGGCACATTTTTTACGTTTCTCTACATAAAGATATGCGTTACTCAAATCAACCATAAATGCTCCTGGGGAAAATTCCTTTGTTGAATATATCAAGTCTATTTTGAATGTTTTTGTATATTACTGCTGCATTTACTTTGAGGTTCAGAATTAGATGGTATTTCCCTGAGGACTTTCTCAGAAATATGTGGGGGAAACAGGTAACAACCCTTTCTGGTGGGATGAGGCTTATCACTATTTGATCCAGCATCTCCTCAATGCTGCAGCCCAGGTTGGGTCCCTTGTACAGAATCTTTCTGGGGGCCTGCAAACGAACTATCCTTTATCCCTGAGATAACAGATACAGGATAAAAGAATGGTCTTTGACTTGCTGCTATTGGGTAAGAAAAGCCCCTAGTTTCCACCCCCCAACCCCTGGGCTGGTAGGGTAAAATAAAAGGAATCCCCCCCTTTCTCCTTACCCTTCCTATAGTACCAGCTCCTTTTCAGCTCTTGTTTTCCTGAATCTTTCTGCTACTTCTTGAAAGGGTGAAAATTCCTCTTCGCTGTGGTTTCTTAATAATCCTTTCTTCTTGTTCGCTGACCATCCTAGCACAGATTCAAGCTCTGTGCCGAGCAACAGTTCTCCCACAAAGTGTGCACAGCTTTGATTAGGATTCCAAGTTTCCCAGCCATGATTTTAACCAGATAGCTCTCCTGGGTTCAGTGATCAGAACCATGGATCTGTACAGTGTCGCCAGCCATTTTGTGACACACCACAACAAGGATCCTAGCCTCCTGCGACTGCTAGCTATAAAATCTGTTCCTTCTAGTTGGCCTGAAGGTGAACGTTTTAAGAAACTTTGTGCCCAGGACACCTTCTGGATATTCCAGTTGGATAGTTTAAATCCAGGGGGGCTCAATAAAGAGTTATATGTGTACACTTTATATAATTTTTGGCTCATAAGAGGGTAGTTTTATCCCCTTCCCCCTGGGTTTATTTCCCTCAGGGTACATTTTCCCCCTCATTCTTCCATACATTTATACTTGTCTTTTTTGCATTTCAAATTATTTTTTCAATTGATTATTTTTTGCTTCAGGTATATACATATATAAGCCTTAAGATTTGTATTTAAAAATTTAAACCAGGTATTCATGGCCTTTTGCTATGCTTATGGTATATGCTCACTAATGTGAGCATTTTTCAGTTTCAATACACGTTGCCTTATCTTGCTTATAGTTTTTCCACATCTGCCAACTTATTTGGTATTGGTCTATGGTGACAGCGATTAGAAAAACATTGAGGTGTATGGACACTCCTTGTATTATCTCATGGGGTCTATTTATTGTATTTT
Source organism: Rana muscosa (assembly GCA_029206835.1). NCBI lineage: Eukaryota > Metazoa > Chordata > Amphibia > Anura > Ranidae > Rana > Rana muscosa. Next base: position 812,622,623 of record CM055121.1, on the reverse strand, counting down.
ATTTGAATTAAGTCTTCTATACCATTGTAATTTTGCTACATACCCCACTTTGGATGTATACACCATAGTCCATTTTAATGGGCCAACACATTAAGCCCCCGTTCACACTGGTGCAACTTTGAAATTTGCTCTACTTCAGCGTGATTTCAAAGCTGCACATCAGTGCAATTTGCACAGCCGACTTCATTGCAGCTGGCGACTATATTTAACAGAAGTCTGTGCAAGTTGCAAAGAAATCAGTAAAAAATAATGCAGGAATCTTTTTCATAAATCGTTGCGACATGAACGGTTCCATTGCCGGCAATGGAGTGCGACTTGAACTGTCAAATCGCATAACAAGTCGCACCGGTGTGAACAGGGCATAAGTTCATTTTTTCTTTGTTTCGATACTTGCACTGTACATTATGCTGCACTGTGTGGTCTGGTGAGAATCCATTATTTTTCTGCACAGTTCATTTGTCACATGTGAATTTGTTTTATTTATGTGAAAGAGGGGGGATTTTGCCAGAGTTACTCGACATAACTGTTGATCCCATCCCAGTATACATATGGTAAGAAAAGTTTTCCTCAGGAAGTGGGATTTTAAATGGATCACAGATAGAGATACGTGTAGAAAAAATAATAAATTGGAAATTTTATTAATATAAACAACTAATAAATGGTGAAACACGTGATAGACAAAATTGATAAAACCCAACATGTACATGAAAAACAGTTATTAAAAGACCAACTAAGAACCAAAGCCCAGAAGCTGTCAAAGTGACAGACCATCCCAGGTCAGGGATTGTCTGGGTTTGGACAACCCCAAATTTTGGATTTTTTTTACTTTCAATAATAAACAGAACGAATAGAGAGGGTGAATCTCCCCTAACAGGGGCACAGACTGCAATACAATCCAAACAGGGGTTCTAATCCCTCTTCACTGAATCAAAAAAAAAAAGTTTTGCATTTACTTATAGTTGAAGTCTCAGACACTCTACAGACAGCTAAATATAAAATGTAACACCTCAGTGCCTTAATATAATTTATAAAAAACGTTATCCAAGATAAGATAAACCGCCACAGGACTGCAGACAGTAAAGATGCACCTACCCTCTCATGCGAATTGTGCTAGTAAAAGCCAGCACAGCGGACGCAGAGAAAATCAGATTGTACATACTGAATCCCAATATAGAGATTGCCTAAAGAAAGAACAATATTCTAAAAGTGTAAAGCATTACCTTACCTTCCGAATAACCTGCTGCTGCTGGGAGTGTTTGGAGCGCAGATCAGTTATTTCTCTCCACAAGGCTTCATTTTCTCTGGAAGAAAATATATATGACATTTCTGGATTCACAAAAAACAAACACCACAGATGCACAAGCTTTAACCACTAGTAATGGTGGGGATCTGCGATTTTTATCGGGACTGCGACATTATGGCGGACACATTTTTGGGACCATTGGCACTTATACAGTGATCAGTGCTATAAAAATGCACCGATTACTGTAAAAATGGCACTGGCAGGGAAGGGGTTAACACTAGGGGCAATCAAGGGGTTAATTGTGTTCTAACTGAGGGGGGGGGGGGACTTGCTAGGGGAAATTACAGATCAGGGTTCCTAGATATTAGGAACTCGCGATCTGCATTTCCTCATCTCACAGAACAGGGACGTGTGTGTTTACACACACACACACACACACACACACACACACACACACACACACACACACACACACACACACACGTCCCTGTTCTACCTCGTGCCCGGAGATCGGTCGCAGCCGGCGGTCATCGCGACTGCCGATCACGAGCATTGGCACCCCTGCGATGCAGTGGGCGTGCCTGCTAGACCGCTTAAAGCTACGACAGTTCGCCCAGCAGAGCCAACCTGCCGCAGTATAACTGTGGCGGCTGGTCCGCAAGCGGTTAAAGTAATTTTTTTTTTTATTATTCTTTATTTAGGGTTATGAAGTATAGAATAGTAACATAACATGACAGCACATTCCTGAAAACGGTCATCTGTGATAGTATAGTGGATATTCAAGTATTAGAGGTTACAATCACTAACCAACTAAGAAACCAAATGTCGATAAGGTAACAAATCATAGCAAACACTTTTGGATAACTGTAGAAAAAAGCTTTGCGATGTGATAAACAGCATTTGAAGGGACATGCCTCGCATGAACATTCTGAGAGGATCCGATCACCTTTTAGATACTTAGCTATTGTCAAGTAATGGCAAAAATCTACTCTTTTCGGGGGTGGGGCAAGCCTCGCATGAACATTCTGAGAGGATCCGATCACCTATCAGGAGTCAAGAGGAGGGGGATGGGATAAGGGGAGGGAACAAAAACAGGAAGGGGGGGGTGAAGGAGGGAACTACGGTGGGGTTGTCAGCACAGGAAATTAAGTTCTCAGAATTGATTACCCTCAGTTATTTAAGAATAGGTTAAGTATTCATCTGAATAATGAAACACGTCCATATTGTGCTCCTCTGTCTTATCCCCAAAGGACTGCGGTGAGGAATTCCATCTGTTGAATATCCTTCAACATGGCAAACCATTGCGATATAGATGGGAGGGGTTTGTTGTTTCCACATACTGGGAATACATGCCCTGGCAGCATTCAGGAGATGCTTTAGCAAGGATTTACGGTACCTCTTAGTCAACATAGAAGTCAAATTTAAAAAGTACAGCCGCTGGGTTGTCGGAGAGAGAGTAGTCCGAGTGGGTGCACGATTTGCAATACCTGTTGCCAAAAGGGGCAAATCGTGGGACATTCCCAAAAGATGTGAAAAAGTGAGCCAGTCTGGTTGCCACATCACCAACAAAGGAGGGCTGTGTCGGGGGAAGAGGGACACTAACACAGACGGGGTCCGATACCAGCGCGTTAAGATTTCGTAAGAGGTCTCCTGATATATTTACTGCAAAGGGAAGATTTGTATGTGAAAAAAAATATCCGGTTCTTTTGGTCCTCCGAAAATGTTGTTTTGCGATCGCTTTCCCATTTCGGCAAGTATGGCGGATCTTGCTGAGACGCGACAGCAAGTAAAAGAGACGGAGAGCCCTCCCCCACACAAAGATCGTCAAATGAATTTGGTTTTCTTCGGAACCTGGAATGGTCAGGAAAGGACCGGAGAAAGTAGGCTAGTTGTAACCGGAAAAAGAAAATGTAAATAAATATAACATATCAGCTCTGTGCATTGAGTAACCTACACCCTCCTCTTCTGGGGTCCCCCACTGGTACTCCTACCCATTGCCAAATTGCCCCATGGGGCACAGGTATGGGGCACTTGTGCGGGCTCAATCCAAGGCCGGGCTGTGTGTATCGATTGACATTGACACACACACGGGTAGGCTCCACTTTATCCACATTGGCTGTGATTGACAACAGCAGGAGCCAATGGCATATGACATTTTTATCATTTCTTTGAGACAGCTTTTTTTTCTGGTGGTATTTAATCACCACTCTTTTTTTTTTTGCTAAATAAAAAAAAAAATTTTTTAGTTTCGGTTATAAAATTTTGCAAAATAAGTAATTTTTCTTCACTGATGTGTGTCGATGAGTCTGCACCAATATCACACAATGATCAATGACCTTATTATCAGTGTAAACATTATCGGCTCTCCTTTCCACACACAGACACAGCGCGTGAGGAAAGGACTGAAGATTAATGGCAAGTCTGTTTACATGTGATCAGCTGTGATTGGACACAGCTGATCACATGGCAAAGGGCTGCTGTGATTGGCCCTTTACCCCAATCTATGATCAGCTGTGTCCCAAGGACACAGCAGTCACAGAATGGGCCCGATACGTTCCCCAGGGGGCGGGGTTCTGGGAGGGTGTCTATGGACACCCTCCCAGAACTAGACAACCGCGCTGTAGCTGTCTTTTGGCTATAGCATGCTACTAAAAAGTTGTTAAAGTATAAGGTGGTCCAAAACAGCCAAACATTTGGGAGTGGGCCGTTTTGGATCAGCTTTTTCTTTGAAGCGCTTTGGAATTTTCTGCGCTACAACAATTATTTCATATTTTCACTTGTTTGGTATTAAATAGTGAAATCGATTGAATCACTTTATTCCCAATTTAAATTTAGGCCTCATGCACACTTGTGCTCAAAAAGTTTTTTTTCTTGCCTCTAAAATTCCTCTCCCGTTAGCCTATGTGTCGTTGCACACACTGGCTTACACGGGAGTTGAGGCAGAAAGTCTCCTGAAATGCGAATTGGATGCGGGGAAACCCGGATTCCAATTTGCACCAATGTGAACCCAGCCTTAAATGGGCAGAATACATTTTCTGGCCAATGAGGTGAACAAGCGGCCAAGCACTTGAAGTGCCTAAGCGCATTTGCAAAAATGTAGCTTAGGGACGTTTTTGAAGCTGCTTTTCTCCTGTCAGGACAAAAGCATTTAGAAGAGCCCCAGTGTGCATGAGGCCTTAAAGTGGTAGTGCAACATATTTGAGGAAATCACATTTGTTTTATATCTCATCAAGATATTGTGCAAGCTGCTTCCCTGATGATATTTTAAACGCACTAAGAGCGAAACTTTAGATATTTTCTTGGAGAACTAAAATAACTGAGGTAACACACCCGCCACCAATTGTAGCACACTTACCTCCTCACCCCCCTTAAATGGCTTTGGACGTGAAACACGTGACAGATAAATACTGAAAAGACGTCCTACTTTAAGCCTCAGCACATGCTGTACAACATGGTCTAGGTCTAATCGATGATCTTTCAAGGAGTTCCTTCTCTCTATATAATTCTAATTTTTATTTAACCTTTTTTGGTTCTACTAGCATTGTGATGTTTTAGGGCTCATTCAAACCATACGTGCATAAAAACTAATGGAAAAAAACATGCAGATTTCACCAGCAGTGACACGAGTTTACATTCGTTTCACATCAGTTTTCATGCATGATTCAGTAAGTTTTTATGCATACACTTTGCAGATTTCTGCACAGAAAAAAAAAATCTGCATGCGATACCAGTGTTGTGGTGTGACCAGGGCATATAGAGAATTTTTTTTGTGTCATTAGCAGAACGTGTGCAGAAAAAAACTGATGTCTCTGAACGAGGTCTTACTGTTTTTGGAATCCATATGGACATTTTAAAAATAACGGTCTGAACATACATGTTTTTAACAGAAGAGATATCTGGTTACTGGGTTTACTCTTCGGTATGACTTTAGGACAACTTACAATGGACTTGAAAATTCACACTTCACAAAACAGAAGAGCATTCGCCTGCATTATTAAACGACATTGTTTTGTTTTAACAATTTATTATGAATATAAGTTACCGTATATACTCGAGTATAAGCCGAGTTTTTAAGCACAATTTTTTGTGCTGAAAATGCCCCCTCGGCTTATACTCGAGTCACCTTTTTGCGCCTGATCTCCCGGACTTTGGGGAGCCAGTGCCGGCCGGCCGTAGGTCCCCTGGACCCCAAACTTGGCACACATATAGCCACACTCTTCCTCTACAAGTGTGCAAAGTTTCTTGTCCGGGGGACCTACGGCCGGGGAGCACCGATTTTTCAAAACCGTGCACCCCTTCTATAGACTCCCATGTTAAACGGTCATTTCTCTGGTGACTTTGGGGACCCGGTACCGGCCGGTCGTAGGTCCCCTGGACCCCAAACTTGGCACACATATAGCCCCACTCTTCCTCTACAAGTTTGCAAAGTTTCTTGTCCGGGGGACTTACGGCCGGGGAGCACCGATTTTTCAAAGCCGGGCACCCCTTCCATAGACTCCCATGTTAAACGTCAGTCTAGTCATGGACACAGTGAGGCATGGGCACAGTGAGGCATGGGCACAGTGAGGCAAAGTGAGGCATACCCTAGGCTTATACTCGAGTCAATAAGTTTTCCCAGTTTTTGTGGTAAAATTAGGTGCCTCGGCTTATATTCGGGTCGGCTTATACTCGAGTATATACGGTAAAACCTTAAAAAGGAGAAGTCCAGCCTGAGCTTCGCCTCTGGGTCACAGGAGTGCAATTTGTTTTGCACTCCTGTGACCCGTTTTCAGCTGGAGAGCGGTCTGAAGTCCGCTCTCCGCTGACATCACTGCCATCAGTCAGGGCAGCGCGTCATCACGACTTCCCAAGTCGGGATCCGCCAGCTGCCCTGATTGATGCCAGTCTCAGCGTGCCGCTAAGACAGCCTCTCCCCGCACCTCCACGGCTCAGCGCTCCAATGAGCGTGGAGAAGCAGAGAGGAAAGAGGCTGACTGACAGTCAGCCTCTTTCCTCTCAGGGATCTGTGAGAACCGAGCCATCGGCGATGTTCGGTGGCTCGGTTCTCAGTGCACAGACGGCGGGGGACAGATGGAGCATCGGTCCGATTCTCCATCCATCGAGGCAAGTATAAATATGGGAAAAACTCAAATCCCATACTTCTCCTTTAACACGCAAGCTCTCTTGACTCATAGCCCTAGGCAAATATATGGTGTCTGGCTACCAGATTAAATCTGCACTTGTTTTAGAAAATTTTAAAAGTTACACACAAACATTACACGGAAACTCATATGAGGTTACTTAAAAACACCATTGTTTCACCATTTATATCTCTGAAGAAAATTGCAAATTAAGATAAAGCAGTATGTCCACAATTTTCTATATACAACTCAGACTTGGTAATGCTGTCTAAATATTATGAAAATACAAACCTCTTCAATGTGAACAGTCGCGAATCAATTGTGTCTTGTTTCATCTGAACTTTTTGAGCACTATTCAAAATTTTGGATATATCTTCCTGTCGCACTTTAGTTTCTTCAGGTCTTGTGGAGGATACCTGGCAAAAAAAAAAAAAAAACACACAATCAAAATTATACAAGCGGCAAACAACCAAACCTATATGGATTATTAAAAATGTTGATGTGCAATCTTACTATTTTTTTTTATGCATTTGTATTGGTAATAAAACTATCCATATAAAACTAAGCAATAACAAGTAGTAGGATTTCACTGGTACTGGGTATTTTCATGAGTAATGGTTGGAGACCTAAACCCGATGCACAATAAATGGACTCAAGTCGCACTGCAATTTAAACAGGAATGCGGTGCGATTCTTGTTTGAACCACATGCGGGTTCTGCCCACAGTTCTTGTGTGAATCCAGGCTTGTCACAGTGATTTCAGCCTAGGTTCACACAGGAGCAGTGGGAAACTACATGCGATTCGAACAGGGATCTCAAAGCATTGTTGTTCAAATTGCACGCGATTCTTTGCAGTGCGATTTGAGTCCATTCATTTTGAATGGGCTCAAATTGCACCGCAAAGGTATCGGTACTCTGTATCGGCGAGTACTTAACTGAAAGGATCGGTACTCTCCGATAAGAATCCAGTATCAGTGCAACCCTAAATTAGTAGGTACCACCAATTCCTCATCGTACCTCTATTCTAAGAAATATTTCTCTGCCACTGCCCCTAACTTTGCATAAGACCCTAGTGAAAAAACAACTTTCTGAAGGCCAGTAATTGCATTAAAATTTAGATGACAGCACCCCCAAATTCTCTTTATTTGTGGGAAAAATAAATTACAGATAAAAGCTAAATTCAGGAAAAGGCTTTCTGGACATTTACCATGTATGAATTATATTGTAGTTACCTGTAAACTACTTCTAATGATTCACAAAGTGTTACGCCCAGGATGACTAAAACTAAAAGTTTTTCCCTTATGGAGCACCAGCTTCACATGGACAAGAGAGATAGATAGAGGTCTGTCTGTCTGTCTACAGATGCAAAATATTTTTTAACCCAAAATTCAGCTTTCAGATCCATTTCCTATTAACAACATTTGCATTCAATCCAATTATTAGAAGCCAGATGGTAACCCTGTCCCCAGCCAACAGTACTCATGCCTTTAATATCATTTTAATTTTTCTGATCTTATGGTGTCTAGTGTTTTGTATTCTGGAAGCTTTTAATAAAAGAACAGATTTACTTTAAAACAAGCATTCCTATTACCTTTCTCTTGATATTCTCTAGTAACTCGTCTTGCCCTTGAATGAAGTATGGATGCTGAAATTCAACAGGTCCATCCCTCTCCTGCTTCACAATTCCAGAGTCAACATGGATCACCTTTCTGAAACCATCTTAAAGCATAAAAAAAACCAAAAAAAACAAAACTTCTGTAGTTAGACACAAATATCAGCCATGCCTCTAAAAAATCTCAGTCATAAAATCAAGGTAACATTTATAAGCGCTCTCTGCATCTGCTAAACTGAACTAGTCACCACTACCACAAATGTGGGTTATGGGTCAGTCAAAAGGAATAAAACTGTTGGTGCTTGCAAGAAGGTGAACAAGGTGAAAGAGCAAGCGCTGAACGCATGGCCAATGGTGTTCACTGGAAGGAACAGTTCCAATACACTGATCCTGGAGCATCACACTGTATTATATTTATTTGGAACTTTATTTTCTTAATCGTACTCAATACAGCAGCGCTGCAATGTGGTGGTTTGCATTGCAACGCGTTGCGCTGTAAAAAAAAAAAAGGTACTTCAAGCTGACTGCGTCAGGACTGTGCTGCACAAAGCAAGCACAAAGTGGAAAATCAGAACACTTAGGAGAAGGGGCTCAGCAATCTTTCTAGGAATGATGTTATTCAATCTGCATCCATTAGGTTGAAGTTCCCTTTAATGAACAATCGCAAGTTCCACTAGCAATAAAAAGATGTATGAAACATTATCTTGTCTCAAATGAACGCAATATCAATTTTACATGACGCTTGATGCATGCAGAACAGTCTATAACTTTACTTACACATGTTTAGTTGCCTCACAAAGCTGGCCATGTTATTGTGCTTGAAGTACTTGGGCAGGATCTCTTTTGCAAATCGTTGTTCATCAAGGACCAAGAAACTCTGACCATTCTAAAGAAATAAAATAGGTTTACAAAACAGCAGAAAAAAAGTTTAGAGGCACGTTTACTAATGCTGGCCACTGCATCAATGTAAAGGCGTGCTTTCCAAATATGTTACACACTTTTCAGTCACCAGACCACTTATTTCCCCAGGTTTAGCCCAGGTTCACACTGGGCTGCGGGAGTAAAGCTGTGCGAGTTCAGCTGAACTCGCACGATTTCACTCTCGCTGGCAGTCCCGATTTCAGCCGCGATTACAGGGACATCTGTGCGGGTTTCTGCACAGATGTCAATGTAAATCGCGGCCGGAATCGCAAAAAGTAGTACAGAAACTACTTTTTGAAATCGGTGCAGCGCCGCAGATGCGGCGTCGCACCGATTAGGCCAGTGCCATTGCTGGCAAATATCGCCGTTTTGACATGCGATTTGACATGCCAAATCGCATGTCAAAATGCACCAGTGTGAACCAGGGCTTAATGAAACCTGGACTTGATCTGTGACAGCCTTGTTATTCCCTTCTCAGTGGGGTTGATCTACTAAAACTGGAGTGTGCAAAATCTGGTGCAGCTCTGCATATAAACCATATAAGCCATCAGCTTCCATTATTTTTTTGTCAAAAGCTTAATTGAACAAGCTAAGGTTTGAAGTTGATTGGCTACCATGCACAGCTGCACCAGATTTTTCACTCTCCAGTTTTAGTAAATCAAACCCAGAGGTAATTTATTAAAAGACCACTGAGGGCCCTGAGTGCTCAGAGGTCCTCTATTCTCCTAAAACCCTACACATAAAAAGTAGGCATGCAGCTGAAAACTAATGTAAATGGTAAATGAAGGGCTCATTTACATTAGAAAATATTCATATTGTGTGCACACTGACACTTGTGTGCCTTTTAAAGCATACATGTTGTGGTTTACAAGTGTTACAGTGTGTATTATTTCATCATTATGTAAAATAAGCAATAAATTATGTGCAACAAAGTTCAACATTTTCCCCAACCCTGTACATCAAAACAAGACAGTTTCTCCTAAAAGCAAAAGATTTTTTATCTTAATGCATTCTTCTGTGTGCAGCAGCCCTCCTAATACTTACCCGATTTCCCTCTACATCCAGCGATGTTGCAGTAGTTTCTTGGCTGTCTGGGACTCCCCTCCTTATTGGACAGCAGAGTGGCGCTATTGCCTCCCACTGCTGTCAAAGTCAATCAGCCAATGAGAGAAAGGGGGCGGGGCATGACCTCTGTGTCTGAATGGACACACTGTGCTGTGGCTTGGCTGCCCCATATCAAGCTGCTTGCTGTGGGGGCACTCAACAGGAGGGAGGGACTAGGAGCACAAAAGAGGGACCCGAGAAGGAGGATCTGGGCTGCTCTGTGCAAAACCACTACACAGAGGAGGCATGTATAACAGGTTTGTTATTTTAAATGAAAAAAAAAAAAACACACACACACGACATTAGTATCACTTTAAGAATTGTAAAGCTGCAGTATAATAAAATGTTTTCTTTTGCGTTTAATACCACTTTAAAAGTGGAACTTTACCCATAACCAAAAAAGTTATGGCTAGTTCAAAAAACAGTTACATTCCTGGAATGCTGGGATCGCCAACTGTCACATTTGCTTGTGTCCTCAACCAAACTGTCAAACCATCAAAAGGCTGGTATCATAACTGATCACATCTGTAGCACCATGGTAGTTGCAAACAGAATTGGCTTCCTTGGCTGTAAAGGATAGGAGGTTTAATTCTGCTTTAGGGCCAGTTTACACCAGATGCAGTTCTGTTTTTTCTGCACCAATAGTCAGTTCTGGTCAGTTTCTGCACCGGAAACTGACCGGAACTGACTGCACTGGTGTGAACTAGAGCCATTGGAATACATGGAAAACACTGTGCATGCATTTTTAGTGCAGAAAAAAAGCACACGGAACTGAACGGAACTGCGTCTGGTGTGAACTGGCACTTTAAGCGGAACTTTGCCCATAACCACTTGATAAAAATAATGTTTTTTTAGCAAGGAACATACATTCCACGTTATTAATTCTGCTACCAAAATGAGTGTGTGCTGTAAATTGCCTCCAGCATTGTTCCTGTGTCTTCTAGCTGGAGGCTGCCACTTTTCTGAAGCCCTGAGCCCCTGAAAAGGACTAAATCATAAAGCAGAACTAAACCTATTGATTTAACGGTTTCAAAAAACTGTTACATTCCTGGAATGCAAACTGTCACATTTGTGTTCTCAGCCAAACGCCTGGTGTCATAACTGATCACATGTGCAGCAGCATGTGGCAGTTACAGATCAAACAGAAGCAGCTTCTTGGGCTGTAAAGGATGAGGGTTCAATTCTGCTTTAGCCCAGGTTCACACTACAGCGATCAGACACCCCATGCGATGTCTGTGAGATGCGAGTTCAGGCATACAGTTGAATTGACTGAACTCACATTAGATTCGCAGGAAAAAAAAAAGTATAGGGACTTTTTTCCCCCCCATCGTTCTCACCTATGCGACTTCACAGTTCGCACTGCGATCTGTAAACCAATCTGGGGGTGTCATTAACAATTCACAGAGGGCAGTGTGAACTGCCTGTGAGGGAGATGTGATGCGGGTTCCCGCATTGCATCAGTATGAACGTAGGCTTAAAGGGGTTGTAAACCCTCATGGTTTTTCACCATAATTCATTAAAGCGGGGTTCCACCCAAAAATTGAACTTCTGCTTTTCGGAACCCTCCCCCCCTCCGGTGTCACATTTGGCACCTTTCAGGGGGAGGGGGGTGCAGATACCTGTATAAAACAGGTATTTGCACCCACTTACGGGCATAGATAGCAGCATTATCTGTGGGTATCTACGCCACTTCAGGTAAGTGTCCTTATTTTAAAAGTCAGCAGCTGCAGTATTAGTAGCTGCTGACTTTAAAAAAAATAAAAAATTTGGCGGACCTCTGCTTTAAGGTGAAAAACCTTCTGTAGTGCTGCAGCCCCCATTTTACTTACCTGAACGCTGTCTTCCTTTGCCCGGGAACGAGCACACCAACTCTAGCTGGTGTCTCGTGTCCTGATCGGATAGATTGATAGCAGTGCAGCCGTTGGCTCCCGCTGCTGTCAATCAATCCAATGACGTGGGCGCCAGTCCTGCTTTGTGTGTAAATACATGCAAAAGCAGGACTCGGGAGCGCCCCCCACACGGGTGTCCACCAAGGAGAGCGCTTCTCCAATGTAGACACCTGATGCGAGGAGGAGCTACCAGCGCCGCCAGGGGACCCCAGAAGGGGTAGATCGGGGGCCACTCTGTGCAAAACGAACTGCGCAGGGGAGGTAAGTATGACATGTTTGTTATTTTATTTATTTTTTAAATGCGGGTTTACAACCGATTTAAACAGAACACAGCCCTTGTATCCTTTACAGCCCTGGAAGCTGCCATCTTAGCCTGTCTGGTGTACAGTTGTCATGGTGCTGCACATGGAATCAGCTAGGACACCAGCTATCTGATGGCTTGCCAGTATGGTTGAGAAGCAACATAGGCACACTAGTAAGAGTGTTTATTGAAGGCTAGTCATGCTTTGTGAACAATGAAATGAATGGGATTTAGGAGGAGTGGATGTTAGCTGTTGTGTACATATTCTAGAAGGCAGGATGAGGGGCCTCCTAGGAATGGCATGTACAAGGAATGTAGAACTATCACCTAGCCGCGAGGAAAGCAGGCAGCGTGTGGAGAAGGCTTGGTTGGCATTATGCCTGCACCTGGGCCGCTGCCACAAGATGGAAGCCGTGCCTATGTACACACAGGGCAGAGGAGCGCTTACCTGACTCCATGTGATAAACTCGTTCGTGTCCGAGTCCTCCACCAACGTCCACAGTTTGCTCAGGAACGCCGGTACGTTAGAATTCTGCTTCATTGTCACGAACTCCCCCCCGTACCAATACAAAGTACAACCCGACCACACCGAGCTTAGACGGAGCTACTGCGCATGCGCCAAACTGGGCACCACGCCCCCCTCAGCTTGACGCTACAGCATCGTACTGGACGAGACGGGACTTGGCTCCTCCTTACATTACGGGTACAACCTCACGTGTGGAATGCGTGTGTGCTGGAAGTTTGCCAGAGATGATTGGTTGAAGAGGTTGATGCAGAGAAGGTGCTGACCAGTTGTATGGCTCAGACGCAGGGGACGTTTACCTTCCAGCCAATAGAGGAGTAGATTTACATGTCACAGTGGACCGAGCGGCGGTTTACAGAGACTATTTATAGCGGCTGCGAAGGTGGGACTCGAGTCGTCATAGTGCCATGCAGCAACAATTATTACCATAGTTAAAGGGGTTGGAAAGGTTCGTTTTTTATTTTCTAAATACGTTCCTTTAAGCTAGTGCATTGTTGGTTCACTTACCTTTTCCTATGATTTACCTTCTAAATGTTTTTTTTCTTTGTCTGAATTTCTCACTTCCTGTTTCTCCTCAGTAAACTTCACACCATCATCCAAGTGGTGTTTAGTCAGCCAGAACAGCTTACTGAGCAGCTTACTGAGGAGGAACAGGAAGTGAGAAATTCAGACAAAGAAAACAAAGAAAAAAAAAAAAAATTAGAAGGGAAATCTAAGGAAAAGGCAAGTGAACCACCAATGCACTAGCTTAACCACTTCAATACAGGGCTTTTTGTACCTATTCAATACCGGGCCTATTTTGGCACTTCTCCTACATGTACAAATCATCATTCTTTTGCTAGAAAATTACTCAGAAGCCCCAAACATTATATATGTTTTTTTTAGCAGACACCCTAGGGAATAAAATGATGGTCATTGCAACATTTTTTCTTGCACAATATTTGCGCAATAAAAAAAAAATGGTTTCATGAATTAAAAAATAACAAAACAGTAAAGTTAGCCCAATTTTTTGGGAAAACATGAAAGATGATGTTACGCCGAGTAAATAGATACCTAACATGTCACGCTTTAAAATTGCGCACACTCATGGAATGGCGCCAAACTTCGGTACTTAAAAATCTCCATAGGCGATGCTTTAATTTTTTTTACAGGTTACCAGGTTATAGTTACAGAGGAGGTCTAGTGCTAGAATTGTTGCACGCGCTCTAACGCACGCGGCGATACCTCACATGTGTGGTTTGAACGGCGTTTACATATGTGGGCGACTTACGTGTGCATTCGCTTCTGATCGCAAGCTACCGGGGACAGGGGCGTTTTAATTTTTTTATTATTATTATTTATTTATTTATTTTACTTATTTATTTATTTTTTTACAATGATTTTACTTTTTTTTTTTTTGATCACTTTTATTCCTATTACAAGGAATGTAAACATCCCTTGTAATAGGAATGTGTGTGACAGGTTCTCTTTATTGAGAGATGCGGGGTCAATAAGACTCCACATCTCTCCTCCAGGCTGGAAAGCATGAGATCAGTGAATTTTTTTTCACTGATTTCATACTTACAGCCGCAATGGCGGCTTTGTTTACATTTGAGACCCGGGCGTGACGTCATCACATCGCGCCCGGGCCTCCGACGATCATAGAGATGACTGGTGACCATCTGGTCACCAGTCATCTCTATGCTCATCACGTGACTCCACCAACGATGCCGGAAGATTCGCTCCGGGTCCCCGATCGCACGGGGGAGCCCGGAGAAGCACCGGATGGCCGCGGGAGGGGGGGGGTGTCCCCTCCCGCCGCCTATAAGAACGATCAAGCGGCTGAACCGCCGCTATGATCGTTCTTATGGTGCACAGAATCGCCGGCACTTCAAAAGGATATCTGAATGATGCCTCTAGCTGCAGGCATCATTCAGATATCCCCCTACAAAGCCGAGGACGTCATATGACGTCCACCCAGGATGGGAGATCCCATCTGTGGACGTCATTTGTCTATGGCTGGGTAGGGAAGTGGTTAAAACATTTAGAAAATAAAAAACAAACCTTTACAACCCCTTTAAGCCCCGGACCATTTTGTAGCTAAAAGGACCAGAGCTGTTTTCAGAATTTGGCACTGCGCTGCTTTAACTGTAAATTGTGCGGACATGCAATGTTGTACCGAAACGAAATTTGCGTCCTTTTCTTACCACAAATAGAGCTTTCTTTTAATGGTATTTGATTATATCGCAAAAAATAAAAATCGCAGAGGCAAACGGAGAAAGACTGAAAATTTTGAAAAAAAATAATATTTTCTACTTTTTGTTATAAGAAAAATCGAATAAACTCAATTTTAGTCATACATTTAGGCCAAAATGTATTCAGCCACATGTCTTTAGTAAAAAAAAAAATGTCAATAAGCGTATATTTATTGGTTTGCGCAAAAGTTATAGCGTTTACAAACTAGGGTACATTTTCTGGAATTTACACAGCTTTTAATTTACGACTGCCCATCTCATTTCTTGAGGTGCTAAAATGACAGGGCAGTACAAATCCCCCCCAAATGACCCCATTTTGGAAAGAAGACATCCCAAGGAAATTGCTGAGAGGCCTGTTGAGCCCATTGAATATTTTTTATTTATTTTTTGTCCCAAGTGATTGAATAAGGACAAAAAAAATAAAAAAAAAGTTGTCACTAAATGATATATTGCTCACACATGCCATGGGCATATGTGGAATTGCACCCCAAAATACATTTTGCTGCTTCTCCTGAGTACGGGGATACCACATGTGTGGGACTTTTTAGGAGCCTAGCCGCGTACGGGCCCCCGGAAACCAAGCACCGCCTTCAGGATTTCTAGGCACAAATTTTTGATTTCACTCCTCACAACCTATCACAGTTTCGAAGGCCATAAAATGCCAAAATAGCACAAACCCCCCCCCCCAAATGACCCCATTTTGGAAAGTAGACACCCCAAGCTAATTTACTGAGAGGCATGGTGAGTATTTTACAGCTCTCATTTGTTTTTGAAAATAAAGAAAGAAAATAATTTTTTTATTTTTTTTTCAATTTTCAAAACTTTGTGACAAAAAGCGAGATCTGCAAAATACTCACCATACCTCTCAGCAAATAGCTTGGGGTGTCTACTTTCCAAAATGGGGTCATTTGGGGGGGTTTGTGCCATCTGGGCATTCCATGGCCTCCAAAACTGTGATAGGCAGTGAGGAGTGAAATCAAAAATTTACACCCTTAGAAAGCCTGAAGGCGGTGCTTGGTTTTTGGGGTCCCGTACGCGGCTAGGCTCCCAAAAAGTCTCACACATGTGGTATCCCCGTACTCAGGAGAAGCAACAGAATGTATTTTGGGGTGTAATTCCACATATGCCCATGGCATGTTTGAGTAATATATCATTTAGTGACAACTTTGTGCAAAAAAAATAAAAAAATAAAATCAATTGTGTTTTTTTCCGCAACTTGTGTCAACATATAAAATATTCAATGGACTCGACATGCCTCTCAGTATATAGCTTGGGGTGTCTACTTTCCAAAATGGGGTCATTTGGGGGGGGGGGGTTGAACTGTCCTGGCATTTTATACACAACATCAGAAAGCTTACATCCACTCTTCTAACCACTTGAAGACAAAGCCCTTTCTGACACTTTTTGTTTACATGAAAACATTTTTTTTTTTGCAAGAAAATTATGTTGAACCCCCGAACATTGTCTATTTTTTTAAAGCAAAGGCCCTACAGATTAAAATGGTGGGTGTTGCATTTTTTTTTTTACCACACAGTATTTGCGCAGCGATTTTTCAAACGCATTTTTTTGGGGAAAAAATACACTTTTTAAAATTTTAATGCACTAAAACACACTATATTGCCCAAATGTTTGATGAAATAAAAAAGATGATCTTAGGCCGAGTACATAGATACCAAACACGACATGCTTTAAAATTTCGCACAAACGCGCATTGGCGACAAACTACATACATTTTTAAAAGCCTTTAAAAGCCTTTACAGGTTACCACGTTAGATTTACAGAGGAGGTCTACTGCTAAAATTACTGCCCTCGATCTGACCTTTGCGGGGATACCTCACATGCATGGTGCAATTGCTGTTTACATATGACGCCAGACCAACGCTTGCGTTCGCCATTGCGCAAGGGCAGGACAGGGGTGCTTTTTTTTTTATTATTAATTTTGCTTTTTTATTTTATTTTTAAACTGTTCCTTCCATATATTTTTTTTTTATTATCATTTTTATTGTTATCTCAGGGAATGTAAATATCCCCTATGATAGCAATAGGTAGTGACAGGTACTCTTTTTTTGAAAAAACTGGGGTCTATTAGACCCTAGATCTTTCCTCTGCCCTCAAAGCATCTGACCACACCAAGATCGGTGTGATAAAATGCTTTCCCAATGGTGCTTTTTATATCCGGGGGGGGGGGGGGGCATTCCCTCCCACTGCTTGTAAAAGCAGTCCAGAGGCTAATTAGCCACTAGGATTGCTTTTACATGAAAGCCGGCCGCTGGCTGAAAAGAATGATACCAAGATGATACCTAAACTTTCAGGCATCAATCTGGTATAACCATTCAAAGTCCAGCAACATACCAGTACGTTGCTGGTCCTTGTTGGACATGTATTGTAATCTTTTTTTTCATGCAGCCTGTTAGCTGAACGAAAAAAGAGATTGATCGGTGGGTATGCCCACCATTAGAATACCTCCCTTCATTCACCCACTTCTAATGATGGGCCATACATGCATATGCCGAAGCATGGGGGCATCCTCCCGCAAAAGTTATGCCGCACACACATGATCGGACTTTTCCACGGGCAAGCCTCCGTCGGAATTTCGACCGTATGTACGCGGCATTAGGAGCAAAATCGCTCCTCCGCTCCTGCTGCCCCAATGCTTCGGCATATATGCTTTTTTTTTTTTACTGTGGTGGTGAAATCACCTCCTACAGCACTGGAGTCGCAGGGATCAGGCCTGTCTCTGCGAACGCTGCAGTTATGTGTGTTGTGTTTTGTAAGTGACAGTGATCGATCGATACTGCACTTGGGGGGCCTGGGCTGGACGAAGGGGCAAAACGCAGGTGCTAGCAGGTATCTGGGCTGATCCCGCTAACACTGCGCTTTTGGGAACCCTAAACTGCTGGGGACGCTAGTATAGATCTGATCAGATCAGATATTGATCTGTTCAGATACTATACCACTAAGGGGGGTGTATGCTTCACGCGTGGGTGTTAGCGTTACTGGCACTAACCTGGCGCTGCCTGGGGCGACCCCTACCCTCTCTGACGCTAAAACCTAATTGATATCACCCGCCGGGCGATCAGGGGGTTAAACCTCTATTGGGTTATATACGGCGGGTGCCCTGACACTATAAAAAGCAAACTAACTAACCAGTGTCACCCGTAACACTTATATGGTGATCACTGGTGAAAGGGTTAACTAGGGGCAATCAGGGGGTTAAACCTTTATTAGGTAATATATGGGGGTACCCGACGCTATTAAAACCTGCGGCGAACCTAAAAAAAAAATAACTGGCTACCTATCGGTATCACCGACACTAAGACAGCGATCAGAAAAACGATTGCTTAGTGACACGGGTGAAAGGGTTACCTGGGGGGGCGATCAAGGGGTTAAACCTTTATTAGGTAATATATGGGGGTACCCGACACTATAAAAACCTGCGGCGAACCTAAAAAAAAATAACTGGCTACCTATTGGCATCACCGACACTAAAACAGCGATCACTTAGTGATGGCGGTGCTAGGGGGTGAAAGGGTTACCTGGGGGGCGATCAAGGGGTTAAACCTTTATTAGGGGGGGTTAGGGGGCTACACTGGACCTAACACTAACTGCCCTGACACTTTTACAGTCACAAATGTCACTGATTGCAGTGATCAGTAAATAAATGGTCACTGCAATCAGTGACACTGTGACTGGGGGGCTGGGGGGGCGATCATGTGCCTATGTGTGCTGGTGTTAGTGTAGTGTTTGTGCACTAACCTCTGTGTCTTCTCTCATGCGGCGCTCGGTATATGTGAGCGCCGCATGAGGGATGACATCACTTCCTCCTGCCTGTGTAAACATTACACAGGCAGAGGAAGCATTTGATTCTCCGGGAGCGATCGCGAGGGGGTGGCCAGAATCAAATGGCGGCCCCCTCATCATGGATCGCTCCCGAAGCAATTCCGGCCGACCACTGTACCGGAGGGGGGGGGGCCGATTGGACCCCCCACCCATACGAAGGCAGGCACGTACAGGTACGCGAGTTTGCCTGTCCGTGCCATTCTGCCGACGTATATTTACAGTGGGCGGTCGTTAAGTGGTTAAGCTAGTGCATTGTTGGTTCACTTACCTTTTCCTTTGATCTACCTTCTAAATGTTTTTTTTCTTTGTCTGAATTTCTCACTTCCTGTTTCTCCTCAGTAAACTTCACACCATCATCCGAGTGGTGTTTAGTCAGCCAGAACAGCTTACTGAACAGCTTACTGAGGAGGAACAGGAAGTGAGAAATTCAGACAAAGAAAAAAAAACATTTAGAAGGTAAATCAAACTAAAAGGGAAGTGAACCAACAATGCACTAGCTTAAAGGAACCCATTTAGAAAATAAAAAACAAACCTTTACAACCCCTTTAAGTGTCTTTTTCTTAGTTTTTCGAATGCTATGTATGATTAAATAAAGTTTCATAAAAAAAAAAAAACGTTTGCCACGATTATTATATATATTTTTTTAATAACATATTTCATTACCACTTCCATACCGGGCGTATTCTGGCACTCCTCTCCTACATGTAAATAAAAATCATTATTTTTCTTGAAAATTACTCAGAACCCCCCCCCCCCCGATATAATATATATATATATATATATATATATATATATATATATATATATATATATATATTTTTTACCAGAGACACTAGGGAACAAAATGGTGGTTGTTGCAACTTTTTATGTCACAGGGTATTTGTGCAACAACTTTTCAAACTCATTTTTTGTTGGTAAACAAAACGGTTCCATGAATTAAAAAAAAAAATAACAAAACAGTAAGGCCCGGTTCTCACAGGGGCGGCACGACTTCGGGGGCGACTCAGCGGCGTGATCTTGAGACGCCCGCCTGAGGCGATTTGCATAATGACTTCTGTATAGAAGTCAATGCAAGTCGCCCCCAAAAGAAGTACAGGAACCTTTTTCTGAGTCGCTCCTATTAGAACGGTTCCATAGTACAGAATGGGACGCGACTCCTCAGGCGACCGAGTCGGCTGAGGAGTCGCCCCTATCTGAACCGGGCCTTAAGTTGGCCCAATTTTTTTTTCTATAATGTGAAAGATAATGTTACGCTGAGTACATAAATGCCTAATATGTCAAGCTTTAAAATTGCGCACACTTGTGGAATGGCGCCAAACTTTGGTACTTAAAAATATCCACAGACGACACTTAAAATGTTTTTTTTACAGGGTACCAGTTTAGAGTTACAGAGGAGGTCTAGTGCTAGAATTGTTACTCTAACGTACACGGCGATACCTCACCTGTGTGATTTGAATGCCGTTTACAGATGCAGGTGCAACTTCTGTGTGCAAGGACAGGGGGTGCTTAAAATGTGTTTTTTTACTTACATTTGTATAGCACACAGACCCTTTTTCCTGCTTACCTTCACTTGCAGGGTAAGGCACACCATGCCATATGCCCGTATCCTCCTGGTATAAGAGGTTGAGCGGTGTTCTTACTATTGTTGGGTCCTGCAGCGAGTTACCTCCCTCCATTGTCCAGACTGTGTTTAAACTCCAACAGACAAGTTTATTTTTTTTCTTGCTAGGAACAGATTGGGGAAAAGGTTAAAGACAGAGATAGAGATAGAGTTGGGTAGGGAGAAAGGTTCAGGCACGCGGCACCCAGTCACCCTATTCTCCACTGAAGCCTGAGTGGGTATTGCTCACCCAGATAGATCCCTTTCACAGTTCTAGCAGCCGGAGTGAAGCACGAACAGTTACTTCAGATTTAGTCCCCTTCAAAGACAAGTTGAGAAGATCCTCTGCCCCAGAATCCTTTAGTTCCTGAATCTAGAACTCTTTAACACCTGCAACTTTTAGAGACCACAGACTCTCACCACCCGGGGTCCCACCTTGGAATCCCCCCAGAACATGGCGTCTGCCCCTTATGTACCCTCTCCCAACATGCACAGCAGGTAGACCATGCCCACTGTATGGCTGCCGAGAGAGGACACCCAATCACACTATAATGCCACCCGTGGTTCAACCCAAGACCTGAGTGACAGCGCCACCCACCGGTGAAGGGGAACTATACACCCGGGCAACACCAGAGCAGAGTCCAATCTATAGAATCAGAAAAACCTGAGCCAAACTATTGCTCAGGCTGCCCTTAAATTTAAGGCATAGCAACCCCGATTTTGGGAGTCCGTTGCATTTGTTTTTACACTTTATCTTTAATTTTTTTTTATCACTTATTCCTTTTCATCCCCTGTAATAGGAATAGTGCATGACAGGTCCTCTTTATGGAGAGATGTGGGGTCTATAAGATCCCACATCTCTACTTCAGGCTGGGAAAATTGCTTCCCCCCTCTCGCCCGGAAATCTCTATGATCAATGTCCGGCAGCGGTGGATTTTTCTCCAGCTGCCGATTGCGCGGGCGAGCCCGGAGAAGCACCGGAGGGGGCGATGTCCCCTCCCGGCTTCTGCAAGTACGATCAAGAGGCTGAACTACCGTAATGATTGTTCTTACGGTGCACAATATCGCTGGCTGTAAGAGCCCTTTCACATCCCTCCTAAAGCGCTGCTTGCAGGACTTTTTTTGACGCCCTGCCAGCGCAGCACCTCAGTGTAAAAGCACTTGGGCTTTCACATTGGGATTGCAGATGAGGCTTCTTTCAAGCGCTATTTTTACCGATAAAGCGCCTGAAAAAACGCCCCAGTGTGAAAGGGGTCTTACAAATATCTGAATGATGCCTGCAGCTGAAGGCATCTTTCAGATATCCCCATTTAAAGTCAAAGATGTCATTTGACGTCCTTGGGCTGGAAGTGCTTAAGTGCCAGCCTTGATTTATATATAAAAAAATAAAATATAATATTACTTCGGGCTAGGTTCATACTAGCCTACACTGTGCGTTGCAGATGCAGAAATCGCATCAATACCCGCAGCCGAAGCACACTGCTCTTGCGGGGCTACCATTCATCCTGAATAGCAGCCCCACACATCTCAGCCCGCAGCAGAATCGCAAGAACCGCATGATCAAAAAAAAACATGCGGTTTCCCTGTGGCCGCATTTTTAAAAAGGTGCATGTACCTTTTTTGTGTGGTTCATGCGGCACAGCAGGTTATTCAAATTGTGAACTGAGCCTCAAGGGAACTTTTTTTTTTGCAGTTTTAGATAGAGTGGAAAGGCATTAAAACACCTGGCAGGTTTCCATTGTTCTCAGCACCCCTTTAGGGATATTTAACCTCTGCGCCCAATTAGAGAGATTTGCTTTTTTTATTTTCCCCATTTAGCATTATTGCCAAGAGTAAAAGAAAATCCCAAATGGTAGGCTGTCACCAGACAAGGAATAGAAGGGACATTTTCCAATAGGGGCACTAGCAGGGATAGGCACAGACCAAGGCTGTGGCGGACATTTTCCAAAGTGCAGACCTTAGTGAAGGACACCAAGGTACATTTCAAATTAAAACCATCACAAAACACTGTCTACTCTCTGGCCTACTTCTGCAAGTACAAAGCTTAAAATAACATTTATATAAAGACTGCTTGTGGTATACTGTTATAAAATGTTTAACCACTTGCCGACCGCACAGAATGGCATGGCTGCACAAAGCAACGCGTGCGTGCGTGCGTGCGTGCGTGTGTGTGTGTGTGTGTGTGTGTGTGTGTATATATATATATATATATATATATATATATATATACATATACACACACACACGTTGCTTTGAATTTTGCGCCGGCGGCACATGCCCCAGCCGTGAGCTCCGTGCCCACGGGACCCACAAACTCGGTGTCACGGAGCTGCAGAACGGGGAGAGGCATCTCCCTGTTCTGCCCAGTGACACGACACTGAGCTTCTGCTCCCTGTAAATCGGGAGCAGTGTCGTGTCATTGGGCAGAACAGCCCCCACACAGTTAGAATCACTCCCTAGGACACACTTAACCCCTTCACTGCCAGTGTCATTTACACATTAATCAGTGCATTTTTATAGCACTGATCGCTGTATAAATGACATTGGTCCCAAAATAGCGCCAAAAGTGTCCACCGCCATTACTAGAAAAAAAAAATATTAATAAAAATGCTATAAAACTATCCCCTATTTCAGGGATATGCAATTAGCGGACCTCCAGCTGTTGCCAAACTACAAGTCCCATCATGCCTCTGGTTGTCATGCTTGATGCTGTCAGAGTCTCGCTATGCCTCATGGGACTTGTAGTTTGGCAACAGCTGGAGGTCCGCTAATTGCATATCCCTGCCCTATTTTGTAGACGCTATAACTTTTGCGCAAACCAAACGCTTATTGCGATTTTTTTTAAACAAAAATATGAGTTAAAGCGATGCAGTGCCGAATTGTAAAAAGTGGCCCGGTCATTTGGCAGCCAAATCCTCCGGGGCTGAAGTGGTTAAAGAGCAGGTCAGGTCCCCATAGACCCCCCTTTAGAGCAGGCCAGGGTCCCCATTACTCACCCTTTAGTCTTACCTTTTCATCTATATTCCCGTGCTACCAGGTTTTCCTGCACCACTAGGTACTCCAGGCTCTACCTGCAAAGAATATATATGTAGCGCCCCTTTACTTTTCAGGGGTGCTATGTGCTTTAATTTAGGGGTTGGTCTGAGCTGGTAGCCAGGCTCAGACCACTTTGATTGTTAGGCTTTAGCTTCTGCCTATGTGATGCTGTCTGGTGTATGGTTCCCTGTGGCCTGTAGGTGGCGCTGCCATATCCGGTCAAGGTTGAGTCATGGGTGACATTGCTACGCCTTAGGGTGTCCTCTCTCGGCAGCAGTACAGTGGGCGTGGTCAACCTGCTGTGCATGCCGGGAGAGGGTACAAAAGGGGCAGACGCCATCTTTAGGGGGCGTGGAGGAGGAGAGTGAGACACGTACCCCACCTTCGGTGGCCCTCATGGCCAGGGGTGCGTGTGGGTGCGACGAGTCCCAGGCACCTTTAGCCTGGGGCTACAACTCTACCAGTAGGCCCAGCACCTTTAGCTAGGGTCTACCCCCGAGAGAAGAGTCCCAGGGTGCCCGGGAGAGGGTGACCCGTTGTAGACAAGAGGGAACCAGGAGTTTCGGTGAAAGGAGTCGCCGCCTCAGATGAAGCCTGGTTACCTACTAGAGGGATTCAAAGATCCGCCACAGGCCTTGTGATGTGCTTCAGTTGCATCTTGTTCTACTGTTGCAAGCGCCGGGAAGTTCGGGACTTGGAACTGTTCCTCATATCCCAAGGAAACTTAAGTGAATATCATCACTCTGGCTGCTAGGACTGTGAGAGAGGACTATCCGGGTGAGCTAAGCCCGTTCGGGATCGAGTGGTGACAAATCTATTAGTTTGTGCCTGGACCTAATTTCCCAAGTTTGCTATTCTTTCTCTCATCAATATCTTCCTGTCTACTAAGCAATAATAGAAAATAAACTCATCGTTGGAGTTGAAGTGGTGTGGACATTGGCCTTCTTGGGAAGAAATAGAGACTTGTCCCTATACTCTGGGGATGAGAACCAGTGGAAAGAGGTAACTTGCTGCAGAACCCAAAATAGTGAACACCGCCTGACTTCTAATACAGAGGACGCAGGCTTTTGGCATGGTGTGCCTTACTCTGCAAGTGCAGCCAATCGGAGAAAAGGGGTCTGTGTGCTACATATATATTTAGCCAACATGACCCCCTTTAGAGCAGGCCAGGTTCCCAAAGATCCCCCCCTTAGTCTTATCTTTTTACCTATATTCGCCAGCCGTGCTACCAGGTTTTCCTGCACCAGGTAGTACTCCGGTCCAGTGGCTCTCCCTGCAAAGAATAGAATATACAGTGGGTACGGAAAGTATTCAGACCCCCTTAAATTTTTCACTCTTTGTTATATTGCAGCCATTTGCTAAAATCATTTAAGTTAATTTTTTTCCTCATTAATGTACACACAGCACCCCATATTGACAGAAAAACACAGAATTGTTGACATTTTTGCAGATTTATTAAAAAAGAAAAACTGAAATATCACATGGTCCTATGTATTCAGACCCTTTGCTGTGACACGCATATTTAACTCAGGTGCTGTCCATTTCTTCTGATCATCCTTGAGATGGTTCTACACCTTCATTTGAGTCTAGCTGTGTTTGATTATACTGATTGGACTTGATTAGGAAAGCCACACACCTGTCTATATAAGACCTTACAGCTCACAGTGCATGTCAGAGCAAATAAGAATCATGAGGTCAAAGGAACTGCCTGAAGAGCTCAGAGACAGAATTGTGGCAAGGCACAGATCTGGCCAAAGTTACAAAAAAAATTCTGCTGCACTTAAAGGTTCCTAAGAGCACAGTGGCCTCCATAATCCTTAAAATGGGACAACCAGAACCCTTCCTAGAGCTGGCCGTCTGGTCAAACTGAGCTATCGGGGGAGAAGAGCCTTGGTGAGAGAGGTAAAGAAGAACCCAAAGATCACTGTGGCTGAGATGCAGTCGGGAGATGGGAGAAAGTTGTAGAAAGTCGTCAACCATCACAGCAGCCCTCCACCAGTCGGGGCTTTGTGACACAGTGGCCAGACGGAAGCCTCTCCTCAGTGCAAGACACATGAAAGCCTGCATGGAGTTTGCTAATAAACACCTGAAGGACTCCAAGAAGGTGAGAAATAAGATTCTCTGGTCTGATGAGACCAAGTTAGAACTTTTTGGCCTTAATTCTAAGCGGTATGTGTAGAGAAAACCAGGCACTGCTCATCACCTGTCCAATACAGTCCCAACAGTGAAGCATGGTGGTGGCAGCATCATGCTGTGGGGGTGTTTTTCAGCTGCAGGGACAGGACAACTGGTTGCAATTGAGGGAAAGATGAATGCGGCCAAGTACAGGGATATCCTGGACGAAAACCTTCTCCAGAGTGCTCAGGACCTCAGACTGGGCCGAAGGTTTACCTTCCAACAAGACAATGACCCTAAGCACACAGCTAAAATAACGAAGAAGTGGTTTCACAACAACTCCGTGACTGTTCTTGAATGGCCCAGCCAGAGCCCTGACTTAAACCCAATTGAGCATCTCTGGAGACACCTAAAAATGGCTGTCCACGAACGTTTACCATCCAATCTGACAGAACTGGAGAGGATCTGCAAAGAGGAATGGCAGAGGATCCCCAAATCCAGGTGTGAAAAACTTGTAGCATCTTTCCCAAAAAGACTCAAGGCTGTATTAGATCAAAAGGGTGCTTCTACTAAATACTGAGCATAGGGCCTGAATACTTAGAACCATGTGATATTTCAGTTTTTCTTTTTTAATAAATCTGCAAAAATTTCAACAATTCTGTTTTCTGTCAATATGGAGTGCTGTGTGTACATTGAGGAAAAAAATAAACTTAAATGATTTTAGCAAATGGCTGCAATATAACAAAGAGTGAAAAATTTAAGGGGGCCTGAATACTTTCCGTACCCACTGTATATTTGGCAAGCATGATGTTATTATGCTGGAGCTGGGCCGGCACAGAATAATCCATCCAGCTCCAGGCCAGCACCGGTCCTTTGACCTTCCTCGGCTGTTCTCCCGCCCACCCTGTCTTAAAAGTGCCCCCCTCTGCATTAAAAATACAACACCCTCTGCGGGGCAGCCGCTGCACTCCCTCGGTTCCTCCAACATATCACTCTGCCGCATTCAGACTCCACTATAGAGTGAGCAGCGCCGGCCAGATCTACAGAAGAGGAGCCTGAGCCAGCCATTGCATCATCATCGGGTGAGGGACGGTCTGACAATCTTAGTATAAAAAAGTCCCACCGGAAAGCAGCGGCCAGGCCGTGGACCCTGCAAGGAGCGCCCACGCATACCAGTGTATGCGTACGGACACCTTGCCGGTCCATGGGCAATATTTCTAGTGCCAGCCAGGGATTCCCTCACTTTGGAGTCTACATTACATAACACACAGCACAACCCCCCCCCCCCTTCCTGATACAGTGCCGTGCAGATAAAGATAAAAGCCAAAAACACCCCCTTAGTACACCACTGATGTACAGTAGAGTGGTATCACTGCTTTGTGATGTCTCAATAACAATGACATGGAAGCTAAACGGACTACATGTTTTGCAAGTATAGTTGATAGACTAAAAAATAACTTGATTGGTTGTTATGGATGTTTATATATATATATATATATATATATATATATATATATATATATATTTTTATTTACTTTTTATTTGAAAATTATTCAACACGTAATTACATACACCCACATTACTGTGGATTTTTTTTTTTTCGTACAAAAATAACTTTACATATTTCCTTACTTTCCCTTTTACCCATTTCCTTCCCTATCCTTCTCCCCCCGCCCTCCCCCCACCTCCTCCTCCCTCCCCTCCCTCCCTGATCTGTCCCCTTCATATCTTATTCCTCCTCTTTTCCTGTCATTCCCTGAACATATTTATCTGACAGTTTAAAAATTCTCAATTTCTCTTATCGTCCATGGACTGACACAGCTGGATACTGTAAACGTGTGGGTATATGTCCCTGCTCGCAGGAGAAGATGTAGGCAGAATGTTAGGTGTTAAAACATTCTAGAACAAACCAGAGCTGAACAGCCCCGCCCAGGGGGGCGGTCCATCCGGACATTACCCTCCCACCTGCAGTCAGCAGACCTCAGTTTTTTTCTGCCTAGCAGAAGGAGAAGACGTGGCTCTCTCAGGAGCCAGTCTCCTGGAAGATTTTACTTTTAATTTTTATTCCTTTGGGAATTTTATTTTATTTTTGAGACCTTCAATCAACTGTCGGCTGGGCAACAGGTTGGGTACACTGGTATCCTCGTAGTCTTCCCTGTCCGACCATCGAGTGTGCTGATCCTCGCCTTGTGTGCGTGAGACTCAGTTCACGACATACCCCATGACTCCAGGGGTGGCCGGCTTGCTTTCATGCTCCCGCGGTCCTCTCAAGATTGAACAGTACTTGACTGACTGTATCTCTCGCGGTGGACCGGGCCGACAGCTACGCAGTACGACTCTGTGATAGGTCTGTCTGAAACAAGCCAGTGGGTCCCTGAAAGGGACGGGTAAGTAGTCTCTCCTACTGCAGGTGAGTACATGCTGGCTGTGTTTCTGTGTGTGGGGGTTTCTCCCTGTCTCCCCCCTGTTATGCTGCTCTCTGCACCCTGTACTGGTGCTGTGCTGTGGGGTGCTTGGGGGTCACTCTGGCCTGGCTGGGCACTCATGTCTGCAGTTTTTTCTGGTGTGTGAGGTGATTATTGCGTGCGCCATTGGCGCGCATTAGAGCTTTGAATTTCGTGCTCGGTGGCCATCTTGGCGTTCAGTGGCGCAGTTATAGCTGCGGCCGGCAGCCATTTTCTTGTGGCCGCCGCGCATTTATTTCTGGCGGCGGCGCAAATCTCCTCACAGACTGAGCGGTCCTTAAGGGTTGGTGGGTCCTCCCGGGTATCCCCTCCTCAGCGTAGCCAGTGGGTGGACTGTATATTCATTATGGAGTCTGATACACCCGCTCTCCACACTTGCCTGGGGCAACTGGCAGTGCTGCACAGTTAAACATGTTCATATGTTTCCTGCACCTGGGTCCTTATGGACCAGTTGTCAGCAGTCCTGGAATAATTCCTGTCAGAATGGAAGCGGTGTGCGAGCAAAAGGAGCTATAAGCCCCCTCCCCCCACAAAAATCTTTACTGAAGGGGTACTCTGAGTCAGATATGGGCCTAGCTACTATGCTCAGGACCCGACCTCTGAATATTTAATGTTTATGAACAGGACATTGCCTTGTGAGGAAGACTCCAGTTCTGTGTCAGTGAATGACAGGGCGCTTGTAAGTGATCTCATTGATGTGAGAAACACTCTCAGGCTGGAATTGCTGTGACAAGCTTTTCTTTTACAGTTTCCTCACTGTTTTCCTCACACTGCCTCAAGAGCAGCATGGATGAGGGAGGACTTTATTAATTTATGTCTGTAGTCCCTGTGAGCCTTATGTGTGATACCTGAGGTAACATTTCCCGCCATTTCCTGGGGAATGATTTGAGCTCTGACAGACACACGGTCTGAGGATCAGAGGTTATCGGTTACCTGCATGCTGCTTCGGCAGCACAGTCAAGCAGGTTGGAATGATACAGAGAAGATTATGCGCCTCTGCGCCATAATTTAACTCATCCTATACCTCTACACCGCATACATTCACAGTGTATGTATGTGTTATTGGTCTCTGTGTCTGCGTGGCTGTCCCCACGTTCCAATGCTGTGTTTCAGTGCCATACATGATATAAACGTACAAAATATGTTTATGCACGACTCCAGATACATTCACAGTATATGTATGTATTATACTCTCTGGGTTGGCGGGGGGCTCCGGTGTCCTCCCGCACTCTCATGGTATGTGCACTTCAGCTCTCTGCACAGTATAGACATGTTCAATATGTTTATTGCACATATTATACATGTTTACAGTATGGGTATACTGTTTGCGTGGGGTTCCTCCGGGTACTCCGGTTTCCCCCCACGCTCCAATGGAAATGCACAGCATAAACATGTGCAATGTTTATTCACATGCTATCATTCCTACACGGTATCTGTGTGCTGTCTGCGTGGAGTTCTTCCGAGTGTTCCGGTTTCCTCCCACGCGCTGACGGTATGTGCGCCTTTGGCCTTCTGCACAGTTAACATGTTCAATGTTTATCACGCATGCTATAATACCTACACGGTATGTGTAGGCAGTCTGTGTGGTTTTCCTTCGGGTGCTCCGGTTTCCTCCCACACTCCATTGGTATGGGCGCTTCGGCACTATGCACAGTCTAAATTTGTGCGATTGGATATCCACATACTAACATACCTACCCGGTATGTCTTTGCACTCTGCGTGGGTTTCCGCCCACGCTACATGACATGCAGGCCTTTGGTGCAATACACAATGTAAACATACACATTATGTTTATACACTACACTAAATACATTCACAGTAGTTGTAGGTATTGCATTCTCTGAGTATGCGTGGGGTACTTCAGTACCTCCCACGCCCCAACGGTGTGCGCGCCTTCGGTGCTATGCACACATGAGCTTGTGCAAAATGTTTAGCACACACACTATAATACCTACACGGTATGCGTATGCAGTCTGCGTGGGTTTCCGCCCACGCTACATGACATGCATGCCTTTGGTGCAATACACAGTGTAAACATACACATTATGTCTATACACTACACTAAATACATTTAAGTAGCTGTAGGTATTGCATTCTCTGAGTATGCGTGGGGTACTTTGGTTCCTCCCACACGCCAACAGTGTGTGCGCCTTCGGTGCTATGCACACATAGGCTTGTGCAAAATGTTTAGCACACATACTATAATACCATACACGGTATGCGCATGCAGTCTGCATGGGTTTCATCCGGGTGCTCAGGTTTCTCCCCTGCGTTCCAATGGTGTGCGCATTCTCAGCGCTATGCACAGTATAAACATGTGCAATTTGTTTATTCGCAGGCCAACATACCTACACGGTTGTGTACGCAATCTGCGTGGCTGGTTTACGTCCAGGCCCCGATGATGTGCGCGCCTTCGTCGCTGGCACAGTATATACATTGTGACAGCAGGAAGGTAAAGTCACCTGGTTGCATCCAGGGGGGTAGATATATTTCGCCCAGATTCAGGCTTTACGCCGACTTATACAACTAGGTAGAGAGTTGTATAAGCCCAGCTGAGGCTAGTGGGCTCATGGATGACTCATACCTCTAGGGAGAGTGTGGGGCGTCGTGCAGACAGGGAGTTGATGAGACCAGCTGAAGCTTGTCAGCTCATTTAGGCCTCTATAAGAACTCCCAGCTTCATTAGATGTTAGCTCATGCCTGGAACCAGACCTGTGTGGACTGTCTAGTGAGAGTGAACCCCTGTGCGGTGAGACAAAGCCTGTGTGGCTATTTGCTTGGACATTTAAAACCAGGGACTTAGGGACTAGGACAGCACTAGGCTGATCCCAGTTGTTAGTTAGGAAACTTGTATGTTTAGTCAGAGGTCAAGTTGACCAGGGTTTATTTTGTTTATGTTTCTTTTGCTTTGCTGTGTTTTGTCACTGTAAATAGAAAATAAACCGCACCTTTTTGATTTTGAAAACCACAAACCTCCGTTTGCTGGGCCTGTTTTTGTGTGGGGAGCCCATCTCGGGGGTCACACACACCCGCTGCCGAGCTAACCCCCTCACAGTTGGTGGAGAACCAGTGGCAGTTTTTTTTTAAGCCAGCATGGAGGAGATACTGAAGCAGCTGGCTCTAGCAAATGCCAATCAACAGCAGACAAATGCAGGTTTGCAAAAGAGCCTTGCAGCTCATCAACAGAGCCTTGCAGCTCAACAACAGAACTTCGCAGCCCAGCAGCAAGCTCATCAACAGAGCCTTGCAGCCCAGCAGCAGACAAACGCAACTTTGCAACAGAGTCTGGAGGCTCAGCAACAAGCCCAGCAGCAATCTGAGGCCCGCTTCATAGACCTGTTGCAGAAGCAAGAGCAGAGACTACAACAACAGATGGAAGCAGTAATGCAGCAACGTCCGCAGACCAGTGAGGAAAGCCGTCCCACTAATACCGCGTCCTTTGGGGTGAGTCGTTTATTGACAAAAATGACTGGAGAGGATGATCCAGAGGTATTTTTGACCACATTTGAAAGGACCGCTGAAAGAGAAAAGTGGCCTGAGGAGCAGTGGGCTGGACTGGTGGCTCCTCTGTTAACTGGTGAATCGCAGAAAGCTTACTATGACCTAGAGCCTAACCAAGCAAAAGACTATGTGATGCTAAAAGCTGAAATATTGGCAAGGCTGGGTGTCACCCAGGCTGTCCGGGCTCAGCGTGTGCATAACTGGACTTTCCAGCTTGGAAAACCCCCCAGGTCTCAAATGTATGATCTCATTCACCTGAGCAGAAAGTGGCTACAGCCAGAGACTTTGTCCGCACCAAAGATTGTGGAACGTGTTGTAATGGATCGGTTTTTGAGAGCTCTTCCTACTGCCATCCAAAAGTGGGTAAGCCATGGAGACCCAGAGACGGCCGATGGTCTTGTGGATCGTGTGG
Organism: Rana muscosa; assembly: GCA_029206835.1. NCBI lineage: Eukaryota > Metazoa > Chordata > Amphibia > Anura > Ranidae > Rana > Rana muscosa. The sequence continues at coordinate 812,590,708 of CM055121.1, read as the reverse complement.
AGAAATACTTGGCTACAGAGAACCTGACGGCCTCTTCCAGAGACACTCGGACTTTCCACCCTAAGACCAGACCATCCCCAGGGGCGGATAAGAGGATTCCAAGGGGTGAGGGTGGAGAGAGTGAGAGGGTGGGAGCTCTACCCCAAGTTTGGCGAGAACAGCCTGGGAAATCAGCGGCTCAAGAGGCCGCAAGAAGGATCGTTTGCTACCGCTGCGGGCAAGCGGGACATATTGCAGCCAATTGCCCGGTTGTGGAGGAACCCATGCAGTGTGACTTTCTGACGGGCAGACGTCAGTCGCTGTGTGCGACAGTCGCATGCACTGCCATTCGAGGAACTGAGAAACATTTATGCAAAATGTGTGTTAATGGTAGAAATGTTGTGGTATTGCTGGATTCAGGTAGCCTTGTGACCCTGATAAAGGCTGAGTTAGTTAAAACAGAGGTCTCTGGGAATAGCAAGGTAGCTGTTATTTGTGTGCATGGGGACACCCGAGAGTATCCAGTGACTACAGTGTGTTTCGAGACCCCCAAAGGTACCCTCTCTCATCCAGTGGGCTTAGTATCTCAGTTACCGCATGACGCCATTGTGGGAAGGGATTTTCCGAAGTTCTGGGAACTGTGGGATGATCCTGAGCCCCCCACTGGTGCCCCTATGTACCAGGAATGTGATAGCCAGAACTCCCCTGAGAGTGGTGAGGACTCTCCGGAATTTCCCTTATCAGTATTGGCAGGGGAGACTCAAGAAACTAGAGAGGAGCCCACCTCCTCAGACGAAAACCTACCGTCTGTGGAGTTTTCTGATCTTGAGGTTCACAGGGAAAACTTTGCCACAGAACAGTTGAAAGAGCCCGCCCTAATAAAGGCACGGGAAAACGTAGTGAAAATAGATGGCGAGTTAGTGAACCCAGATAATACCTGCACTTACCCATACTTCAGCGTAGAGAAGGACCTACTGTATCGGGTGGCAAAAAGGGCAGAAGAAACCGTTGAGCAGCTTGTGGTGCCCAAACCTTACAGGAAGTTGGTGTTGGAGTTGGCCCATGGGCACATTCTTGGAGGTCATCTGGGGACAGAGAAAACCCGAGAGAGGGTATTACAGAGATTCTATTGGCCGGGGGTGATGAAGGACATAGAAAATTATTGTTCCTCCTGCCCTGTGTGTCAGAGGTCGGCCCCGATGCCACATTTCCGTAGCCCGCTGGTCCCTCTACCCATCATTGAGGTCCCGTTTGAGAGGATCGCCATGGATTTGGTAGGTCCTATAATCAAGTCCGCTAGGGGGCACCAGTACATATTAGTTATAATGGACTATGCCACCCGTTATCCAGAAGCGATCCCTCTCCGAAATACCTCGGCCAAAACCATAGCCAAAGAACTATCTCTTGTGTTTAGCCGGGTGGGTATTTGTAAAGAACTGCTTACGGACCAAGGTACACCCTTTATGTCCCGGGTTATGAAGGAGCTGTGTAATTTGTTCAAAGTGACGCAATTACGTACATCTGTGTATCACCCCCAAACCGATGGGCTGGTTGAAAGATTCAACAAAACCCTAAAACAAATGTTGAAGAAAGTGGTGGATAGAGATGGAAAGGATTGGGACTGTCTACTTCCTTATTTGATGTTTGCTATTAGGGAGGTGCCCCAATCCTCTACGGGATTCTCCCCCTTTGAGTTACTGTATGGGAGACACCCAAGAGGGCTGTTGGATATTGCCAAGGAAACTTGGGAAAGTGAGAGTTCTCCCCACAGGAGTGTGATTGAGCATGTCGCCCTGATGCAAGACCGAATTGCACAGGTAATGCCCATCGTGAAGGAACATTTGGCCCAAGCGCAGTTAGCACAGCAGAGAGTGTACAACCGTGGAGCCAAGACCCGTACCTTTTCCCCGGGGGATAGGATACTGGTACTTGTCCCTACGGTTGAAAGTAAATTCCTTGCCAAATGGCAAGGCCCCTACGAGATAATGGAAAAAGTGAGCGAAGTGAATTACAAGGTCAGACAACCAGGAAGGCGAAAGCCCGAACAGATCTATCACGTTAATCTGTTGAAAGCCTGGAGGGATAGAGAGTCCCTAGTCGCAGACACTTGGTCACCAGCTCAAACTGGTTGCGTGATTCCTGAGGTTGGAATAGCAGCCACCTTGTCACAACCCCAACAACAGGAGGTTAAGGAGTTTGTGCTTCGCAACAAGGAGGTATTCTCTGAGCTGCCGGGACAAACATCTGGGGTAGAGCATGACATCATTACCCCGCCCGGTGAAAGGGTGAAGTTAAAACCCTATCGGATCCCAGAGGCCCGACGGGAGGCAATACGGGAGGAAGTACAGAAAATGCTGAACTTAGGGGTGATAGAGGAGTCCCAAAGTGATTGGTCTAGTCCCATTGTGTTGGTGCCTAAACCGGATGGGAGCTGGCGATTTTGTAACGATTTTCGTCAGTTGAACAAAGTTACAAAATTTGACACCTACCCCATGCCACGTATAGATGAGTTGATCGACCGGCTGGGAACAGCCCGTTACATGACGACTCTTGACCTCACAAAAGGGTATTGGCAAATCCCCCTGGCCAAGTCGGCCAAAGAGAAAACCGCATTTGTAACCCCAGACGGGGCGTTCCAATATAAAAGAATGCCGTTCGGGTTACAGAATGCGCCGGCCACATTCCAGCGGAAAATGGACCAGATGCTGAGGTCCCATCGGAAGTATGCTGCGGCTTACCTGGATGACGTAATTGTCCATAGCACAGATTGGGCCTCACATCTGCCAAAAGTGCAAGCAGTCCTGGACTCTGTTCGGGAAGCGGGGTTTACGGCTAACCCCAAGAAGTGTACCATTGGGCAGGAGGAGGCCAAATATCTTGGGTACACCATTGGGAGGGGAGTAATAAAACCCCAACTCAACAAAGTCGAGGCCATCCAGAGTTGGCCACGTCCCAACAGCAAGAAGCAGGTACGAGCCTTTCTGGGAATCGCTGGGTATTATCGGCGATTCATTCCCCACTTTGCTTCTAAGGCTGTGCCCCTAACCAACCTGACGAAGGGGAAAGGGTCGGTCATGATTAAATGGACCCCCGAGGCTGAGGCAGCATTCCAATTCTTGAAACAAGCCTTATGTAGCCAGCCAGTGTTGTACTCACCCGACTTCTCTAAAGACTTTGTCGTACAAAGTGATGCGTCAGATGTGGGGTTAGGAGCAGTATTGTCCCAGGTCTGGAACGGGGAAGAGCACCCAGTCATTTACCTCAGCAGGAAGTTGAAGTCCCATGAGGTAAATTACGCCACCGTTGAAAAGGAGTGTTTAGCGGTGAAGTGGGCTCTAGATTCCCTTCGGTACTACCTGCTAGGTAGGCACTTTGACATGGTTACGGATCACGCTCCGTTAAAGTGGATGGCTCAAAACAAGGAAACAAATAGAAGAGTGAATAGGTGGTTCCTGGCCCTCCAGGAATTCAACTTCACAGTAAAGCATCGCCCTGGCGTTCAAATGGGGAATGTGGATGCTTTGTCTCGAGTACATGAATGCCTGATTGCTGGTGTTCCAACCCCGAGGTTAAAACAAGAGGGGGGGTATGTGACAGCAGGAAGGTAAAGTCACCTAGTTGCATCCAGGGGGGTAGATATATTTCGCCCAGATTCAGGCTTTACGCCGACTTATACAACTAGGTAGAGAGTTGTATAAGCCCAGCTGAGGCTAGTGGGCTCATGGATGACTCATACCTCTAGGGAGAGTGTGGGGCGTCGTGCAGACAGGGAGTTGATGAGACCAGCTGAAGCTTGTCAGCTCATTTAGGCCTCTATAAGAACTCCCAGCTTCATTAGATGTTAGCTCATGCCTGGAACCAGACCTGTGTGGACTGTCTAGGGAGAGTGAACCCCTGTGCGGTGAGACAAAGCCTGTGTGGCTATTTGCTTGGACATTTAAAACCAGGGACTTAGGGACTAGGACAGCACTAGGCTGATCCCAGTTGTTAGTTAGGAAACCTGTATGTTTAGTCAGAGGTCAAGTTGACCAGGGTTTATTTTGTTTATGTTTCTTTTGCTTTGCTGTGTTTTGTCACTGTAAATAGAAAATAAACCGCACCTTTTTGATTTTGAAAACCACAAACCTCCGTTTGCTGGGCCTGTTTTTGTGTGGGGAGCCCATCTCGGGGGTCACACACACCCGCTGCCGAGCTAACCCCCTCACAACATGTTTAATAGGTTTATCCACAAATACTAAACTACATATGCCGTATGTGGTGGTATTATGCTCTTTGTGGCTGGGTGGGTTTCCTCCCACACTCTCCATTTGTGCGTTTGACGCAATACATAGTATAAACTATGTGTTTGCACAATCGGCACCTATCCATGGGTAGCTGCTGGATGGAGCATTGTCACAAGGATCCCTGGTTTCAGGGGTATCACTTTCCACCTGCTTTCAGTGGTGATCAGAAGCGCTGGCTTGGACTGTGTTCGCCAGGTTGGGGTTAGCGTTACGCCCGTTAGTGGCTGCGTCTCTGGCATTTTTTATAGCTCAATGACTGGGCAAAAGCCTCTGCTTCATCCATCAGTCGTCTAGCAGGTGCACTACAACTGCTTTAGCCTTTAGGGTCTCTGTGCCCGGGGTGGGTTTGCGCTACCTGTGGAGGCTGAGGTACTAGTCCTCTGACCGAGTTTCTAGGGAAGTTCCGTCAAGTTGCCTTTATTGGCCAACATTTGAGGCACCCTGTACACTGGGGCCTCCCTTCTCCGATACATTGCGGAGTCTCTTTGGGATTTTCATACATCTCGCTGCAAGACGGTCCTGTCGGCCGTGTGCATTGCAGGCAAAGGGTCCTTGCATCGGGAGGTGTTTCCACCTTCTTTACCGGAGGTGGGGCACCGGAAGTGGACCTTGTGGCCTCTCGACTCACTCGCAAGATCGTGGTCAGGTCCAGGGACCCCTGGGCGGACGCGTCAGACGCGTTGGAAGCCCGTGGGGGCAGTATCACCTGATATATGCTTACCCTCCGCTACTGTTGTTGCCTCGCCGGCTTCGCAGAGTAGGGGCTGAGGCCATTCCAGTGCTCCGGAACGGCGACATTGGTACGCCGATCTACTTCGGCTAGTCGCAGACATTCCTGGCGACGGCCTATTGGGGTGGACCTTCTGTCTCATGATCCCATACTTCATCCTGCTTTACAGTCCTTGGCTTTAATGGCATGGCTGTTTAAAGCCAGGTGCTGAAGGACCGAGTTCTCTCGTATTCGGTCATCTCTTCTATGTTGTTGACACGGGAATCTTCCTCCAGAAAGATATCTCACCGTACCTGGAAGGCTTACATCGCTATGTGCAAGGAACTTGAGTGGCATCCTCGGATGTATTCCGTTCCCAGGATTTTGCTGTTCTTACAGCGTGGTGTGACCCAAAAGCTGGCCTTGCATACCTTTTTTGAGGGTCGGATTTCGGCCCGGGCTGTCTTTTTCAACGACCGCTACCGGGCCATTCCTTGATTAGCACCTTTTGTGCAGGGGGTTCGCCATGTGATCCCCCCTGTCAAGCCTCCTCTCCCTACTTGGGATCTGATTTTGATGCATCTCGGTTCTCCAAGAACATCCCTTTGAGAATATCAGAGAGATTCCTCTCTTGACCTTGTCCCGGAAGTTGGCCTTAGTGGCCATTGCTTCGGTTAGACGGGTGTCTGAGTTGGCGGCCTTGTCCGGCAAGTCGCCTTACTTGGTCCTCCATAAGGATATGTTGGTGTTGCGCCCGCGACCATCCTTCTTTTCTAAGGATGGTCTTGGCCTTTCACCTTAAGAAGGACATTGTTCTTCCGTCCTTGTGTCCTCACCCATCGCATCCCTGAGAGTTTGCGCTTCATACATTAAGATGGGTACAAGCCTTACGAGTGTACCTGTCTGCTACCGTTTCCATTCGGAAATCTGTGTCTGGTCCAAAACAGGGCCGAGCGGTGTCGTCTGCCACCGTCTTTAGGTGGATCAGGCAGACCGTCATACAGGCCTATGCCCTTAAGGGGCGGGCGCCTCCCTTTCTGGTTGCGGCGCATTCCACCAAGGCAATTGGTGCTTCCCGGGCCTTCCGACATAAAGCGTCGGTTGCACAAGTGTGCAAGGCGACGACCTGGTCGTCCGTTCATACCTTTTCAAGATTTTATAAGGTTGATGTGGCTGCATCTTCGGATGCTCCCTTCGGCCGCAAAGCATTGCAGGCCGCTGTTTAATGTCGCAACTCCTCCGTTGAGGAGCTCTGCTTGTTTGGAGTGAAGTTTTAGTTGTTCCTTTGCTACCGCTCCCACCCTTCTGATACTGATTTGGGACGTCCCACACGTTTACAGTATCCAGCTGTGTCAGTCCATGGACGATAAGAGAAAATAGGATTTTTGTACTCACCGTAAAATCCATTTCTCTGACGTCCATGGACTGACACAGCACCCACCCTTCCTTTTAAGGTTTGTACTGCTTTGTTACGAACTGAGGTCTGCTAGCTGCAGGTGGGAGGGTAATGTCCGGAGGGACCGCCCCCCTGGGCGGGGCTGTTCAGCTCTGGTTTGTTCTAGAATGTTTTAACATCTAACATTCTGCCTAGATCTTCTCCTGCGAGCAGGGACATATACCCACACGTTTACAGTATCCAGCTGTGTCAGTCCATGGACGTCAGAGAAATGGATTTTACGGTGAGTACAAAAATCCTATTTTTTCCCCATATAGTTCTGTGGTTTTCCCCTTTTCGCGATATACTCTACCCGCTGTATCCATTCTTTAATAGTCGGTTTTTTTGTAGATATCCAATTTCTTGGGATCAACCCCTTTGCCGCATTAAGTAATGGTGGGACTAGTGTTTTCTGATATTGCTTTTTGTTTTGTTTGTACCGTGAAATAGACATATCCAGGCGTTTTGAATAATTTTTTTCCCCCGTGACAACTTCTATGTAGTCCAGGATCTCTGTCCAGTACTCCTCTATTATTGGACATTCCCACCACATATGCATCGTTGTTCCCACTTGCTTACAACCCCTCACACAAAGTGGGGTGTTGTTAGGATGCATTTTATTCATTCTTTCTGGCGTCAAGTGCCAGCGTACCATGCTCTTATAGTTTGCTTCCATTGTGGTTACATCCAATGCATAGCTATACACTGCCTCAATAAATTGCTTCTCGTCTATTTCTCTACCCAGGTCTTGCCCCCATTTTTCTATAAAAGGGTAGTGGTCCTTCCGTTTCTAATTCTGTTAATATTTTATACAACTGTGAAATGCCATGTCTCAGAGGCTTTTTGCTACATATCTTTTCCAGTGGAGTTAGTGTTTTTTAATTTCTGATTGGTTGTGGGATAGTGCTTACTAAGTGCATTAATTGCATATATTCCCAATCACTCAGCTGACTCCATCCCTGACTCGTGATTAAATCTTGTTTTGTTTTTATTTTACCTAATGTGATTATATCTTTTAATTGTGCAGTTCCCATTAATTTTCCTAATAGTGTCCCGTTACCTGGTGTGAAAAACATTGTGCCTGCCAACGAGATTAATGGAGAGTTATATTTCCATTTTTCGTATCGGTGTAATATGTCCCAAGTTTTAAATACCTTCCTTGTTATATTATGTGTATCTGTGCCTAATGCTCTAAATTTTGGTGGTATCCATATGTTATTTTGTAAATGTGTCATACTTAGCATGTTTTCTATTTGTGCCCACTTCTTTTTTGTTTGTGTATTTGCCCATTCTACTAATCTAGCTAAGATTATCGCTTTATGGTATCTTTTTATATCTGGTAAAGCCATGCCCCCATTTTTTTTCACGTGGGTTAATATTGTATATTTTACTCTGGCCTTTTTGCCCTGCCATATGTATTTCAAAATCATAGATTTTATCGCCTTAAAGAACGATTGGGGTATGTCTATTGAAAGCATCTGCAACCTGTATGTTACTTTCGGGAGGATCATCATTTTTAATATGTTGATCCTTCCTGTCCATCCGATAGGTCTCCTTGACAAGTCTTTTAATTCTGCTTTGATTTCATTTAGTAATGGGATAAAATTAGCAGGGTACAATTCTTCTAGTGTTGTGGTTATTTTGATACCTAGGTATGTTAAAGTTTTTGTCTCCCAAGTAAACGAGAATTCTTCCTGTAATAGTCTTTCTTCCTTTTTATCTATTCCTAAATTCAGGATTACTGTCTTTACTGGGTTGATCTTAAAATTTGCGAGTTCCCCGTATTTTTTTTTTATTTCTTTTACTACATTGGGGAGAGACAACCTTGGTTTCGTCAAATATAAGAGTATGTCGTCGTCGTATGCCGCCACTTTATGTTCTTCCCTGCCTATTCTCACCCCTCCTATATCTTGATTATTCCGTATGTTTTGTAACAAAGGTTCCATTGCTAACACATACAGGAGGGGTGAGAGCGGACATCCCTGTCTCGTTCCATTACGCATCTCGAACACCGACGACACACTCCCATTTACTTTTACCCTGGCTGTCGGATAGGTATATACATTTTTAACCCATTTCATGTATTTTGGTCCAAGCCCTACATACCGGAGTGTGTCCAACATAAACCCCCAGTCGACTTGGTCGAACGCTTTTTCTGCGTCTATCGACATGAGTACGACTGGGGGTTTCTTCTCCTTCCTTTTCTGAATTAATAAGAGGGTTCTTATGGTGTTATCTCTGCCTTCTCTCCCGGCCACGAAGCCCGCTTGGTCTGCGTTAATTAGTTCCGGCATTAAAGTTTTTAATCTCATTGCCAATATTTTTGCATATAACTTGATGTCTGTATTCAATAACGCTATGGGGCAATAGTTGGAGCATATTGTTCCATCTTTTCCTGTTTTTGGTATAATAGTAATAATGGCAAGGAGAGATCCTTTTCTTATCTCTAGGTCTCCCCCCAATCTAATGAAATACTTACATAGTTCTGGGACCAACTGATCTTTAAACTTCTTATAATTAATCTGAAACCCATCCGGTCCTGGACTTTTCCCCCCTGTTTCTTGGAGAGCTTTATTTATTTCATCCTGTGTGATTAGTTTTTCTAGGAGCTCTGAACTTTCCGGCGTTATCCTTGGTAGGATAGTTTTTTCTAAGTATTCTTGAATTTTACCTTTCCTGTTTTCTCCTTCCTGTACTGTCTCATTTCCTCTGATGTCGTACAGTGCACTATAATATGTCTTAAACGCTTCTGCGATTTCTGATGTTTTGAATTTCATCTCTCCTCTCTGGTTCTTTATTTTATCTATGTAGTTTAAAGTTTTTTTTCTTTTTTGCTACTCTTGCGAGATACTTCCTGGGCTTGTTCCCCCATTTATATCTTTCTTTTGCTACGTTTTTAAATACTTTTCTGGTTTCTTGTTCCATCAAGTCTCTAAGTTGGCCCCTCTTAATTATTATTTTTTGATGTGTTTCCTTATCTTGCTGTCTTTTATCTATTTGTTCTAAATCATATAATTCCTTTAACAGGTTTTCCCTCTTTTGGTCTCTTTCCTTCTTTTTCCGCGCCCCTATGGAGATCAGTTTACCCCTTATATAAGCCTTGTGTGCTTCCCATATTGTTGCCACACTAACTTCTGGTGTATTATTTATTCTGAAGTATTCTTCAATTTCTCTAGATATTGTCTCACCTACTTCTTTATCGTCTAGCAGATCTTCGTTTAAGCTCCACATGCCCTTTGTTTGTTCTACGTTATTAAATCTTATTTTTACCATGACTGGGGCGTGATCTGAGATTGATTTTACTCCTATCGAAGTATCTACTACATATTTCAAAAGCCCATGGTCCACCAGCATGTAATCCAATCTTGAATACGTGTCGTGCACCGCTGAATAATACGTATAATCTTTTTTGCTTGGGTATGCCACTCTTCAAGGGTCTATTAATTGATGGTTGTAAAAAAATTTTTTTACCAATTTTAATTGTTTGCTATCTCGTATCTGTGTACCAGACGTATTATCTAACCTTTGATCCATTGGGAAATTGAAATCCCCGGCTAGGATTACATAACCTTGTTTGAAACCCATCAAGATATTTAAGATTCAGTTTAGGTATCTTTTGGGGTGATTGTTTGGACAGTAAACGTTGGCTAATGTACATTTTTTCCCCTGAAGATTCCCTTTTTAGGAACAGGTACAGGCCCTCTAGGTCAACTCTTCTAACCTCTACTGTAAAGTTTGTTTTTTCCAATCCCTATAGCTACTTCCTTTAGCTCTTTTGTTTGGGGAATCTCCGTTGTACCAAGTGGGAATCGCACGCGAATAGATTTTTGTGTTAGAGTCTAGTGCTAGAGGTGTCTCCTGAAGGAATACAATTTCTGCGGAATACCTTTCAAGCTCTTTTAATGTCATGTGCCTTTTTCAGGGGAATTCAGCCCTCTTATGTTGTATCTAATAAAAAGAGAGGATGAAATAAAGAGAAAAACATATGACTGACATAAATTTTATTTCTTTCCTTTCTCCCTTCCTAGGATGGACAGATCCTGTTTCCCCCTCCCTCCCACCCACCCCTCCTCCCCTCGCTCCCCCCTCCCAGTAGAACCATGACCTCATGATCTTAGTGCAGGATTTCCTTCCCTCTTCTAGCGCCACTTTAGGCACTTCTGCACTCTTTGGCCCGAGGTGGAGTTCTGTTTGGCACCATCGGTCCCCTCTCCCTTACTACTTGGGAGATGGTGCCGGAGCATCCAGATGAGTCCCGGCCTCCTCTCCCTCCCCCTGTCTTTCCACATCCGTTTCATTCACCCCCTTAGCCCCGCCCCCCCAAAAAAGGGGGGTCCGTCTCCTTCCTACCCCCTCCCCACTCCCCCACCCGCCTAAGCTTATGTCCGGCGTTGGAATTTCCAGTCTTTTGCAAAATTCCGGTATTTCCTCTATAAATCTCAGTCTTGCCGAGATACCATTTTTCCTTCCTATCAGGCAGGCTGGGAAACCCCAGTT